>OY787678.1:29839123-30263343 GCA_963678985.1 Spisula subtruncata | reverse complement strand
AGTCACTTCTGTAGTTAAATCCCTTTCCACGTGCATCACAGAAGAAGGCAAATGTAGACTTATGTGTATTATTTTCATGTCGTGTCAGTCCGAGTTTTGAGCTATACCGTTCCTTACATGTTTCACAGACATTTTAGATGTGTATACAGCTATGCATTGGTAAAGTATACTTTTCCACATTGCACATATGACACTCCCATTGACGCATGTCTTTGCACATGTCTTTTCAAAGAACTAACATGATCGATTAGTTGCACATATGGAAAGATCACCGATGATTTCATATTGCGTATGTGGACTGTGTTTTGGTGTCCAAGAATGATTAGTTGACAAAACAAGGGTCTGGTTTTCTGCTGATCTGCGCCGTTTTGCTTGATGTATTTGGTTTCGGTTTACGCTTCAGACAGCTAAAAAAGAAATGAAAAATCCTATTCAGTATAAAAACAAATACGTTGAGTGCAGAAATAGTAACGAACAAAAATTGATATATTTGATTTTTTGGCAAACAAAACATAGGTGGGGAATGTCAATTTAGTTATACATACATTTATGAAGATGCTACACTTAATAGTTTTCAAAATTATTTTATCCCGTCATCGAAATGGACACATATTTTGTTAACGTGCATAATTTGGTTATTGTATTTAGCACAACAACTAAATACATGATTTGTGTTGGTTTGTGTTAAATACTGCGATTATGTAGGGCTTTAACTAATTATGTTCGATTCTTCAATAAATGCATCATCACGCTCAGGGTGTGTGTCACAGCCTGGTCAACTGGAAATATAGTTGTCTGACCACGGGAACCAGACTGTTCTTTCAGCGCTAATTAGCGCTTTGATTATTGTGAGCACAGAGAGGGTACCGGTGCCAGTAAGCTGCAACGCACAGAGAGGGTGCCGATGCCACAACTAAACCGAAAGTAGACTGTTTTAACGTAATTTGATGAAAATAACCAATTAAAAAGCATTTATAGGCCAGATTAGTTCAAAGACTTTCCATCTGAGGTGTGAGATATTTTTATATTGATGAAAAATCGCATTTAACTGTCCAAAACAGAACTCCGTGGTCATTCTTACAAGTACCCTCGGTCAACATTCCATCTTAGTCTGAACTTGTGGCAACTGATATAACAAATGAAACAACATGGGGACAGTGTTTAAGCATTCGGTTGTTCCGTGGGCTATCGTTTTTAAGCAAAAATCTGTATTTTTGGCAAAAACAATTATTTTCTTACCTCTCGTGTCGATTTTGTCCCCAGAAAGCATTGTTTTGCACAGAGAAAGTCCGGTGCCAGCACAGAGAGGGTGCCGATACAGCGTTTTGCACAGAGAGGGTGCCGATGCCACAACTAAACCGAAAGTAGACTGTTTTAACGTAATTTGATGAAAATAACCAATTAAAAAGCATTTATAGGCCAGATTAGTTCAAAGACTTTCCATCTGAGGTGTGAGATATTTTTATATTGATGAAAAATCGCATTTAACTGTCCAAAACAGAACTCCGTGGTCATTCTTACAAGTACCCTCGGTCAACATTCCATCTTAGTCTGAACTTGTGGCAACTGATATAACAAATGAAACAACATGGGGACAGTGTTTAAGCATTCGGTTGTTCCGTGGGCTATCGTTTTTAAGCAAAAATCTGTATTTTTGGCAAAAACAATTATTTTCTTACCTCTCGTGTCGATTTTGTCCCCAGAAAGCATTGTTTTGCACAGAGAAAGTCCGGTGCCAGCACAGAGAGGGTGCCGATACAGCGTTTTGCACAGAGAGGGTGCCGATGCCACAACTAAACCGAAAGTAGACTGTTTTAACGTAATTTGATGAAAATAACCAATTAAAAAGCATTTATAGGCCAGATTAGTTCAAAGACTTTCCATCTGAGGTGTAAGATATTTTTATATTGATGAAAAATCGCATTTAACTGTCCAAAACAGAACTCCGTGGTCATTCTTACAAGTACCCTCGGTCAACATTCCATCTTAGTCTGAACTTGTGGCAACTGATATAACAAATGAAACAACATGGGGACAGTGTTTAAGCATTCGGTTGTTCCGTGGGCTATCGTTTTTAAGCAAAAATCTGTATTTTTGGCAAAAACAATTATTTTCTTACCTCTCGTGTCGATTTTGTCCCCAGAAAGCATTGTTTTGCACAGAGAAAGTCCGGTGCCAGCACAGAGAGGGTGCCGATACAGCGTTTTGCACAGAGAGGGTGTCGATACGGGTATTCACCGTGTTGGTTAACAGTGTAACTATACTATATAGGGACCTTCAGACTCGCCAAAGCTGACGCATGTAATTGATACATTGTATAACTTTCAATATCATCTGTATATACATATATACTTAAACAGAGTTTTAATAACAGGTATTTACAGAGTTTTGATTATCCAGAGTTTTAATAACAGGTATTTACAGAGTTTTGATTATCCAGAGTTTTAATAACAGGTATTTACAGAGTTTTGATTATCCAGAGTTTTAATAACAGGTATTTACAGAGTTTTGATTAACCAGAGTTTTAATAACAGGTATATACAGAGTTTTGATTATCCAGAGTTTTAATAACAGGTATTTACAGAGTTTTGATTATTCGAATATCAGATTATGTTAAGGATTTGTCTGCTTTTAAGTGACATAAGGGCTACATGGAAATTTATTATTAACATTTTATTAAGCCTGACTCTGGTTTCGTTATGAGGTGGAGCTAGTCGTATATATATTTGCGTTAACTGTTGCTGTTTATGTAGTTAATGCCAATATTACTAACAACCATGTTAAATTCGTACATTTATTCAGTACAATACCTGTACGAAGTGTTGGTAGGAGCGTCTTCAGCATTGGGGGGGGGGGGGGGCAAACATTTGACAACTTGGGGTTAAAAAATCAACTGAGTTTATGTTTCTCTGGCAATTTAGTTATTACGAGGTAACTGGAAGTTAGCCAGTTGAAGTAGGAAAAAAAATCTAAACAATAGGTCAATCTGGTGCATTCTGGGCGTTCTGAGATACTTTATTTCGTATTTAACAGGACACGTTTTACTGATAAATACTGAAAATTGAAGTCCCTGGATTAATCCTAATGAAGTGTCACAAGTGCCCGATTTTGAGATTGAATGTTTAATGTATAGACGTTTGTTGACATTTTTTTATAGATTCGAGTTAATTGCGTGCGAAGCGAGCAAAAAAAAATATGTAAGTTATTTGCACTGAATCAGAGTTCTGCAAAAACCCGCTTTACAAAATTAATGATATTTAGAATCTTATTGGAAAAGTAGGGGGTCCTGGGAGGCATGCTCTCACGAGAAAATTTTCGAAACGAGGGATCAATCTGGTGCATTCTGGTGGTCTGAGATACCTTTTTTGCTAGTAAATAGGTCATGCTTTTCTACAAAACCAGGCTAATTTATGTCTTCAAAGTCTACAGTCTTTCATTTATTGCCGAGTGATTGAGTATATAGGCGTACTTGTAGCATCAAATTTTGGGGATGTGGATGTAATGTATGGTTCTATGTCTTACTCTTGTGTGAGTGGCTATAGGCGCTGTCGCCATAGATGTGTCGCTTTGGATTGTCCATATGTACCTAAATGTGAAGGGGTTTAAATTGTAAGGGGTATTTAACATGGAAATTAGTGTTGCAATAGCAATTTCGAAACTGATGCAAACTTTGACTCGCAATTCCTTTTTCTCAAATGCAAAACTCTTTAAACAGGTGTGTGTCCCTTCTTTTATATATAAAAGTCAATTATGCGAGCGCAGCGAGCACGAAAAATTTACATTTAATATTTTTTCACAAAGAATTAAATGCAAATTACATATAACTAGTCTATTTCACACAAATAAAAATCGTTACTTTGGCGATTTTAGGGGGGGGGGTGTACGCCGAGGGGGGGGGGGGGTACGCCGAGGGGGGGCGTACGCCGGGTCCGCCCCCATGGATCCGCCTATGTAACTTGACCCGTCCCATCTTTTCCGTGTATTCCACTTTTCTACTTTTACCCAAAGACCTAAATTACGTCTTTGTTTTACCTGTCAAGATATATTTCTAATAAATCTTGTTCCATCAATCTAATTTATTCAATTTGAAAAATAATTCAATGGACAATTTGATGATTTTTTTTTCAAAATTAAGTATATTATTATAGCTAAAACAACTAGGATAAGTAGAACACTCCACCCTAATAAAAATATATCAGATATTAAATTATGCTAATTAAATGGTTAGGAAGGTGTCAAGTTCTCTGGACTATATTATGTGTAAGGGAACTAACTCCTGTGATGAGTTAAATGAATCGTCCATGAATTTTCTCCCTTAAATCCTATAATTCGAAGTTCACATGAGTCTAACCTCTTTATAGTGACCATACAAAGAAACTCTATATAGTGATCATACAGCACCACTTGTACATTGGGACATTGCAGTCCAACCTCTGTTCAGTGTCCACACTGAACAACCTCTATGTAGTGACCATACAATCCAACCTCTTTGTAGTGAACATATTATATAACCTTTGTTTATTCACCTTGCAGTATAAGTTGTTTGAATTGACCATACATTCCAACCTCTATTCCGTGACCATGACACACAACTTCTATTTAGAGGTCATTTAGTACAACTACTTTAGAGTAACGGACCTACCATATAATACAACCTATTCTTAGTGACCAAACAGTACAACTTTTTTTAAATAAAAATTTGATTTCAATTAGTAAAAGCACTTACAAAAATTTGTACATTGAGTACTTTAAAATGAAAGAAATTCTGATTATTAAAGTGCATTTTCTTTAAGAGTATTATCGAACAGAAATATAATTAAGATATGATAAATTATACTTTTAAATACAGAATAGAATCTATATACTTGTATTACCGGTAGTATTGAAATCTTAAAATGTAAAATTCATGTGTATCTTGTGAAAGTTTTGTTTTAAATGAAGAGATTCTGAATCATGTATTTATTTCGCAGTTATGTCCCTGCCTTTTGGGACACCCTGTAATTTATCTATTCAAAATAGCAGGCTCAACTGAGCCATAACTCAGAGAATTGGAGCATGATATTTTACACATTGGTCATAAGTCCCAATTTCATGTTCTTGTTTGTTTCTATTCATCCTGTTCCCTGTATAGCTTGGCCACATTGACACGAGCCTGACCTTTTAATTAGCATAATTTAACAGTCGATATATTATCTAGGTTTATAACACCGATTGTATGTTTTCATAATCGGAGAATCACGAAGACACTCGACTTGTAATACAAACACAAATCTGAAATACCGATATTGCACGATTTGCTTGCGGAAATTGATATATTCAAAGCAAGAACTTTGTAATATATTCTTGCATAAAGGTCAGGCTCAGGTCAAAATAGCCAAGCTATACAACGTATATAAACACACAACACCGACACTAATGGAAAACTCCCCGTGTCCCACGTGCACTGTCCAGATGAAAAATATTTCATTCATCCATAATTATAGTAAACCCATTAGGCCATAACCATTTATTGAGTGTACGCCACACTCTATTACAACAACTCATGTTCCACGTGCTCAGTACCTGACTAAACTATTTCATTCATATATCTGTAAAAACACTGAAGTCGTATTTAACTTATACAGTACAACCTTGTATAGAAAGGCCAGTCAAGCAACTGCTAAAATGTAAATACTTGGTTCTATATACACATGTATCTATATTTTTTGTCCTTATTTGTTGCCTTATGTTACTTTTGTATTCTTGAGTTGTATATTTACACGTGCTTAGTTACTTTTTAGAATCTCACCCATTGATGTTGTTTGCTAAACTGAATCCCGTTTATACACCGATTAAGTATTATTGTGACTAAACTTTAATAGACCCAGTACATATTATGACTTTGAAACGAATATTTTAAGATGTTATTACAACAACTTTTAGTACTATAGTACTACACATATATCAATGTTTTGTTATCGTTATCATATAAATACATTCCCCATAAATCACCATAATGAATGATATTACCATCTTAATTCCATCATAACCGATACCATTGTAAAACTGTTATTCACATGTCATTACTTTGTAATCTGTGAAATGTATGCAATAAAAGTTATTGTTCTGTTCTGTATTAAAAGAAATCCATGGTCTTGATTTCCTTCTCTGGCTTTGATATCTTAATATCTAGTCACCACAACTGCCATGGTAAGCTGGCATTTTATCATGCATGTGTCATTGTGTCTCTCTAGGCTCATTGAACCTTGTCAAGTTAGAATGAAGCATGGATCTGCATGGCAATCTGCTTCAGTACAAGTCTCATGTAGGCTTATTTGGTCCGACCTTAAACAGGGTGGACTAATCAGTGATTTCTCGGCCAACTCCCTAGGGTGGTGTTCATTCCCTGCTTGAGTGTTGAATATGCCTTGTTAAAATCAACCAAATTTACTTCATAGTTGTTTTAAACTTTTTGTTGGTACACTTTTAGTTGTCAGCTTGACCAAAAGGTCACACGGTATGTCCACCATGGTTATAAGTGACGGCCCCTGAACATTAAGGGAGAGAACTCAATATTAGAGTATCTTCCCTGGAATTCTAGTAATGTTTTCACAATCACATGGTTTAGTTGATTTTAACAACTTGTAATTTTTTTGACTACATAAATTAATTTATAAAAAAGTTTAAATCAACGAAACCATGTGTCTGTGTTCACAATAGCAACACATGAATACAAGACATGAGCATGTACATAACTTTATTTTAAAACATCTCTGAAAACATCTTATCTTCAAAGTTTAACAGAACAGTTTATTTCAAAACATGTTAAAGGCCACCGGCCCATACACAACATATATACAACATAATGTTTTTTTCATACAAATACAATATTTCCCAATTATACATAATACAATATACATGAAGACAATATTTCCCAATTATACATAATACAATATACATGAAGACAATATTTCCCAATTATACATAATACAATATACATGAAGACAAACAGTATTTTCAATTATAGCATGTTACTAGTATATGATAAAACTATGTTAATTATTGTAAATTTTTAACCAATTCCTTCGATGAATGAACGTCTTAATTTAAAAGCATAATATATAAACATGGCTAAATTTCTAATAGTAGTTTTGTTTGTACATGACATTATTAAATAAAATTTCAAAGTAATAATGTAACATCAAAACACCAACATATAACAATCATTAACAACATATAATCATCATAGCAACAATCAAACATTGGAGCAACAACATCATAAAGAAATGCATCTATAAGCACAGGCAGGTTTTACGTAATTCTCTAATTCTCGTTCAAATTATTAATCACTGTATTTAATCAGGCCAGGGAAAAACCAGAGATAAAATCTCATTTCTGAGAAATGTAAAAAGCTCTGGAAAACTGCACCTGAGTTATTAAATTAAGACTTAAGTTCATTTTGCTACTGATAATATACAATGTAACTATGTGAATAAATTTTCTGTCAAATGATCTAGAGCTTTAAACCTGCACAATTGACATTATCTTGTAAGTACAGTACTTACAAAGTCAAAAGAGAATTGTTTGTCAGGTAAACTTTGTTTATCTAGCTTTAGCATGTATACCTGAGTTAACGGTAATCTCCGCTATTCTTTCGAATGTGATATTCCCTCATTAGTATTACTTATTAAATCGACCGTATAACCCTATACAATAATAATCTCTTTAGAAGATAACACATTAAGAATATACAAATTATACAAAATTGTTATCTTTTTTACAATGTGGTCTTCTATAAGAAAACATACCAAACAATTCAATCATACATACATACATACGTACATACAACTAACATTCTTTCGTGCAATTAGCCAATACATTACACACAGAAGACAGACACACCCATATCAACAGTAATAAAAAGAACAATTTTAAAGGCAAATCAAATGAACAACATTATTTATTCATCATAAGATGGTTCTGTTTAAAGACTGATAATAAATTCAAATTTCGAATGCATATTTGTATTGCCCAATCTAACATTAAAGACTGTTAATAAATTCAAATTTCGAATGCATATTTGTATTGCCCAATCTAACATGATCAAACAAACTACAAACCTAACACTTGATATGTGCAAAATTAAATGACCTACTGATCTAGAAACAAACAAATTTTATATAGGCCTACATGTCAATGCTATTCTCACAAATAATAATGTATTTAAAGAGGCGTTCCCTATAACTTTGATTGTTTAAATTGATTCAGGAATATTATACATTAAATGAGAATCATCATTGCTTAAACTCCTCAAATCTTCAACAGAAAGATCCAACCAATTACCGAGAAAAAAATGAAACTATATTTCCGTATCAAGCCAAAATAGTCACAAGTTGACCACATAATAATAAATTGCTGGAAGCGATAAATTATTATAAGTGATTTAAATATATTTTTGACATTATAGAGACATATTTGCGCACACATTCTTCTGACAAATTATGATAATTGATAGTGCTTTGTACATTTAGCTCA
Organism: Spisula subtruncata; assembly: GCA_963678985.1. Taxonomy (NCBI): domain Eukaryota; kingdom Metazoa; phylum Mollusca; class Bivalvia; order Venerida; family Mactridae; genus Spisula; species Spisula subtruncata. Next base: position 30,254,829 of record OY787678.1, on the reverse strand, counting down.
TTTAATGTGATAGTAGAGAAATATATGCTAGTTAAAGGGAATGCCTCTTTAACCCTAATTACAATGTAAAGAAACTTTATTGTTATAATACTGTCGAACTTGATAAAAATTTACTGTCAAGAAAAGTCGGTTTAACAAGAATTTTTTTTTAGAAAATTAACAATTGCTATCGTACAAATGTTTTCCTTAGGGTATACAAGACTATCATACAAAAGTTATTGAAAATTTAAAGTAAAATTGATTTATTACTGGCAGGTCAAAAACAATTTTATTGTTTTGGAACTATGTTCAATAGGAATAGAACTGTTATAAACAATTGTTTTATTAAGTTATAACTGGAAGAATAAAACTTTTTCCATGATTAGAAATCATTGGTTACTGTGTGTTACAAAAAATGATTACATTACATATAATGCAATACAAGATCTAAGAACAGTCAGTTTAAAGTTAAATGATAATGGTTGTAAACATAATCATGACCATCAGGTAAACTATGTATATTTAGGTTTAACTGGATTAACAAAGCTGTACATCCTGCTTTTCTTTCGAATGGGATAGTTTACTCATTAGTGTTAATACTGAATCCACTATAAAAAGAGGAACAAAAATAAAAACGTCAACAAAAATACAAAACAAATGAAGAAATGAATACTTTAAAAGCCAACAACATAACAATATATTAACTTAAAACAATACTTATGTTTAAAAAACCCAAACAATCACTATCAACAACAATATATCATCCTAAAAACAACACCCTTAACAACAACATACTATTTTAACAACAATATGAGATCATATTTTAACATCATATCAACTTAAAAAAATTAGAGGATCTTTGAAACACAATATGTCTTCTTGATACCAACAATATATTTATCATTTAAACACCATGTAGATCATCTTTAAACAATATACCATCATTAACAACAACAACATATAATAACAGTAATATATATCAACAAACATAAAATCTTAAAGTCTGTTATTTGAATAAGCTATAACTTGGTAACCTCTCTGCAGAATGATGCAATTTGAGCACTTTAGTTGATTCCCAAATGTGGAAAACACCGTAAGATGGAAGAAAATGTAATAAAACTTGCAGGTGTTTTGTTGACAAATTGACAATTTGTAAACAAAAAATGCGGAATTTAAAGTCTAAGGGGAGCAACTATCGCAAAATGAGTATTTTGTTCACCATACAATTTTCTAAATACGATATTTGATCTACTATTTCACCAGATACAGTTAACATTCTATTGTAGAGTATTGGTCATTTGTTAAGAAACAGCCTAATGGTTTCATAATTCATTGTATGTAACGGGGATTATCGGAAAAAAGTTGTAGGAGCAATAATGTTCAGAACTTAACACCATTACAGAACACATATCATAGCAACAGCAACTTAATGACAACATCTTATCATTTACACCTCTAAAATATTTAATCTGAAATCACACTCTATTCTTGCAGACTTAATGTCTAGCACAATATTTTAACTGTTCAGGATACTGGATCAAACTCACGCACTCGTCTATTTGTGCAGAGTAAATGTCTTAGCACAATATTTGAACAGTTCATGATACTTTTCAGTCTGATCAAATTTAATTGATAACAGTTGTAAACATCAACTCATCTGTCAGGTAAAATGTTTATCTCGGTTTAAGTGGGTAAACCCAAGTTAATGGGAGTCCCCGTTATTCTTTCGTAAGGGACAGTTCCCTCATTAGAATTACTTGTTGAATCCACAGACACTATCTGATTTGAAGTACTGATTGATTAAAATTGTTCCTATGTCCATGTAGACAATATCTATTTGTAGGATACCTGTCGGGTATAAACAAAAAAAATCAAATATATACCAAGCACAGTCACACAATCTCCCATAAACAAAATCTTTTAATGGTTATGACAAACTACCTTTGTAGTCGGATGTTAAAAGTTCAAATGAGGGCATGGCCAAATTTTGGTACTTATTTTTCTTTGATAAACATTTCATATTGACTATCCATGAACAGTAGTCAACAAAGCGCTATAACGTCCTGATTAAATAGAATACATGATTACTAATTTGGTGTAGAAAGTATGCCCACAGTAGCTCAACATTTTGAACAAACTATAACAGACTAACAGACTGAATGTTCTGTCAGCAGTCAAGTAGTTGAGTTACGCAAAGAGTTAACCTCATGGGTTATGTGTTACTTTTTTTGGAACTAATTTCTGCATTTGACAAAGATAGAGAAGCCAAATTTACATTTACATAAAATTGTCATCCTTTAACAAGTGAATTTGTACCAAAAATATGGATTAAGACACTTACTTTCATTAAGAGAATGTATTGCTGATTTTACAATGCTTGATAAGTTTCAAGTCCCACATCTGGATTAGTAAAGTTGGAAAAATCTGTAAAAAATATAAAAACAATAATAATAATAATAATAATAATGACTGGTTGGCCAGTATTCCATGTCTATAAGCCTGCTCTCTGACTGTGGAAAGTATGACATTCCACATGCAGGACACAGGTAATTGACATGAAATACTGGCCAACCAGTCAGAAGCACAAAACACATTAAAAAGTATTTTTTAGCATAAAAATATATATTTTAAAACACTTTTGGACCTCATGCCGAATAGACTACGCATACGCCAAAAATCTCACATGCAGCCTACATCACACATCCTAGTTCGAGGGGTTGTTCACACAAGAACGAGGACATGGACATACACACATGCAAACAATCAGGCACACAAGCCAACAACCACGCGCACGCCAACAAGCTCAAAAGCAGCCTACATCACATGAGGACCTCACACCAAATAGTTATTAGCGGAAATCACCTATCTAATAATAGGTTGCTTTAGAGTAAGTCAACTGCCGTTCATCTGCCTCCGAATTCGCCAATGTAATAGTTTCATTCAGATATTTCATATCCTAAAGGAAACAAACAGTAAAATTGAATCAAAAAACAATCAAGCACACAAGCCAACAAGCTCAAAAGCAGCCTACATCACATGAGGACCTCACACCAAATAGTTCCATGCAAGACAGCGCACACCCCTGTAAGAGTCACTTTCGTGGATGAATCTATTATTGGCGGAAATCACCTATCTAATAATAGGTTGCTTTAGAGTTAGCCAACTGCCGCTCATCTGCCTCCAAATTCGCCAATGTAAAAGTTTCATTCAGATATTTCATATCCTAAAGGAAACAAACAATAAAATTGACATTAAAACAATCGGACACACAAGCCAACAACCACGCACACGCCAACAAGCTCAAAAGCAGCCTACATCACACGAGGACCTCACACCAAATAGTTATTAGCGGAAATCACCTATCTAATAATAGGTTGCTTTAGAGTAAGTCAACTGCCGTTCATCTGCCTCCGAATTCGCCAATGTAATAGTTTCATTCAGAAATTTCATATCCTAAAGGAAACAAACAGTAAAATTGAATCAAAAAACAATCAAGCACACAAGCCAACAAGCTCAAAAGCAGCCTACATCACATGAGGACCTCACACCAAATAGTTCCATGCAAGACAGCGCACACCCCTGTAAGAGTCACTTTCGTGGATGAATCTATTATTAGCAGAAATCACCTATCTAATAATAGGTTGCTTTAGAGTAAGTCAACTGCCGCTCATCTGCCTCCAAATTTGCCAATGTAAGAGTTTCATTCAGATATTTCATATCCTAAAGGAAACAAACAGTAAAAGTGAATAAAAAAAAAGCCACGCACACGCCAACAAGCTCAAAAGCAGCCTACATCACATGAGGACCTCACACCAAATAGTTATTAGCGGAAATCACCTATCTAATAATAGGTTGCTTTAGAGTAAGTCAACTGCCGTTCATCTGCCTCCGAATTTGCCAATGTAATAGTTTCATTCAGAAATTTCATATCCTAAAGAAAACAAACAGTTAAATTGAATCAAAAAACAATCAAGCACACAAGCCAACAAGCTCAAAAGCAGCCTACATCACATGAGGACCTCACACCAAATAGTTCCATGCAAGACAGCGCACACCCCTGTAAGAGTCACTTTCGTGGATGAATCTATTATTAGCAGAAATCACCTATCTAATAATAGGTTGCTTTAGAGTAAGTCAACTGCCGCTCATCTGCCTCCAAATTCGCCAATGTAAGAGTTTCATTCAGATATTTCATATCCTAAAGGAAACAAACAGTAAAATTGAATAAAAAAAAGCCACGCACACGCCAACAAGCTCAGAAGCAGCCTACATCACATGAGGACCTCACACCAAATAGTTATTAGAGGAAATCACCTATCTAATAATAGGTTGCTTTAGAGTGAGTCAACTGGCGTTCATCTGCCTCCGAATTCGCCAATGTAATAGTTTCATTCAGAAATTTCATATCCTAAAGGAAACAAACAGTTAAATTGAATCAAAAAACAATCAAGCACACAAGCCAACAAGCTCAAAAGCAGCCTACATCACATGAGGACCTCACACCAAATAGTTCCATGCAAGACAGCGCACACCCCTGTAAGAGTCACTTTCGTGGATGAATCTATTATTAGCGGAAATCACCTATCTAATAATAGGTTGCTTTAGAGTAAGTCAACTGCCGCTCATCTGCCTCCAGATTCGCCAATGTAAGAGTTTCATTCAGATATTTCATATCCTAAAGGAAACAAACAGTAAAATTGAATAAAAAAAAGCCACGCACACGCCAACAAGCTCAAAAGCAGCCTACATCACATGAGGACCTCACACCAAATAGTTATTAGCGGAAATCACCTATCTAATAATAGGTTGCTTTAGAGTTAGTCAACTGCCGTTCATCTGCCTCCGAATTCGCCAATGTAATAGTTTCATTCAGAAATTTCATATCCTAAAGGAAACAAACAGTTAAATTGAATCAAAAAACAATCAAGCACACACGCCAACAAGCTCAAAAGCAGCCTACATCACATGAGGACCTCACACCAAATAGTTCCATGCAAGACAGCGCACACCCCTGTAAGAGTCACTATCGTGGATGAATCTATTATTAGCGGAAATCACCTATCTAATAATAGGTTGCTTTAGAGTAAGTCAACTGCCGCTCATCTGCCTCCAAATTCGCCAATGTAATAGTTTCATTCAGATATTTCATATCATAAAGGAAACAAACAGTAAAATTGACATAAAAAATACGGACCTGTTTTTTGCTGAACCTGGCAGGGATGGTGAGCCAAATTCTAGATCGGGTTCTGGAATATGAGCATATGTCTGCATTATTCTTTGAAAACCTGAAAATAATAAACAATTCAATATAACAAATCAAATAACTGATTGCTATTCAGCGAAATTCCATACCCTTCACATCTACACACATTAAGTTCAATGTGGCAATTATAATAAGCTTGTCATCACTATGCGTTGACCAATGAATCTTTTCTCACAACTTATAAAATAAAAGAATTTGCACTGTTAATAGAAAACCTTATCAATTAATGAATCATTGAAAACACTAATGTGCAACATCCATTCTGAGCAAGTTACAGATTATAAATAGATTTGCCAAGGCTCACTACTTTTTTATTCAACTTTTTCATAAATTCATTACAAGATAAACCCTTAAATCTCATATGTTGTCGATATACTAATACATCGAACCATGATAAGAACAAACAAAGTAGCCTTTAAATCCTTTAGTACCTGCTTCAATGTAATGATTCCAGCACATAAAATCTCCATTTCATGGTAACTCCAATATATATGAAGCATAGAATGTAACTTCAATATACACATCTTGAAGTATAAATTGTCCAAAAGGTTTACCTGTAAAATAACATCAATAAGATATAATATATACAGTCTAACCAGAGGATTACAAAATATTCACATGGTTTAATGTCGAAAGATTCATTGTAGATGATAATAGGAGATTATCAGATGGTAAAATATAGAAAAGAACAACAATTATGGAAGAAATAGAAAATAAGCAATTATAAACAATATTAATGTTAATCTGCGATGTAATGGAGCTAACAAATGAGTGTCTACATGTATTTGGGAATGAGCAGATCACCAGCAACTTGATGAAATGAATTTTTATATTTGTTAAAATTATTAGAATACATTGGATCTATTTTAATTAATGTTGATCTAAATTTGTAAATACATGTAATCAGTTGAAATATATATTAATTGTAGCAAAAATTTACGTCATTTATTATTATTCCTCATATCTTTCTCTCACTTCGGTAACAAATACACAGATTGTCTCTTGTTGCAGTAGACACTCCTGTTAGTCACATAATCAAAGGTTGGGAACTCCCCTGTAATGGGTATTAATGTCATATTTTGTCCTTTTCATTGGCCTTGTTCAAGTGGGCCATATTAAAATTCCCAAGCTGCATTAATTGTTAATGATAAAAATATAGTTTCATAACACTATCTCATTTTTAACAATCATGTACTGGTTTGCAGTAACGGGCCCTCGTAACTAACATTAGTGTATTTATTTACTTACTAAGTTTAAACCAGTAGACACTCCCCCTCTTCTGTTCATCACCAATTTGATCATGGTTCCTTCATCATGGTTTGTATGTCATGGTTCATTCGTCGTGGTTCCTTCATCGTGGTTCGTACGTCATGGTCCATTCATCGTGGTTCCTTCATCATGGTTCGTACGTCATGGTCCATTTGTCATGGTCCATTCATCGTGGTTCCTTCATCGTGGTTCGTATGTCATGGTCCATTCGTCGTGGTTCCTTCATCGTGGTTCGTACGTCATGGTCCATTCATCGTGGTTCCTTCATCATGGTTCGTACGTCATGGTCCATTCATCTTGGTTCCTTCATCGTGGTTCGTACATCATGGTCCATTCATCGTGGTTCCTTCATCGTGGTTCCTTCATCGTGGTTCGTACGTCATGGTCCATTTGTCATGGTTCATTGATCGTGGTTCAGTCATCATGGTTCGTATGTCATGGTTTATTCATCATGGTTCGTATGTCATGGTCTATTCATTGTGGTTCGTATGTCATGGTCTATTCATCGTGGTTCGTACGTCATGGTCCATTCATCGTGGTTCCTTCATCGTGGTTCGTACGTCATGGTTCATCCATCGTGGTTCAGTCATCATGGTTTGTATGTCATGGTTCATTGATCGTGGTTCCTTCATCGTGGTTCGTATGTCATGGTCCATTCATCATGGTTCATTCATCAAGGTTCGTATGTCATGGTCCATTCATCGTGGTTCATATGTGATGGTTCGTACGTCATGGTCCATTCGTCATGGTTCATTCATCTTGGTTCCTTCAACGTGGTTCGTATGTCATGGTCCATTCGTCATGGTTTGTATGTCATGGTCCATTTGTCATGGTTTATTCATCATGGTTCGTATGTCATGGTCTATTCATTGTGGTTCCTTCATCAAGGTTCGTATGTCATGGTCCATTCATCGTGGTTCATATGTGATGGTCCATTCGTCATGGTTCGTATGTCATGGTCCATTCGTCATGGTTCGTATGTCATGGTCCATTCGTCTTGGTTCCTTCAACGTGGTTCGTACGTCATGGTCCATTCATCTTGGTTCCTTCAACGTGGTTCGTACGTCATGGTTCATTCATTGTGGTTCCTTCATCTTAGTTCGTATGTCATGGTCCATGTGTCATGGTTCATCTCCAACTATGTCATGGTTCGTCCCACTGGTGTTCAATCAAAAGCTATGCTAACACTTCATTATAAGTAATATCCACAAACTACAGGAAGTTGAACTCCCTGAATTTTATGTAAAGTTTGTTTTTTCCTAAATCGAAAGTACAGGTAATGGGTTCAACAGATGAAAAGAAAAATAAAAGATCCAAAAAAAATGTTTAAAAAAAGTTCCACAAATGGTATCAGTGACCATGCGACTCTTTTACATTTTACAGGGGTGTGTTTGCATAGTATAATACCTCCCCTTACTTTGCCAAAGTTTTCCTACTTTCCTACAAAAAATGTCCTTGCCAAACTTTTCCCTGACTTTTGCCACACACGAACAACCAGACCATCCACAGGGTCCAGCAGTTCAATGAAGGATAAACTTATAAATAACTGAAGCAAGCTAATGATCATCTTCTCCATAACCGCCACATCGTCTCCATAACCTTCACATCATCATCTCCATAACCGTCACGTTATCGTCTCCATAACTGTCACGTCATCGTCTCCATAACTGTCACGTCATCGCCTCCATAACTGTCACGTCATCGCCTCCATAACAGTCACGTCATCGTGTCCATAACTGTCACGTCATCGTCTCCATAACTGTCACGTCATCGCCTCCATAACAGTCACGTCATCGTGTCCATAACCGTCATGTCATCACCTCCATAACCGTCACATCATCGCCTCCATAACAGTCACGTCATCGTGTCCATAACCGTCATGTCATCACCTCCATAACCGTCACATCATCGTCTCCATAACCCCCAGGTCATCGTCTCCATAACCGTCACATCATCGTCACGTCATCGTCTCCATAACCGTCACATCATCGTCTCCATAACCGTCACGTCATTGTCATGGTCATCTGGTGATCTTCTGTATAAATCCTGAAACATAGAACTAAACTCGGTTATAACTGTCAAAGTAGAGGTTATAAATTGTAACAGGATATCAAGCATGATGTGTCAATAATTTTACATTGTTTTGAATAACAGAGTTTGCAACTGTTATTCTCCTATCCGGGCCAACCTATCGTCATTGTGAAAATGAATATAATGGCATGCTGGCTATACACTTAAACTAACGTTAATTTATCTAGAATGAGCACTGTGAGTGAAAACCTTTTAAAGATTTTTGATATTGAGATAATCTATTATGAATCATTTGCTAAAAAACTAGGATCAAATGAAACAGAATCATCAGTACATAACCATTGCGCACTGGCTACAGTGAAATCAACTGATCCCCTGAACCTTGTTTTCAAGCAAATAAAACTTTTCAATTACTCAAATATCAGTCCTTATTTGCCTGATTTACAGTAATTAATATACTAGCCCTAGACTTTGAGGGCTCAACATATCTCCATGCTAGACAGCAACGCACACCCCTGATAGCCACTATCTTTGATGAAACTGTATAATGTTTGGTATATCAATATTTAATGTAAAACAGAAAATTAAAGTTGACACTCGCCTATCCACCAATTTTATAACCAGCATTTTAAAACCTGCAGTCCGAAGAGACGCCACTCTCTTCTGTCGACTTATTTAACGTAAGAAACTGCCTCAACCCATATAGGGGAGAGTATGTAACTATGTAATTAAAGACTTATCTTAACAATATCTTGACCCCCCCCCCCCCTGCAAGTCGATGTCCATCTCCAAAACCATCACATCTGCGCTCCTCGTCACGGGATAAGGTTCTTTAGGCTGACCCATTCTAGCAAAGATGGGTCACATTTCTCACCTAAAAACATTTAAATTTATCTTTATAATAAGCTTATAATAGATTACATTTTGCGAATTTGTTTGGGTTGTTGCTCAAAACATTAACATGATATTTGCTAAAAGTGTTATTTATGCGCTTATTTTCAGTGTTCGCACACTATAAATTCAGAGCTGCTAGGGGGGTTTTGGGGCATATGCTCCCCTAGAATTTTTTTTTTACCAAGCCATATATTTTTAGATCAGTTTTGTTTTGCCAGTTTTTACAAACAGCGTACACACATACGTATTTGCGTATGCCCAGCTATGCCCCCGTTTGCTGAATTGATCGCCAAACCAAATGAATAAGGAGTCAATCAAAGAGGGAAGCCAAATATTGGATTAACATCCGTGAGATTAACCAGCTTTGTCATAAACAAATAACTGACATGATTTGTTTATACTTGCAATTGGTAGGCTGTAACTGTAACTAATCTTATTTGGTTTCATGAATCTAACATTTTTAAAAAGGGGCATATTAAGGAGCAGATGTGTTATGCGTAATGATAAGTTTTGATAAGTAATTATTTGTTTCAAGTAGGAAAGTTGTAGATGCTAGTTAGATATTATTCTTAGAAATGAGTCCATTGACACGGGTGCCCTCCATTGGTATATATAGTAAAAGTAACAAAGGAATAACTCTGGAAACCTGCCGCAGCAAAATTTCCTCTTTATGATTAACTTGAAATCAAGGCTGTTGATCTGTCAAAGTTTAAAGAAATTCCGTTTGTAAGGAGTTCAACACACAAGATTTGTGTTAAATACAGACAGACGGGCAGACAGCATCAATGCCATACCGCCCCCCCCCAATTATAGTGAGGGGGGGGGGGCACAAAAACTAACTACATCATATATCTAACATAGGGAGACTATCATACTAAGTTTGATTCAAGTAACCAGATTAGATTCATGTTAGATTCATGAAGAAGTTAACATTTTGCATTTCAGTTACAACCCAATTAGTGACTTTACGTTGGTGAACAAGGTTTTCAATTGTAATTTTAGTTTACAAGTTGACAGAAACATTAACAATGTTTTTTTAGATCCTAGTAATTGGATAATGATTTAACTACCGATTTTCAATATACTGATCTTTGAAAGAGTACTTTAGTACTGGGGAGTTGCTGCCATCCCTTGTATTTACAATCAAGCAGATGTGCTTTATATTTTCATGATCATCACATGTTCAGCATCTTAGAAGATGAACAACAAAGTATATGTTTGTTACCTGGCGAACCTTCTTCGTCAGGCTATCCACAAAAACCAGGCAAACAATCAGGACAGAATGAACAGTAGACGTCCATCAAATCCATCTGACAGTGTGGTCCAAGTACGAGCACCACAGGGATAAGGTTCTTTGGGCGGACTGACCCATATAAGCGTAGCTGGGTCAGATGTGTCACCTGAAAACATAAATTCCACTTGATAAGGATAAGCTTACATAAACATATATAAATACTACACAGAATTCAATAAGGTTCCAGCGATCAATATTCCTGTTTTGTTAATTCACAATGTCCAACGGTTGACAAAAACCTTGTGTAACTATCAATCTTGACTGTTGCTAAATTGTAGCAATATATTATTGCCATGTTTTCATAACCTTTTGTGATACACACAAATTCCTAAAATTCAAACAACATCCTACTAAAGCAGCTCAAACTTGGGCATCAAGAGTTCAGCATCTTAAAAAATAAACAACAAGAATAATATTACGTATGTTACCTGGCGAACCTTCTTCGTCTAGCTATCCACAGAAACCAGGTAAACAATCAGGACAGAATGGACGTCAAATCCATTTATCCAATTATGTGACAGTGTGGTTACACCATCCATCCGTTGACAGTACGGTTACACCATCCATACATTGACAGTGTGGTTGCACCATCCATTGACAGCGTAGTTACACCATCCATCCGTTGACAGTGTGGTTACACCATCCATTCGTTGACAGTGTGGTTACACCATCAATATGTTGGCAAGTGTGGTTACACCATCCATCCATTCACAGTGCGGTTACACGATCGATACGTTGACAGTGTGGTTGCACCATTCATCTGTTCACAGTGTGGTTACACCATCCATAGAGTGACAGAGTTGTACTTTCCAATCCAGCAAGATCGGGTGTACCTGTAACTAATATAGCACAGTAACATACAATCATAATTTGCTAAATTTCAACAAAAAGTGGGAAATTTGGAGTAGGTGAAAATTCCCGGTAATAAACTAGATTGTTTAAGACATTGTTTTGTTCTTCAAAAATAATCATTATTTCATTAAATGTAAATTAAGTGTTGGGCAAACTGAACTTAATCATTAAGTATAAAGGAAGGTCACTCTATATTATGGAAACCTTAGCAGCCTAGACCTACAGACAAGAGCTTCCGTCAGACATCGGGGGAACCTCCCTATTTGTATCGGCAGCATGTACCCGGGGAGGTTGGACCCACAGGTAACTGCATCATTTATAAGAAGTAAAATGGTCAGAATGTTTATGCCTCAAAACAATGGCTTTTGATATTTTCATAAACTAATTACATTCAAACAAACATTGATAACATGACTATTGTACAAAATCCCATCAAAGTTATGCTATGAAATGTAGATACTGTATCAAGACAATCACTGTGGTGCATTCGAAACAAACTACCGTGGCCTTGCTTAAAGCATTTTATGCATCAATTACAGCATTAATTACCAAAGAATGTTAAAATTAAAGAGGAAAAGATTAATAATATTGTACGCATTTGCATTCATTTCATAACATAATGTCTCATTTATTAATCAACAGTCTTTATAGATGATACATTGATATGATCCCATAAATAAAGAAAATGCACCTCAGTGACCAGCTTGTCAATGTCCGAGTAAAAGATAACCTGTCCTGCCTGGTGATAATCAAACATTCAGCTATGAGGACAGGCTACGGTCACATTAACAAAACAGGCATGATGTAACAAAGTATAAACAACACAATAACTCACCATTTTCTCTCTGTCTCCTCTCATTATGAAGAAACTATCCAGAAACTTTCCCAGGAACTGCATCATCTGGATAACCTGTGAAATATATAAATCATTTTAAATTAACTGAATTCAAAAGCTAATATACTTTATTTACTCACTGGTAAACATTACCTAACAAACTGTTCCATCAGCAACAAGTAACTTCTCCACATTCATGATTTCAGAGAAAAACAGAATTCATATCAATCACAGAAATTTTCCCTAGGTCAAATTTTGTGAATTTGAAAGCCAGATGAAGTTGTGTAAATTGACCCACAGCCATTGATTAATTTTACCAAAATCAATAAGCAATAATTAATTCATGATTTTTTTATTTTACAAATTATGTCACAACAGTTACTGTATCGCATTTAAATAAGATTGGATTATGTTATTTCTTGCTTAACAGTGGTTTATGCGGAATAACAGCAGATTATTCCCTGTTAATAGACCTACTCCGGATCTCCGCTAATCTGTAGGTACAAATAAAGTTTTACCGTTATAATCCTTTTGAGGCTTGAATATTCATATCTGAACAATAGAGTGGGGGTCAGTTGTGTTTGCATTTGAATACAAAACCAGTCTAACTAGGCCAGATTTGTTTGTACCTACATGTAAATTAAGGGGAAAACCACCTTGCACAGAGTTCCGGATATCAACTATTTCCCTGTTGATAATTTCACTCAAAGTGATTACTTTGTTAGCATATTTCCCAGCTGTCAAAAATAAAATAATGAAGCATTTCCAATTGTTCTTTTAATCTTTAACAAATAACAGAACACTACTAAATGTCACAAAATGGACAAAATTGAAGACATTGCAGAAGAACTACTTAATGGCAACTCGGCGCCTGCATGGCGGAAAAAAGGGGCATATAGTGGGGTAGTTCAAATCAATTGGGGGCATATAATTAATTTAAGCTATTTGAAGTATGAAATAAATAGAATATTAATATTTTATGGTGTATGATCGGTTGGTATTTCACCTCGTGAGCAGCTGACTTATACTTTCTGGTGAAAATATAGCTCCAGCTTCTCACTCAGTGTAATACCCACTGATCATACACCGTAAACACAAATATCCTCTATATATTCCAACACTACATCTCTATCTGTCTATATTAAGTAATTAACCTGTTATTTTTATAGATTTTAATAATCAATTCCAATGCATGTAAACACTGATCCCAGTAAAATTTAGCTAGCAAGCTTCAGTTGCAGAATATGATATGGTTGTATAATATATATAGCTTACCATGATTCAAGCAGTCCTGTAGCTTCATTGGTCTTGTCTTTCAGTGAAAGTAGTAATTTCCAAACTTCCAACAATGGTAGGTCCAATCCAAAGAAGTACTCATTTATCAGCGACAGTGGTACGTTCCAAACCAATGTAGGTACTTCCAGCATAAACTATAACTTTCATATGCTTGAATTGTAGCATAGATCATCCCCATCCACCAATCACGAGCTCAAATAGCACTTGGTCCTAACTCGGAAGTACTAGGTACTCGGCCCAAAAAACCAAGGAAGCAAAGCGTGCCTCGGGGCACAAAAAAAATTAGAAAATTGTATCAGTGACTATGCAACTCTTTTAACATTTTACAGGGGTGTGTATGCATAGTATAATACCAAAAACTCACTTTACTTTGCCAAACATTTCTCAAAGTAAAATAAAAAAAATGCTTTTCCCTGTACTTTTGCCTTAGACACAATGGCGAACCAAATGCAAGCTACTTGATCGGATTCCGGAAAATTCACATCTGCTGTCAATTATGTCCTGAAAATATAAAGATCCAAATAACCCTAGAAAATAGAAGAATCCAGCAATTCAACCATGACCACTGTACATGTATTTAGATTAATTATTTGAATATCTACAGTAAATGTCTTATGACTGATTAATGGTAATTAAATCATATAGCAATAACATAATTTAATTTAGTCGGTAGTCATCAGTAGGTAATTGCTATGAAATAAAATTTTGAAAAGTAAAAGTGCAATCTTGCTGATCTTTATTTAGAACTGGTCGTCACTGTTTTTTGTGGGATCATAAATCAACAAATTATCTCAATGAATATAACATATTTTGTCTAAAATAGAGCTTAATGATAGAGCAATAGCTGTCAGTACAGACATAGTTATGCCCAAAAACAGTAAAGACATTAGGGAACTGCCTTAAAGATGCAGACAGCCATCTGACATTTGTCACGTAATCATCGCATACAATACCAACAAATCAATCATCATTGGTTGAAGCGACAACACCACCAAACTAACTTGCTGCAGATGGTTATCCATAAGCAATACAACATTTTACTTTCCTTTGTATGTATGATAAAAACTTACTTTTGAAAGTCCTACAAAGGTGCAGCTCAAGCCATCTGAACACCCTCAATATCTTGGACACTGGAATGTGGAACTTTACTTCCTGCAAATCAAGGATATTTTGTATGATTAATTGATTGAACAAAAACAAAACAAGACTGCGTTCAATAAACGTTTATGCCCCCGTGGAAGCCATGTCCATAAAAAGCTAAGTCAATCAGGGGTCATTGTTCAGTTAACATGTTTGATAGTGTAACATGGCTTTGAACTATAGGGCGCTTTAATAATGATGGTTAACGAATATGCCACATTTGAAAGCAGTGCCTTGATCGACTTCATGTTTGATCTGGTGATAAAGGTGTTATGGTTCTTTGTCATACCAAGTTGCCATCTATTCATATACCAAGTATCAAGTCAATATTTTAAATACTTTTGAAGATACACTCTGGACAAACAATTATCATGAAAATACTGAAGGGGAGACAATTCAAAATGTAAGACAGACAGAGTTATGGTTCTTGGTCCCTGCACTTCTACAAGCTACCATCTATTTATATATCAAGTTTTAAGGCAATATCTTAAACACTTTTGAAGATACACTCCATTCAAAATTTAATTACGAAAATACTAAAGGGGAGATCATTCAAAATTTAAGACAGACAGAGTTAGGGTTCTTGGTCATTGCACTTCTCCAAGTTGCCATCTATTTATATTCCAAGTTTCAAGTCCATATGTTAAATAGTTTTGAAGATACACTCCAGACAAAATTTTATTGTAAAAATACTAAAGGGGAGATAAGTTGATGCACAAGCTTAATAAATATACATTGAATGTTCAGTTAATTTTATACCTGCATAGGTATAAAAGAATTAATAATGTAGGGCTTTCAATGGTATTGTCAAATTGAACAAGGTTAAGCTCTTTCATGGATTGGAAAAATGGTCTACATATTAATTCATTATTCAATATAAAACCAAGTTTACGTACTAACCACTAGATAAGATAACTTAACTATATTGTAAGCATTTTCTCATTATCTATTGATCAGGCCTCATATAATTGGGAGGCAGGGGTAAGGAAAACTTACTAAATTAACAAGAAGTACAGGTACTTACCAGCATGTGAACAGTGTTATTCAATGGACTTGCCATATTCTGACCATAGCGTGACTTCGGTCATTACTGTAAACTGTCCAAGAAATCTAAAATAAAAGAAATTTAAACTGCTGTAATCTCATGATTTTTAAAGTGACTTAACCAGATTACACACTGGTTACTGTAAATTTCAAGTGTAATTGATCAAGCAAGGCAAAACATGTTATCAATACTTTCTTTGCATAATTACTTCTCTTGTATATAATGTGTTCAGGATGAAAAAAACCACGGAAAATTGACAAATGCATACATTGCCTCTATTAAACTTATTGTTGATATTATTACAGTCACCACATGTACTGTATAAATAAGTTAAAATACGGCTTTATTATAAATATAACTATGTGCCTAAGTCTACTTTTATACATCATTCTAACTATAATCTTAGTGTCATATCTATATTTTAAAAAGGGAGCTGTATTCGAATAACTTCCTGTAATTATGAGGCCCTCGTATATGATCTACCATTCAAATAGTATTGAAAAACGGTCCATTTAAATCACTCAACCTGCACCAATTTTTTACACCGTTAAGACACCTTAAATGATTTTAATGTATCATTTGCTTATGTGTAAAGGTGTATCTAAAGGTTAGATTTAATTAAGATGCACTTTCAAACTTGTTCATTTAAACAGCTGGAAAAATTTGTAACTCAATCATACCAAAAAAATCAAAAATATTGTTTTTGAATAAACTTCATACAGTTGTTGCAATGGAAACAACAAACTGTATATACCACTTATCAGCATACTGTCTAACAGGCTGTAAGACATTCAAATCAGAAATTATGAAATTATGAAAATATGAGTGAAACTTACAGGGAGTTCAACTTGATAAACATCAGGAACACTGACAACTCCAGTGGCCCCTACTGTAGCAAAGCCTGCAGTTCCTCCAATAGCACCATCTACCGGAATGTTAGCCCCATCAGGACGATGTCCGCCTCTAATCATTGTCCCTTCAGCAGTCATTCCAGATATAGAAAACACCAAGTTAACAGTGTTGAGCATATCCAGTCCAGTCTCATCTCTGTGAAAAGTGAAGGCAAAATGTATTAACAAGAAGACATTGAACAAAACAAATAACTCCTGTTCAAAATTGCTAGTAGTCTTTGATAAGGAAGACTTATTTTTAGGCACAATAAGCTAACAAATAGAGCAATTTGAGTAGTAGAAAAAAAACCAGACGTATTTGAGCCCTTTCACGGATTTTAAGAAAATTAACCAATATAGCAAAACACTGTTAGACATTGAAAACTTTAAAATTATGAATCAATGTAGGAATTTCAAAGTCAATCACTACTTCTTTCGTCAAAGAACTTTTCATGAGCAGATTTTAGCAGGAAAATTTGAGTCAATATTTTCCCACATTTCCATATAATGGTAGACCAAGTCAGAACTGGTTAAGTTTGTAATGTTACAAAAAAAGAATTGAATGACAGTAAACTGTCCCAACCATTTTTTAACATGTTTAGTTGAGGTTCATACAATGATAAAAGTACAAAGAAGACACATATCAAAAATAGATAAAAGAATGTGTACAGTGTATAGCTTGGCTATTTTGACCTGAGCCTGACCTTTATGCAAGAATATATTACAAGGTTCTTGCTTTGAATATATCAATATCCACGAGCAAATCGTGCAATATTGGTATTATAAACTTGTGTTTGTATTACATCTCAAGCATCTTCGTGATACTCCCGGATTATGAAAACATACAATCGGTATTGTAAACGTAGGCAATATATCGACTGTAAAATTATGCTTATCAAAAGGTCAGGCTCGTGTCAAATTGGTCAAGCTATACCAATCTTTTATGATTACAGTGTTGTACTTTGTTGTTTGTGTACACAGAATTGAACAACTATTATGACTGTATAACAGTAATTATCCATGAAGATAACCAACAATGGTGGAAATACTTAAGGTACATAATAATGTATATTCACCTCATAACAACAAGACTGTCGTGAAAATACTGGCAGGTGGTGCTGAGAGGAACCTCCAGGAATGCATGTATAGCATCATCTCTACACTCCACCAATTCAATGACCAAGGGTAGTTGGTTGATACCAAGATCAAACTGTTCATCACTCTGAACAAGGCTTCCATCTGACACCTGAAATATATAAATATAACATTTAAATGTCAGTTGCATTTAACCCTTTACCCAATGATGATGCAAAATGACTTATAGTTAAACTTCCAACCATCATAAGGAGAGAGTGAACAGAATAAATACTTCAGATACTATGTCAGCTGGTAATTAATGATCAAATTGAATGTGCAATTGAATTGCCACTTGATGATTTATACATATATACGTGGGTATATCCATATGTAATATCACTGATGCTATAAAATCATGCAAAATGCCTGTAAAACAATAATTGTTTTTCTTATCGTTACTCCATTCTAATTTAAATATAATGACCAAACTTCACAAAAATGCACAGAACAGTTATTGAGATATGAACATTTACTCAAGACACACTAACAAACATCGCTGCTAGTCCGTCGTCAATGACGTCATAATGGCGTTACTTAACGACATTTACTAATACATAAAAATGTCAACCCTGGAGATTTCTAATGCCTCATTAAATCATACAGTTATTTCCAAGTCCTTGACAAATGCGCAACCTTCCCCACACTTACTTTCATTGTGACCAGCAACAGGTATCCTGAGAAATTAGTCTAGATAAAGAACAAAAGGTTTTGTAGGAGAATTGTCCAATAGACCAACAGAATACTAGCAATTCCCCAAATAGGTGACCGCAAGTGTTGGTGGATGAGTGCACCACTGTAGCTATACTCTTGTGATGCAGGATTTAGGTATTGTACTTAAAGTTTAGTTGACCTCAAGTATTAAGTAAGCTTACCTCAGAGAAAGTGATGACATTCTTTACCAGATCATCCATATATGTAGGTTGGGTTAACATACTGTCGATCATCTTGGCTACCAATATACTGCTACCCTGACCATCTAACACACACAAATACATCAGTGTGGGCACGTCAACAGTGAAGTTCTCATACAAGGCAACTCCAAACACACTAGGTGTGATATGACTATCCTGAAATGTTAAATACATTGTTATATACCACATTCAACAATAACACCACTGGTTATGTTAGGCAGATAGATTTCTGATTTGTAAAGAAATGCAAAGTCACTAACTATCAGGAATTTTTTAAACAACAAACATACTATAATTCTTTTATAACATTACATAAGATATGATATGCAAGTAAACCGTCTAAAGCATGTCTTATACCTAACTATACATTGTATATGAAAACAAGCATGGTAACCAGTAGGGGTGTAACGGTACGCTCACCTCACGATATGATACGTACCGTCAATATTACTAACGGTTCGGTATATTTCGGTATGATACAATATTCTCTAACAGCAGCTTATATAGATCTACTTCAATTTTTAAGTGATAATGAATTTGATCTTCTATAACAGCAATTATTATGTGCCTACCAACTAGTGTAAGTGAATTTAGACAATATGAAGCATTACTTAATAAAATTTAATTGAGTGATCACTGATACATGGTAATTATACATAATCAGAAGGTTGTCAGGCGTTGTCGTTGTCTAAATATTATTTTGCTCATAAAAAACCTAATACCGAATATAGAAGTCTTGTATCGTGAACCCTGTGGGACTGAAGTCCGCGGTATTTCGTATACCGCGGTATACCGCTACAGCCCTAGTAACCAGTGTAAATTTGACATACATGTATCTATTTGTATAACTGTAAAATCATTCATTTTTGTGGGTGATTAAATTTCGTGAAATCAACTCCAATCAAACTATAATTAATAAAGAATTATTTGTTTAAAGGCGCAGCCGTTCCCACCAAGTTTACAAAGAGTTGAACAAATCTGAAACATATATCGATGGCTTAGAACAAGAAGGTCGTAACTACCAAATTGATATATTGAGAAAACAAGATAAAACTGTCTGTAATTTACTCTTTACCACGTTTTTAAAACTTCATTTTGGTCAACATGACAATTTCAGATTTTCATGAAAATAGGCTCATAAGAAGCGCCTTGTAAAGTAGATTTCAAATATGTATGAGTCTTATAAGGTCGTAAGTAGGGGTTATGACCTTCTGGTTCTAAGCCATTGATATATTCAATGAGCAAAGTATAAATTGCAAACAGCATTAGGTATCTTAATGAGTTTGACTGAATCTTCAGTTGACAAACACCAAGGGAATTCCCTACCAGGGACCTTGAAAGTGATAAAGGGTCAGTGCATGCCTGCATGTTGCAAGGATGCTGTGATACTAGTTATATATAAAGTGAGCCTACTTCAAACAATGCTAACCTCATGTATTAAGTAAGCTTACCTCAGACAAAGTGGTGACAGTCATAACCAGATCATCCATATATGTAGGTTGATTCCACATACTGTCGATCATCTTGGCTACCAGTGTACCACTACCCTGAACATCTAACACACATAGATACATCAGTGTGGGAATGTCAACGGTGAAGCTCTCATACAAGACAACTCCATTCACACTAGGTGTGATTCGACTATCCTGAAATGTAAAGTATATTATAATAGACATTTATCAATAAGACCAACAGATCTGTACGGTTGAACATGTTCTTATTTAGTTGGTAGCCCATTGAACTAGGGAGACTGTTTAACACCAAGAAGTCCTCCATTTTATCATGCTTTATATCAGGATAATCTACAATAACACAAATTTATATTCATTGTTTCAGTATGGTGTATAATTTCCTTATTTTCACTCCCAATTTCCGAGAGATAGTTGTGGATTTTTTGTCCTCTAAGATTTTTATTTTATTTATTACTAGAATGTGTAATATTAACACATCTTATTTTTGAAATCAGACAAACTGGATTAAAAAACCCTACAAGCAGTTGTTGAATTATGCAAATACCCTGCACTAGTAATTGCGCAGGTAAGAGGGTCGTGTTATAAAATATCTCTGCACAATAAATAAAATGTTATCAGAAAACAATTTTATGAGATTTGATTAAGGGTTAATATACCTCAGATTCCTTGTATGAAGACATACATATACAGGACATAAACACCAGTCTGTGTTCCTCCTGTTGATCTCTGGCTACGATTGGAAAAACCTGGAGCATGTGACTAGATCTAGAAGGATGACGGAAGTACAAGTCCAAAACTGGGGTATCAACAGCCTAAAAATAAAAGGTTTATCATACAATACAGAGACCTATAGAAGAAAAGTTCTTGAATACATTACTTGTGACTAATATTTCCTAAATTGTCAAGGAGTTGCGAGCGACCACATCAACTACCAAGCACAAGGATTCTGACTGAGGCTTAATTGCCAATCATGAAAAGGATTGTTTTCGGTTAGCACACACCCCACATAAAATCTCATTCCAATTGTTATTCTATTGCTTTAGTGACCTGAAACCATATTAGTTCTACGCAGTAAGCTGCAAGTAATTTAAATAAAATTTGAAAAAACATTTTGGTAATGTTTTAGAATAGCAGCCAAGTATCCTCTTGCATGTGACACTGATGCCGAATCACTGTATCACAATACAAAATCTTCTTACAGAGCAAGTATTAAGGGTCATTGAAGAATCAAAAGATATTGCTAACTCAATCTTAGTTATGGATACCATAACTAAATGATCTTTTATTGATAGTGAATCTTCGTCAAAGAAGCTTGGACTAACTCGATCTACTTAAAATATCTGGGATATGACCAATAAACAAAATTGTAAGTGTTGAACTATACATGGCAATAAATAAGTTGTTTTACCTGACACAACTTGTCATGTGGAAGTTGTAGCAACTCGTAAACTGGCAAGTCTACTAAGTCATCTTCTATCCGCTCCTGTTCCATTGATGCCTCAGAATGACCTGCATCAGCCATCAGCCATGCTTGAAGAAGTCGAACCTGTAAGGAATCAAGAAACATCAGTGTGTAATAATAGAGACAATGCATCCACTAGTAAGACGTAGTTCATTTATGCAATTAATAACACGAGAGAAAATGGTAATTCTGGTCAAGGATTTAAATACATATATTTCTTATATACCTCCCTGTTCTGGTTGATACAGATGGCGGGAAAAGACAAAGGGAAACAACTCGGTTGGTCTAATTACCAGACACAACTTTAATGCCGTCCGGTCCGGACACAAACAATGCGCAGTATGGCAAATGTGTTGACATACACCGAAAAAATAATTGGAATGTATTTTTTTCATTTAAGTCCTTTTAAAAAAATGTTTGTCTCATATGGACTTTCAGCGTATTTTTGCTGTAAAAAGGATAACTAAAACCCAAGATATTAACATAATCAGGAGTAATTATGTTCCTGACATAATGAAATGAGGAAATCCGAAAGGGACGGCGCAGCACAAAAGCCGAGCACAGAATACAGCAAAGTCACAAGCCAACTACATGGAGCAGTGCTCACGCACAACCCAAGTCTAGGTTACAGACTTTAGTATATTGAATAGATTAAACTTTGAATAGAAACTTAGCATCTAGTCTTCAAAATGAACAAATAAATGATAAATTAAGATCTGTACTGGTGGACAACATCGTGACTAGAACAACTTGCAACGGGACTCAATTCAGCTTTAAATATATACTAAATACACAACATACGCTATAGCTTGGTTAATTTGACACGAACCTGAGCTTTTGATTAGCATACTTTAACAGTCGATGTATATTGCCTGCCTTACGTTTACAAAAACCGATTGGATGTTTTCATAATCGGGTAGTATCACGACTTCAGACGCTCGAGATGGAATACAAACACAAATCTGAAATACCGATATTGCACGATTTGCTTGCGGAAATTGATATATTCAAGGCAAGAACCTTGTAATATATTCTTGCATAAAAGTCAGGTTCATGTCAAAATAGCCAAGCTATAACAGCTTATTATTGATCGGTCAGTAGCGTGGTTTACAAATGAAGTGACATGTCTTCAAAATCAAAACATTTTACCGCCGGATATAAATACATAATAACCTTTCTTCTTTCTCACATCTTTTATACTTTTATTTCTTATCCTTATTAACATTCTTTGTCAGTTTGACGCGTGTCAAAGCCTAAGTCCCCAGCAGGGGTTTGGCTATCAGGAAGATAGATAGATAGATACATGGATAATCTTGAAAGTCCCGATTTTACATCAAATTGAACATGCATCCTGAAATCACAGCAATATTGAATAAATATATATAATATCATACTTACATCAACGACCACCAGCAGTACATGCACCAAGCACAACAAACTGTAGAAGACCACGTGGAAAAGCATGATTGCAATTGTAGTTAGCAAAAATGAAACAACGATATAGTAGCTCTTATTCCGTTCAAAACGAGAATTAGAATGACAGATATCGTGTAAATTTTCTCAGTGCGCGATTTGTGTATAATTACTCTCCCGAGGCAATATATTGCCCACGTGATCATATGTATTGAGCATTCGCCATAAAAGGGCATTTTTACCAACACAGAATCCCTGATTGCATGATATTCACGAGGTTATTGTATTATGATACGCTCTCACCAAGACAACACGTGACATTGAACACACCGTTCGAAACAGGTCAAGAAATTTGAATAGTTTATTGTGTGACTGTGTTTACACGTAACCTACAGCTTATATTTAGATTCTTGGTGTTTATAAAAATCTCAAAGGTGGGACTTTTGGTATTGCACGAAAGGAACATGAATTAATCAAGTGTTCATAAATATTTTATTATAATTATGATAATTGACCACGTATTGTTTCTTTACCAGGACTCCTTCGGTCCCAGCTCTAGCCAATTGTGCAACATTTGTGTCCAACCCATATTTGTAAGCATCACTATACAGGCACTGGGCCAGGCACTTTGCGAGAAGATCCGAGCCCCCATGCTCACTGAGAGGATAATGTGTAAAAGCCTAGAATATAACCTGTATTTTTTATTTATAAAATGAACGTAAGTAACATTAACTACCGGTAGACACAAGTTTTATTCATTTAACTGGCATATACAGAAACACTGTTTTGCGGAGCGGTGGCCCAGAGGTAGGGTGCCTGCTTCGTGATTGAGAGGTCCAGGGTTCAACATCGTCTGGACCACTGGTTGATTTCTCTGAGCAAGAATAACCCACATGCTCTTGGTACTTGTGAGGACACTTGTCTATTCATGGGCACTGCAGATCGATGTTTGCTGCCACTACCACAGGAGAGAAATATTCTCCACAGGGAGACTCGAACGTAGGGTTCCTAGACTGTAATAGAACAAACACATTTCAAACAATCATTCGTTATAAATACTGCACACATTTGTGCAGACTTTGAAAGTTACTTTAAACATTAACAAAATAGTTTCATATTTGGACTCTGTGAGTGTTATCAAGGGGTATAACCTAAAGCATGGAGAATGGTGGTTTAAGTAAGACTTTCCATGGAGATTGGTGCAAATGGCCGATATTTTTATGTTTTTTGTCACTTGACGGACACATTTCCACCAAAGTTCATTTTCTTGTTTTATATGTGGTGTGTATGCGATAACCACCTAGCCATAAGTTTAAGCGACCTATTGGCGGTCTGTTTTAGTCCGTCAGTGCAGCGATAAAAGCCTGAAAGAAGGGATGGTGACATCGGGTGTCCGTAGTCCGCATTGATTTTTATTAATTCTGAAGTATCCGGGGCATTCTGAATGGTTTTACTGTGTTTGCTAGGTACTTCATGCATGATTTATGGTTAAAATACTGTTTCTGCTTATTTAGGAGGCTCCATGTGCATATTTTTAACGTTTAAGACGATTTCATGGAGAATCGTCAACTTTAAGACCCTCTCCATGGAGACTTGTTATTATTCTGTAAGTCATATGTACTTGTATTACAAACATGGAAGTACAATGTAATCTCTATTTTGTACCTATTTCAGGGCTACCGTATTACAAAGGGTCTTGGCTAGACGAGTAACATATCATTGGAACCAAATACCACCTGGCTGCAAATGTGATGTGATTTTCTTATTTGTTCTTCAAAGATATGCATATAATAATACAGGATGGTGTTTTATAAGTGTGTGCTCTGTTTATTATGGACCAGTCAAATCAAACCCTGGCTCCCCAACCCCGGGGTATAGTCACGAATTTTTAACTTTTGATGCCCCCGCACTGGCGAATGAGAGGAGGACTTTTGCTCAGCACCTAAATACGTAGATGGGAAATGCAATGTTTCATTGGTAAGGGCGAGATTGTTACCTTTTGTAAGGCCCTCGGGCAGGGATTTTACCATGGTTTAAAAAGTCAACCCACCCTTCCCCGTGCTATGGGTTTCAATTGACCGGTGCATTGTGTATCTGCAATGATATTCAGTTGAACTGACAAAAGGCCTAGTAGTAGCCGTCTTCTCTACTAGATGGATATAATCTTTTTCGGAAATGTGTGCTACAGGCCACATGTGGAGTAAAACCAGCATTGACAAATTAAAGCAACTGGGAATCATACCAAGATTGCTTGTTACAAACACTGCGCGTTAACCATTACAGCAGTTTATAAGTGGCAGTATAGTGTACGTCAATATTCAGAACAACACAATGAAGCCTCACTTATCCGACCACCCTAATTTATTTTAAAACATACTTATCATAGCTGTTTATATATAAATAAATGCTTATCATACTTGAACTGTCATATTTTAGAGTTGGTTATATTATAAATCAAGAGTACAACATGTAATCATGGGAATTGACTTCGAACTGGAGTTTTAATTTTTAGGTGGTCTTTAAGTGAAGTTCTACTGTTTGTTACATTCATAAGATTGAAATTCAATATTCGCTCTCTTCTCTATAATGCATTCATTTTGTTAGATGCATCGTACCATTGACACTTATTTCAAATGGGTCCTGTGATTTTGCTAAAGAGGCAGCAAGTAGAGAACACAGTATGGTGTTACCATGTATATGGGCGAACTGCCCTACAGACATTGGTTCTTTAACGTTCCTGGTGTACAACACTGATACATGCGAGACTACCTCTGGGTTACCTACCAAATTGATCATCTCTAGTTGGGTGGGAAACACGGGAAAAGCGTTCCAGGAAGAACCAAGTGCACAGGCCGAGGTTCGAGCCAGGGACCTATTGATCAGCAGTCAATCGGGCTATCCGCTCGATCACAGTGCCATCCTAGTAAATACTTTGTATACTATTTATAAAGGGGTCATTGCCGAGAGGTCTTGGTAGACCGATGGTCACTTTTTGTGCAATCCATATAGTAACAATTACGTAAATTTATTTTGATGTTTTTATTTACAAATTGTAGTTTTAAAGGTTCATTAGTGTAGACGATCAATGTTATAAAGGCAGTGTGATCTGATGCTTTGTGAACAAAAATGTTCCAGGCAGTACCTTAGCATATTCAGCAACAGCTGTTGAACAATAACATTAATTTAAAAGTAAATAAAAATAAAGAATACAACCAAAATCTGTGCTATTGGACCTTTCCAACAAAACAAAATAGACACAATATTTCATATTTTCTTCTATTATTTTATCGAACCATAACCTTGAACATGTATTAAAAAAGTGTTATCATGAGACTTTAGTCTATATTTATTTTTTCTTTTCTTTTCTGGCTTTTCAGTGGGGTTTTTCGGGTCGATACAAATGACCAGGTGATGCTGAAGTTAATCGTTTTCTTTTTGATGGCGAATATCTAAATGGTGACGGCGTATTTAGTGTTTAATTTGCGACACAAAGCTTCTTAGTTACACTTTTATCAGGCAATGAGATTTCATTAAAATTTCTCTTCCGTTTTTAGGCTGGCGATTTCGCGCCAGACTATTACAATCCTAAAAAATGAAATCCACTAAGATGAATTTACTCCCGAAACTGACAACACAGAATCTATACACTCAATGCAAATAGTTCCTCCTCATTAATCAGTTTTGCAAGATAAGAACATTCAACTTCTTTGTTTCATTTATTCTGTTCGATTGTAATATGTTAGTTTCTTCTTGAAATGGAAGGAAATTGTATGAAATTAAAAGAAAGGTGTTTAAAGGCGTTGATAATTATTACTACGCGTTACGAAACGCGATATATAGCGCGGCGCATCAATGATTTTATTATGTTAAATTATTTAGGTCAACATTCTCCAACGAGATCGTGGTCGAGTGGTTGAGCAACTCGCCTAGTAATTTTCTGATGCTAAGGTCCAGCGATCGAATCACGGCGGCTCCAAAATTTTTTTGTTAAGTCCAGCACTTACCTCTCTTCCGACTTAGAAAACCACTTGATGTTATATTACTTGAAAAGCTATTGTTCCTTAGCAGTTCGCCAGCCTGTCAGTACTTTCAGTACTTTGATCTTTTCTGCCACTTCCTCCTTGAATGAAGTAAAGTCTTTCTGGCACTTTTTCTGAAAACTATATTTTTAATCAACGAAGGTAACACACTATGCTGCAAAACGTTTAAGAACAGAATACTTACATAGATTTAATTCTCCACAGTTCGGGTCTTAAAGTTGACGATTCTCCATGAAATCGTCTTAAACGTTAAAAATATGCAAATGGAGTCTCCTAAATAAGCAAAAATAGTATTTTAACCATTAAATCATGCATGACGTACCTAGCAAACACAGTAAAACCATCCAGAATGCCCCGGATACCTCAGAATTAATAAAAATCAATGCAGACTACGGACACCCGATGTCACCATCCCTTCTTTCAGGCTTTTATCGCTGCACTGACGGACTAAAACAGACCGCCAATAGGTCGCTGAAACTTTTGGCTAGGTGGTTATCGCATACACACCACATATAAAACAAGAAAATGAACTTACTTTGGTGGAAATGTGTCCGTCAAGTGACACAAAAACATGAAAATATCGGCCATTGGCACCAATCTCCATGGACAGTCTTACTTAAACCACCATTTCCATGCTTTAGGTTATACCACAGGCCCTCGTGTATGTAGTAAGAGTAATATTTATTTTCCGGACCATAAAATCGCATCGAGGGCCTGTGGGTTATACCCCTTGATTTAACTAACTTAACTGAAGTCTATTCTTTCTAGTGAGATAGACTGTTAGTTACCTCATAACTATTACTTTTGTCTCTATGTAGTTTTGAACAAGGATACAATAGAATAAGTCAATTTCGAAGAGACAAACTGTCGTGGTCTGTGGTAAAAAGACAATTTCGATTGGACGTTAATTCGTGGATTTTGCATGTCAGGTAACAAATACAAGGGTCAAAATTATTGTTTTGTGGAATTGGATTTCGAGGTAGAAGGTGAACCACGAAATCCATGAAGTTTAATCCCCAACGAAAATTAATTATTTTACTGTAATTACACCTCGGACAGGGTATACATAACAGACAGCAGAAACGAAATCGCTGGCTTAGAACCAGAAGGTCATAACTCCTACTTACGACTTTATAAGACTCATACATATTTGAAATCTGCTTCACAAGGCGCTTCTTATGAGCCTATTTGCATGAATCATGAAATTGTCATGTTGACCAAAATGAAGTTTAAAAACGTGTTTTCCCAAAGGTAAAGAGTAAATTACGGACAGTTTTCTCTTGTTTTCTCAATATATCGATTTTGGTAGTTACGACCTTCTTGGTCTCTGCAAAATACAAATTATTCGTCGAAGTGAGAAAAGTTTCAAATATAAAAACAACTGACATTATTATACTTGAACATCTTGGCCGAGGTAGAAATCTTAGATAGCTGCTTCCATTTTTTTCTTCAATTAAATTTAATGTATTAAGCATACAAATTGCATTTTTCCCAGTATTTATGTTTATTATTAGCTTTCAATGGATTATGGTGATTTTCAGTGAAAATAACAATGACAAATAACAGTGAAATTATCGTTTTGTTATTTTCACTGTTTTGGAGCTGGTTCCAGTATCTTGCAGAAAAACAAACGCAACATCAACAGCACCGGGCTTCAAAATATGCGTTACATCATTTACGTCGTGACATTCTAATTTCAACGTAATTTTTCCAATTTAGCCAATTACTGTACCGTTTTACGACGTCATATGACGTTGATGACGTCACTTCCTGTTTATCGATTGTAACTACTCGGGTCTTTGATTTTGACCCTTGTTTTGTTACCTGAAATGCAAAATCCACGAATTCAAGTGCCAACGAAATTGTCTTTTTTACCAAAACCACGAAAATGATTTTACAGTAGGTCAAAATACTACCCAGTTCAGGTTTAATTCATAAGCAGGGTTGGTCCTTCGAAGATTGAATCACTCATTGACAGAAGTTCCTTTCCAGATATTTATAACTAAATAAATTTATTTTCCACATAAGTTCACCTCTCCCCAGTTCTTCATTTTTGCCATTTTTTCAATTTACGATTGATGATAAAGTTGCAACTTGTTGTGCAATATTGGCCAACTGAGTTACCATGGGTACAGCACATAAAACAAACAAACTTGTTCAATTTATCAAAATCATATATTTTTTTCATGGAATTGCACAAAATAGCAAATAAATCTACATATACATACATGATAAAATGATGGCAAGCAACACAAGGAAAATGAAGAGTTTAGGCACAAAAAACCATGCCACGAAAATATTACTCACACAAACACCCATACTTACATAAAATTTTATGTATATAGATGTATATATATTCTACATGATCTATACATTTTAAATATTCTTTGAGACAATTTCATTGGTTCGGTACAGAAAAATTTAATTCAACATACTTGGTTATTTACGGTGGCATAGAGGGGACATCATTTAACAAATATTTTATTTATTACACATGCACGTGGTAGCTAACATGTGGTAGCATAACATGCACACTTACTGTATAAGTGGTTAAGTTAGCGACGTGGAAATGTTAGCGAATTTTGCGAATGGACAAAAATCGCTAATATTTCACCACGCGTAAATATATCCGCCGATTTCGTGAAGAATTTACCATAACACCGGTTGACAAAGTAGACGATAATTCCCGGTTCACTCGTGATCAATACAACATTTATTTAAATGCACAACTAAATATGGGCCTTAAATACGTCAAATATGGCCAGCGCTGTTTGGTTGCACCTACGAAAAGGTAAAAATGTTTTAATGCATATTATTGTTTGATTATACAAACTTATTTTTGCTGAAGAAAAAACACCCCAAGATATAAAAAGTTTTCACACCCTTTACAAGTTGGAAATTCGCTAACATTTCTGCACGCGAAACGTCTGGAATTTCAAAATTCGCGAACTTTTCGACACGCGGAAATATCAGCGTATACGGTAATAAATGAATTATTAACTTAATACAAATTCTATTTCGAAAGAAATTAGCTTATATTAGCCCTCTCTTTGATAATAAAATACTTTTTCTGTGTCCCTTCTATGCCACTGTAGTTAATGTAACAAAACATTCATTAATAATTATAAGTACATGTACATAGTAGACTCAACATGATAGAAGGTTATTCCATGGAAACAATTTGTCCCTTTGGTGCAACAAGGTTGTATCTCTCCATATAGTTTTTTTTTCAAAAAGCACCGGATGCTATTTTTAGCTCACGGTCACGTGACTAAAAGCACCGGATTTTTATACTTCGGTCAAATATTTTATAACATATGTACCCTGATGAAGGCTTCGTAAAAGCCGAAACGTCAGTCTTAATAAAATAATGATAACCTTAACCTGCGTTGATCGTGTAGCTACATTTACACTTCGGTGTCTTCACTTCGGTGTCTTTATTGATAGTTTATATAGTATTTAGTAAGATACAACTTTGTTACGCCAAAGGGACAAAATTTGTTACATACATATATAGGTAATAACTGAGTACATTTTATTTGATACACACAAATGATTTCACATACATAGAGAATTTGCCATTTCATTACAGTAGCCGTAGCAACATAATTATGTCATATATGATGTCACTTTACAAAAACTATGTCAAAGATGATGTCACTTGACAAAAACTATGTCAAAGATGATGTCACTTGACAAAAACTATGTCAAAGATGATGTCACTTGACAAAAACTATGTCAAAGATGATGTCACTTGACAAAAACTATGTCAAAGATGATGTCACTTGACAAAAACTATGTCAAAGATGATGTCACTTGACAAAAACTATGTCAAAGATGATGTCACTTGACAAAAAAGGCTGAGGATATGGATTTGTTCATTTGAAGTTTTTAGAAATATGATTTATTTAAATACGTATTTTAAGATAAATGTACACACATACACTCAGCTAACTACTAATTTCTTTTATTGGTCACTTTGAGTTTTATGTATATTTTCCAAAAAAGCAAAAGATCAATCAAAAGATAATTATTTGTTCTTTAATTCTTCTGAAATCAACAAAAACCCTCAGATAGCATTTACAACTGATTTATATACCACTAAAATTAATATAATTAAATTGATAATGTGTAGTAATGCATTGTCATTAAGCCATTTAATATTTATTTAATTGTAAAGGCTACCTGTAATAGCCATTTACCAAGATCAATAATAAATCTGGTAAATGCAAACAGACAAATTAGAAACTTAGCTGAGTGTATATTTCAATTTCGAACCCTGAGCCATGACCTTTTCTAAAGACGATTCTATTTGGGCGGGTAACCTGTGATTTATTGATTTCAATAGTCATGGTTTAAAGATATGATAGTTACTAATAAGTGTAATTTATCAATTGGCAATTTAACACAGTTAGTCAATGCCGTAACAAGCATTATCGGGGAATTGATTAATATTTAAAAGTGCAGTCACGGCTCAATGCTCGAAATCGAACTATATATGAACTGTACCTGTAATGTTATGAATTTTAAATCAATGAGCTTTATTTCCTCAAGTAGGAAAAACTGTTTTATTTTCATACAGTAACATGTAGGCCCCTGTAATGTGACCTTCAAAAACTGCCTCATCATAAAGTTTTGACCAAGCAATTTTATCTACAGCAAGACTTTAATCTGATACCAACAAGTTATTGGTTATATTTATGGTACAAATTACAATAAAAACTCATAAATCCCTGCCTGACCAAACCACAAATAACAACATAGTTAAGCTATCAAACAAAACATAAAAATTGATTATTCGGGTTACCACGGAGATATCAGATTCCAAACTATCCAATCATTACACTATACAAACTACAAGATGTTAATCTGAGCCCGTAGTCTCACTTTGTATCAGGCTCCCTGACCCATGTACAACCCTTCAAAATAAATTAAATTCACAAAAGATAAGTTTTCATCCAATTTTTGTTGATATTTTTTATGACACTAATTGTGTGACAAAATATTTTTCTCATTAAAATGACCTTGTGTGAATGTAACAACAAATTGTCAACATTTTAGGCTTCCAAATTAAGATAAAATTTGAACCCTGACAAATAGTTTCATCTTTTTTATCAACAAAATATTGACACCAAGGCCCTTGGGTTGACAAAAAAACTTAGTTTGATGTGAGTGGAAAGTAACATTTATTTTTTCTAAAAACACTTAAGGACAATTACGTAAGTTAAAATTACCATATTTTATGTTTAATTCATATTTCCATGGAAACAAAATGTTCAACAATGTAAAACATGGGAGGTATACAATCATTGTGTGGTCCATATAAATACAGAATGACATCAGAAAAAAAAAAAACTTTAGGGGCCAGCCCCTTTTTTCTAACCTACAATAAATCTTGGAAGCGTCACTGCATAAATCAACCAACATTTTTGACAAAAGAAGTCTATTCAACATTAGTAAAAGATAAACCAAGGTCATCAAAATCAACATTTAATAACAAACAATTAAAATCCAATTAAATATTAAAGCATTTAAAAATGAAGTACAGTTCATGTTCTTTATAATAATAAATAAACAGATTTATGTAAACCAATGCATTAAATTGTTGATACAAAAATTAACATTTTCAACAATACTATTATAGAATTATATTGTTTTTCATAATTTTCTATTTGAAACATTGTACACAGTTTTCCAACATTGCAATATGAAACCTTTTTTTGAATGATTTTCAAATACATCATTTTTTGTTTTCACCAGCACATGTATTATCTGATAGAAGTATAAGCCCGATAAAGAACCAAAATACCAAATAAAGATGCAAAATACACCAACATAATTCATACTTTTTATCATTGAATGTGACACAATAGATACACTCCGGAATTCAATGCACTTTGGTTTTTCCACACTTATCCCGCGGTACAAACAACTTTTACCGATATCCATGTTTTCTTTCGATAAATATTCATATATGAACCATTGAAATGAGCAATGCTTATTTAAATCACAATAGCATTAGCAAAGGATTAAGGTCAACATTGTTTGTACCGCATGCAAATTTGCGGAAAACCCACAATATTGCACATTCTGGATTGTATCTATTCAACATAACATATCACTGGCTTAGAATGAGAAGTACAAAATGGATATTTTGAGAACACAAGAAAAAACTGTCCGAAAATACTCTCTAGTTATGGTAAAACAAGCTGTTTCAACGTCAGTTTGGCTAACATGACACGTTCCGATTTTCATGAAAATAGACTCATGAGAAGCATCTTGTGATGCTGCAAATGAATCAGTCTCATTCTAAGCCAGCAATATATTCATTTATAGATGCTCACAAAGGGAGGCTAGGCATACATAACAGGGTTGCTTCAATAAATTAATTATTTTATAATCAATACTGTAAATGCATCAAAATGTTTGACAGATCAAATGGAATGCCACTTGCAAATAGACAGATATCACAAGAGCCCACATTGAACATTTACAGTTCACATAATTAAACCAAATAATCCAATGACAGGGACAAGATATAAGTTGACATTTTTAGACAGAATACACACAAATACAGAGTGTAGGTATTAGACACATCATTATGAGTTACAATAAATGTAAACAAAGAATGGATTTTTAGCAGAAATCATTTGGGACCTTATGGAAATACCCTGGTATGTTAAAGAAAACGACAAAATGTTTATAGATATAAGCCAACAGCACTTTTAAACAGAACAGTAGCACTTGCATGGCATGTGCTGCAGGGGATGAAAAATATGTTTTTTTGGTTCAAAATGGTTGTATCTCACTAAAATTGTTGAACCAAAAGGGAGAATACCGTAAAATCATCAATTTTCGTGGGGGATTAAATTTCATGGATTTCATGGTTCACCTCAACCACAAACTTTAATCCCAACGAACATTAATTTTGACCCTTGTTTTATTACCTAAATGCAAAATCCATGATTTCAAGTCCCAACGAAATTGTCTTTTTTACCAAAACCACGAAATTTCATCCCAAAGAAATTAAATGATTTTACAGTAGTAAACAATTCATCCTAAGACAACACTTAATTTGTTCACTGAGCACTGAATCTAATCAAAGCTCAGTTTCATCATTTTATTCTGGATTTTACTATTTAAAAGCTTAAAATTTTAAATACTTGTCAGGAAAATTGACACAATTAGAATCCAAAGTAACAAAAAAAAATTCCAAGGAAAACTAAGGGGTCAAAGGAATTTTTTGAAGGGTTAAATGAAACCCCTGCAAATATACACGTACAGAATACAGTTGAAGGACACTCAATAAATGGCTTTCTGTCTATATGTATATAAAATCAAAACAAAATCATAAAAATACAGATACATAGACTAGAAGAAGAAATAATGGGACAGATTTTGAACATAAAATGTTTAGCAAAACTTTTGAAAAGTAAATTGAGGGCTTAGTGCAAAACTATGGTATGTGCCTATATAAATTGAGGTAGTTACCATAGTTTTGCATTGAGCCCTTGAATTTTAATGGTTACTATGGTAACAAGAGTGACTACTAAAAAAACACACAAATTAAATGAGAATGTAAATGCATGAAGAAACCATAATAGCAGACTACTCCGAAACCAAAATATAAGCAGGTCTACATGCAAACCAGAATACATAACCTTGGGAAAAACACCTGTTAAACAAATGATCACTAACAATTACCTAAATCCAAACTTCCAATTCTAAAATATCTTAAAACTAGCAGAACTTTCAACCAATTACTGATGATTCTTTGTTTGATTTTGTTCAAAAAGCAAATGGAGTATAATTTAGTAAGGGGAGTAACTCTGGATACATCAAGAAAGGCTAAAGTCCAACCCAACAAATCAAAATCTACATTTTTTTCATTTATGATAATACTGCATACTACTCAATCATTGAGAGTTATAGAAACACCTGGACCCTATCTCCAGAAGCATCTCAAGTAGAAATTGCAGCTCAAATTGAGATTTTACTAAAATCAGAGTCATGATAAGAGCTAAATCTGAAGTTCTAGGTTTTGAAATTTAACAGTAATAAACTAAGAATATCCTTCCTGGTTTAGTAATTTTAGTTTTGAGGTCATCGTCACATGGAAATAAACATGAAGACATACGAGATGAACTCTGGCTCAGATATAGAAGCTTCGGGAGATTGGGACCTGAAGTATATCAGATTGGGTATTAGAACCTACATCATTTATAATTTGTATACTTCTCAACTCAAGTTTTCCAAAATTTGAGATTCTCGTTAAAATTGACATTTAATGCCTGTTAACCTGACAAAAAGAAAATTTAAACATGCTTCACCCCATTAAAAACTATGTTTAAATAGGATTTGTGTCCTAAATGACAACCCGTTTTAACAGGGTATGTCAACCAATTTAAAATTAACAGGATTTTGATCACATTATTTGTTTGCAAAAAGTTTTAATGAAATAATAAACATTGCAAAAAATGTAAAACATAATGAAAATAAAATATGATTAATTGAACAAAACATGTACATATTTGAAGATAAATGCTCTATCAATCTGCTATTTAAAGAATTAACCATGGTTCATGTGCCAGCAAAATTATGTTAATTAATTAAAATTAACGGCATACTTTTTATTATATCCATGTATTTATCGAAACCCCATTAATTTCAAACCCGATTTTAAATATTTTAATGCTTTTAACAAATAGCAGAAAACAAGACAAACTCCAAAGAATTTTCTAACATTTAGACTTTGATCAGACTTCTTTAGGGAAACCAATTGTTATGACATTTTGTTTTCAGAGAAATCAGTGAAAATCCATCAAGCACAGAAGTATATTCAACAGACTAAAACAGATCACTGATCATTAAAAAATGACACATTAAAATGAGAAAGAAAACCCGTTAAAATGTTTAAATAAGGACCTACTGAAGGACAACAAAAACCACGTTAAAATTAACAGGTTAACTAAGGACAGCATAGAACATAAATGAAAGCCCAGAAACTGGTGGTTAATTGTCATGGTAATAAAATAAACTAAATAAATACAACAAAACTTAATAGGCTAAAAACTATATGATACAAATAAAGAATGGATGACACAGGTGATCTGATTAAAGGACTAAAAGTACCATCACAAAAATCAAAGGACTTATAGTACCTGGACAATAATCAAAGCACTGGAAGTACCTTTACAAAAAATCAAAGGACTAAAAGTACTTTTACAAAAATCAAAGGACTTAAAGTAACTTTTACAATAAAATGAAAAATTGTGACACAAAGCACTTCAACAGGGACACACATGGGTTAAAAAATGAATATGATAAAAAATTGATTAAAAAGCAAAAACGAAACCTAAATTAATTTGTACAATTAAAAAACATGAAACATTGAAATTCATAAAGGAAGGATCTATAAATCACAGATGGCAGTTAAAGGTGTCCTGTTTATAATATTCAGAAATAGGAATTGAATTTCTGTAGTATAAGAAATATAAAACATGATTTAAAATAATGCCTTATTAACTGAAAGTGAAATATAATTTTGACAACAGAAATTACAGGCAAATGAATTTGATTATAATTATAAGATACTTGTTGATTTTGGTGTAAGATTGAATTTTATTTCACTGAGTGATCACAGAAAACAATAATTGATTTATTCTTCTTCTTCTTAAATGTTCTGTGACCACAAGTGAAATACATTAATTGTAAATGTAAAAAAAAGTTATTGCCCATAAAAATCACAATAATGTCTTAAATGCATATTATAAAGTTTAGGTCAATTCATACTACAGTCTCAATTATATGCATCCACTCCGTAGTTTACAGTATGTACAACATTTTTATGCATAAATGGAATCAAATGTACAAATGTAGGAATTTGATTTTACATTGATTGTTTATCATATAAAGTCAATATTTGTGATTATATCACAAGAACTTAATGTAACAAATGAAAATATTCATGCACAACTTCATTCCAATGCCAATATAAAAATGTCCATACTTTTTCCCCAAGAGCATATTAACTAAAGTAATTATGTTGAGAAAGGTTTGACAAAAAGATGTTGATTTCTGCCTGAACCAAAAATCTTAATCCAATGTAACTTTTTCTCCTGAAAAGTCTGGTACATTACAAAACATAGTGTAGAATATACACACTATACTGGAATTTATTGCTCATAGAATATTGGAGTATATCTGTACGAAATCAATCAGACAGACTTATTTCCATGTCATTGCTTTACAAAGTTTTTTTTTAAATATAAAACTCATCAACAACTTCTTTTCTTCAGAGCCATCAAAAAAACTTTCTGTCGATAATTTAAAGCAAAAACAGACAGGAAATAACTGACAAGTTGGAAAGACATGAATGTTTTATTACAATTCACTGAAGTTTGCCAAGGGAGTAAACTCTTCCCACAAATATTAGCATGTTTCGAATATAATTACCTCCCTTTTTTTCAAATGGAAACTTTATTTGACATTTTGTTACACAAATGGCAAATACCACTTACTGAACATTTACCTTAACAAAAGAGGAAGTTTAACTAATTGGAGGCCTAGTTTTATATTTAATATTTGATTAATACAATATAAAATCCCTAACAACAGAGTTTATGACAACCAATGGTCATAAGACTTTGATGTTAAATTTTACATATTTTCCTTCGTTTCCGATTTCATACAATAAAACAATTTGTGTTCAATATCTTGTGCCCTCCTTCAAATCAGCAAACATGAAACAAGCATTTATTTTAGCATATTTCAAATCAAGCACTCTATATTTTACCAATTACTTATTCTATGCCCAGCATTTTGTACTCCATATTTCCACTCCACACCATTTAGTTCCAGCCACTGTTTATTTTACTTTCATAATTTCCACAAGGACCCTCACACTTTCTTATAAATGACACTTTGGTATGGAATGGATATTCATATAAATGTTCTGTTCAGTTCATATAAATATCACTCCTGTCTTCACACTTCCATACACAGAAGAGCAAAATTATCCCAAAACATTATATTTTTCACACTTTCACCAGCATAGCAGAGTTATCCAGTCTCGATTTTTTTCACACTTCTGTAACCAGAAGAGCAGAATTATCCCAAAGCATGACATCTTCAACACTTCTTTATCAGCAGAGCAAAATTATCCCAAAATGCGATATTTTTCACACTTCCATACTGGTCAAGCAGAGCCGAATTATTCCGAAAACATGACATTTTTCACACACCTGTTACACACTAGTGGAATTATACAGAAACTCATCACACTTTAAGTTTTTTCACACTTTTAATGTAGTTCGTATTCTGGAGCGTCTTGTGGGTTTTGCGGGTGACATTGCAGTGATCATATCGTCCATTTCAGGATACGTACTTAAACCAGGAATGTTATATATAGAGGAAGCTGAAACAGAGAAATATATAAATACATCAATAAAGTTATAAGTTTCAAAACATTTGTGTGTATCTCTGATTTAATTCCATAGGGAATAGTTATATAACACTAGTATGGTTCATACTCATATTTAATTAACGTTTCGGCATTAAGCCTTTATCGAAAAACACACTTAAAAAACTTATTCTACATATGTGCTGCCATTGTTGTTGGCCATTTTAAAATAATGTGTTTTTCAATAAAGGCTTATGCCGAAAAGTTAATTAAATATGAGTTTGAACCATACTAGTGTCATTTGAGTGTAATCGATTCAGTAACAATAGGTATTGAGTAGCTTCAGAATTTTAGTTTTGATACCCTATGGTATTATTTGGTGACAAAACGTGTTTTGTTGTGATCATTCTTTTAGAGGTACTTGTAGAAATGAATAAACGTAGAGATGAAATGATATTTTATAACTTGCATCCATTTATTTAAATTAAAATAGCTTACAAATTCTTACTGACTAAACTTTTTGTTCTCAACATATCTATAAACACAATAGTATTCAATAAATGCATATGCCCTTGTGGAGGTCTTGTCAATAAAAATAGCTAAGTCATTCAGGGGACATAATTCTGTTGAAACTGTTTATTGTGTTAAGTGGCCTTGATAATGTAATGTGCTTATGATGGTTAACAAGTATGCCAAGTTTGAAAGCAATGCATTGATTGATTTTTGAAAAATAAGTGAGTTTCAACATTTTGTAACAGACAGACGGACGAACGAACGAACGAACAAACAAACTAACAAACTAACAAACGAATGAACAAACAATCGCTATAAGCCTCCTGCATCAATAGATGCCATGGAATAAAAATTAAGTGCATTACTCACAATCAGGAAGTTCATGTATTTTTGGTGGGAGATCACAAAAGTATTCATGTCTCATGGCCGCCTTTGCTGAGATTCTCTGTCTTGGATCCATCTGTAATGTATGTTACATGTACTTTACACTTATTTAAGGTTGATAGTGAAACATGATAGCAGCCTTACTTGCCAGCAAGTAAGTAAGTAAACCTGGACATATCTGGACTTTGTCAGACATAGGGAGAGATACAAAATTCTTGTTTTTTTCCAAATTATAGTATTTCCCACACTTTATCAACCCAAAGAATTGTAACCCAAAATCAGATGATTACAGAAAGTGATAGTTTCATCAATATAAAACTGTAAAATTATTAATTTTTGTGGGGGGGGGGTAAAATTTTCTGATTTCATGGTTCAACTTCAACCATGATATCAAATCCAATAGAGCGATAATTTTGACCCTTGAACTTATTGCCTGAAATGCAAAATCAATGAATAAACGTCCCATTGAAATAGTCTTTTTTAACAAAACCACAAAATTATGTCCCATCAAAATGAAATGATTTTACAGTAACTAATAACTGTCATCTAATATGGATTAAAATGTACACCAGACAAGCAGTACTTTAGGCAAATTACCCATGGGACAAAATACATAGTATTCACAACCACTGCCTGAAACTCAAAAATGTAAAATGTTCTGCTTGCTGCCATGTTATTATAATATTTCTAAAATTGTCTGGATCAGTCCTTTAAAATTATTTTTATAGTACATGTCCTACATTTAATACAATAATTTGTAATACATCTATAATTTGCTCATGACAATATCAACACGGCAAGAAATGAACAATTTAACAGAAGAGTTTTCGTACAAAGTGCCACAACTACTAGTATATTCATCTGATCTTATATTCTGGACAATATGCACAACAAGCTTTGCACCAACTATTGACTGTAAAATCATTAATTTTTGCAAGGTTTTACATTTCGTAGATTTTGTGGTTCACCTTCAACCACGAAATCAAATCCCTTCACACAATATTTTTTTCCTTGTATTATTACCTGTATTGCAAATTCCACAAATTAACATCCCATCAAAATGGTCTTTTTTAACAAAACCACAAAATTTTGTCCCGTCAAAATTAAATGATTTTACGGTATGTGAAGTTTCAAGGAAGTGCAGATAAAGTTTGTTAACATTCGACTGAATGCTTATAGTGTTTATAAGAATTACGTTAATATTTTAAAGTAAAATTTACCTGTAGAAATTGTGACGCAAGTTCTTCAGCGTGAGGAAGGTAGGCAAGTTTGGGTACTATTGTAGAAAGACATTGTTTACTGTAGGTCACAAACCGTCCTGGAATATAGCATAAACAAATTTAAATATTTTATTCAGTATACTTATGAGACAATTCATTGTGTGTAGTCATTTGTTTATTTCCCTATCTTAAATGAATGCATCTATAGATGTCATAAGAAACTGAATACCGCTTACAACCTGTTGTGAGGGTATAAATATGGGTGTTTTGGAGTAAGACCAGTAAAGCGTCTATTTTGTTCCCAGCTTGAACAAGAAGTCCCTGACTTATTCGTTACTGTTATCATTCAGCCAAGTATTTTCCAAATAGAAAAGCCTATGAGGCATTAGGGCTGTAACGGTATACCGCGGTATATGAAATACCGCAGACGTCAGTCCCACACGGTTCACGATACACGACTTCTAGATTTCGGTACGGTTCAGTATAAGCTTTTTATGAGTTAAAATAATATTAAGACAACGAAAGTATTTGACAGCCTTCAAATTATGTATAATTACCATGTATCACTCATTTTAATTGTACTGACATATGCCTCAAACTGTCTAAATTCACTTAAACTAGTTGATAGGCACATAATAATTGCTGTTATAGAAGCATAAAATTCATTATCACTTAAAATTTGAAGTATTTAAGCTGTTGTTAGAGAATATTGTATCATATCGAAATATACTGAACCGTTAGAAAAATGGATGGTACGTATCATATCGTGCGGTGAGCATACCGTTACACATCTATGAAGCATACAGAAAAACAACTTACTATCATCATATTGAGGAAACTTTGAGACACCGTTCCATGTTGACTCTGTAGGTGTTCCCAGTATCTGTAATAGATTAATCAGGTATATAATATAAGTTCCAAGTTATCAGTTTAAAGGGCCACCCATTCTCGGTGAAGTAGCCATGAACTTCTCCAAATGTGGAAGAAAATCAGTCAATTTTTTATAGCTTTCAACGGGAATCCAACTCTGATCACCAAGTACAAATCAAGCAATGTCAATACTGGAAAACAGCCACCACAAAATGAAAATCCAAATATCTGAACACTAAGAATTGTACTTTTCAAGCTTTTGCAGTAGAGAATATATTCCTCACATTTCAACAGGTCAGATTGTAAGCAGTTAAATCAATATACACAAGGATAATACAGACTAGATGCAGCAATGTTAAACTAGAAGATTTTTTAAACAAAAACTTATGCCTTCCACAAAGGGCCCTAACCCTGGCAAAAATCCTGACAAGCACAACTAGGCATGGTACAATGTATTCCAGTGAAGATTCATTGAAGCCTGACAAACGGTAAAGGGTCCAACTTTGGGACATCAATGCAGACAGAAATTCATACAGCATGCTGATAAATTACCCCCATTTTATGAGGGAGACATAATAAAATAATAAACTTACTCTAAAGATCTGGTCCAGTTGATCATAAGCGTCTTTCATACCGGGGAATGTAGCCATACCAGACAGCATCTCCATAAATATACACCCGACACCCCTGTAACAACAAGCAAATAATAGTTTATATAACAAGTAGTTAGGAATTGCAAGCAATACAGAAGTCCCCTACCTGGTTTTCAGTGTTCCATTGCTATGGAAACTGTTTGAGCTATGGTAAGATCCAAATTTTATTGACGGACGAAGGGCAAACCTATAGACCATTCAGAGGACTCAATTTTTGATAAATAAGTTATGCTTTGTTGATTTTAAATATTGCTTTCTACCAGATTCCTTTTAAACATGTTTCCGAGTGATTTGATACAAGGACCACTGAATTATTCGACTAAATAAAGCGTCTAAAATGTTTGTCCGGTAATATCTACTGGCCGGTAATTTCTCCTTTGACAGTAATTGTTTTATTTGCAGGTGCGCCCATTTCAAATTTTAGAAGCACAAACTTATAGATGATTGTAAAGACATTACTCATAGTTCTAAACATAATGTTATTGTCAATAGTCAAGCAAACAGATGGGCTTGAGTCACCCGTTCCAAGTCTTATCTTGCACAAATTTATACAGTAATATTATACATGCATGTATTTCTTTAGCACTGTTGTAGATTAAATTCGAGTTAAATACAAAAAAAAAAGAAAAAAAAAAGATTATACATACCACATATCCAAGGACATGGAATAATTAGTAGAGCCTAGAAGAACATCCGGGGGACGATACCACAATGTGACAACTTCATGTGAATATGTATGACTAGGAATTGATTTGGCACGAGCTAAACCTGTAAGGCGGGAAAACAATGTAAGATTATACAAGTAAAGCATTATTTTTAGAAATTTAATCAATTT
This sequence comes from Spisula subtruncata, assembly GCA_963678985.1. Taxonomy (NCBI): domain Eukaryota; kingdom Metazoa; phylum Mollusca; class Bivalvia; order Venerida; family Mactridae; genus Spisula; species Spisula subtruncata. The sequence goes on along the minus strand of OY787678.1, from coordinate 30,211,730 downwards.
TTAGATATTTAGTCTATTTTTAGAACTTCAGACAATTCAACGTCATGTGATGGCAACAAGACGTCACATGACTAAAAACTCCTCTATTTTAGTACTTAGGGCAGAATTGTGTTGTATTTGTTATGTATAAACCCTAATGAAGGCTTAAATGTTAAGTCGAAACGTAGGTAATAATAAAATGATAAACTCCTCCATTGTTTAGTCGTGTGATTCCACTTACTCCTTTAATTACTGTTCTCAAGTATAGCATAAATAAACATACATAGTGTTAAAAGTCAAATTCCCACAACGATGACTGATGGTGAACATAGGTGATCTCTATAGCTCTCATTCGCGGCACAAAGATAAATTGCCATAATAATGAGGTCGGCATAGGGGAATGCCAGATAGTTGTCACCTGGAACCCAATGGTGTAGAAAATACGGGAGGTTAAAAAGAAATAAGATGAAATTGTACATGCAACTTACCAAAGTCTGCTAACTTAAGTTCACCTGCTTCACTTATCAACAAATTTTGAGGCTTGAGATCCCTGTAAATACACCATAGTAAAACATTTTATTATTAGCTTACAATGGATTATGGTGATTTTCAGTGAAAATAACAATGACAAATAGCAGTGAAAATAACATCAAATTAACAGCGCCGGGCTTCAAAATATGCGTTACGTCATTTTGACGTCATAGTTGTCATGTCGTGATGTTCTAATTTCAACATATTTTTTCCAATTAAGCCAATGACTGTACCGTTTTACGAGAAAATGAAGCAAATAATAAACAGAAAATTTGTTGATTTTTGGTGAAAGATCTTATTTTTTTTCACCCGTGATCACAGAAAATTATATTTTCACTCGTGGCTACGCCATGCGTGAAAATACTGAGTTCTGTGATCACTCGGTGAAATAAAATTCGATCTTACACCAAAATCAACAAATATCCTCTATATATTGCTGGGTGGCATGTTGGTGAAGTGAGTAACACTCTTAACAACAGAGATAGAAATCGAATCTTAATAGCAAATCCTGATTATTCTGTACCAGGTTGCATAATAAATATTGCTGAGCATAGCCTTTATTTGCCAGTCAGCTTTTTGCTGAAATATTGCAGGTATATGTATATGAGTGCCTCTAACAGAATTTGAACTTGGGTCGCCAGATTAGACGGCAAGCGCACTACCACTGAGCTACGGAGGCGATACATCGAAACTGACATGGTAAAAGTCTTGTAGAAAGTACTTACATAAGAATTACGCAATAAAGAAACATGGCCAATGTTTTTGTCAGACAATATCACACAATTATATATACCATTAATCAACGTGACAAATAGTTCTCCCGAAAGACAAATTTTTATCACCATCATGGTACAAATCACACTGTAAAACCAAAAATGTTCACAACATACTATTGTTTGCTAAATTCTGAAATTCAATAAATTTTGGGAAATTGACGCTAGTGAAAATACAGGAAAATCCCAGAAGATCTTTCTGGAGTTTAAAAATAATTAACACTTAACCTCGCAAACTAATGAAAAATAACAAATAAGCTCAATTTTGACCTTGTGAAAATACATGATTTTACTGTAGGTCAAAAATCTGTAATCCATCAATTTGCAAACCGACCATGTTTTGGAACTATCCTCAGAGGGGAGATTATTGGAGTAACTTGACATTATTGATATAATTTGACATACATCAAAGTCAATATATCCTATACCATGTCAACTTGATTTCCTTTTATCGGATTGGGAAGAAAAAAATCAAATCAACGACACAGGAAACGAAAAAGATAGACAGAAGATCACAAACATGTAAATAATGGAGAATTGAGAGGGTAACAAGAAATGACCATTAACTGAAGGATTAGATGGCAAGACTCAGTACAGTTAAATCAGAACATTTTGCGTGGACTAAATTTCATAAAATGTTTATTCTGATGCTAGTAGGTGAAGATAAATATTTGTTATTTTTCAAAACATATGAAAAAACTATATCCTGCATTTTGCAACAGTTGTTTCAAGTCCTGTTCACAAACGTTTTGTGAAATATTGAATTTGTCATCATAGTGCAAATTATATCCTTGTAAAAATTTCTTATTTCACTTTTTCATCAAAGACTATTATTGTGAACTTTAGTTCACAAGAATCTGCTGCTAAAGCCTTTTAAAGGGACTCAACTTCAGTTGGTAAATTGCAAAACTTATAAAAAAGTTATCTTAAAATCGCATATTTTTGGCTTGACCGACCTAATCCATTTATATAAGAATCTGGATTTATTCATCTAGAAGAAAAATAATCGCTAAACGTCAGTTTATTAGATTTAAAACCTTTTGAATCTATTGTGTGACTAACGCAATAAAATATATATTCAACGCTGTTCTATAGCATAGGAATGTATAAATGCCGAGAAAAGCCGTCACCTAATTAATAGGCGGTACAACTTGTTCGTGAGTTTTCATCAATAGCACCTTTGATCGTAATGTAAGTTGTAAGAATACTTTACGTGATTTTTCATCAATATGAAGTTAAGTCCCTTTAAAGTTAGAATGTTCGTCTTCTCATAAAGTACTGGTAGTTGTCAAAACAGTACTTACCTGTGTAGAATTCTTCTATGATGACAATAGGCCAGACCTCGTAATAATTGGAATAAAAATAACTGAAATAAAAATTTAAGTTACAGATACAGATGTATGAAGTCAAATATGAGGAATAATGTGATTTGATGCCTTTTAATGATTTGAAAACTTGCTTAGAACTGAACTGAAAGTCATGCAAACTTTCAATGAAATACGACCAATAGTTACGGAGAAATAGCGCAGACACATAAAAAACAAAGGGCAGTAACTCTTTTAAAATTTATCCGACGACGTCCACCAACAATATGCACAACAAGACTTGTAGGGCTGTAACGGTAGTCCATGGTATACGAAATACCGCGGACTGCAGTCCAACACGGTTCACGATACAAGACTTCTAAATTTCGGTACGGTTCGGTATCAGCTTTTTTATGAGCAAAATAATATTTAGACAATGACAGCGCCGGACAGCCTTCTGATTATGTATAATTACCATGTATCACTCATTTTACTCCTATAGACTTGGTACTTATCAGTCATGCAAAGTGTCATTTAAATCCGACCAATGGTTGAATAGAAATAGACAAAAATCTGTACGGACCAACCAACAAAGCAACCTGCCGACCGACCTTTAGCATGACTCCAATATAGCCCCCATATACTTTATATCTGGGGTATAATAATTATTGTAATCATTTTGGAACTGAAAATCAGATCTTGCATCATTTTCTAGTAAAAAGTATTATGTAACTATGTTAATCGTACTGTAAATGTAATACTCTGATGTTGAAGAAGTCTGCACGGTAAATGATGATACAATGTTAATCTTACCTTGACATTGAATGTGTTTAAGCCACCAGGATGTTTCTCCAAGTATTGACTTAAATCTGTATGCTGAAATATAGTAGAATGACAAATTAAACACACATGCTACCAATGATATGGGTCATTATAAGTATACCTGTCAATTACTCCTTTTAAAGTGGAGTTACTCCTATTTTCATTGCTAATTTCTGGTTTTCCAAGTTCACCCAACTTTGAACAAAGGTACATTTGTTTCATTTTATAATCTTCTATCTCATATTCATAACAGCTAGAATTAATACATTCCTTGCTTATGCATCTAAATCCCTTTTAAATCACAAACGACATGTTTTGTTTTATCAATCCAATTATGGATTTAACAAGCATTAATAAGACTAACTCATCAATAGAAACAAGACTGTGCTCAGTAAACGCTTATGCCCCGTTTCGAAGACATGTCCATAATAACTAGCTAAGTCAACTAGGGGCCATAATTCTGTTGAAATGTTTGACAGTGTTACATGACTTCGATAACATTATGTGTTTATGATGGTCAACAAGGATGCCAAGTTTGAAAGCAATGCTTTGACAGACTTCAAAAATAATTGAGTTTCAACATTTTGTGACCAACGAACGGAGTAAAGAACGGACGGACGGACTGGTATATGCCTTCGCGTCAGTAGATGCTTGGGCACAATAAAACAACCACAATTACTTAACTAATAGCTAAAGTATAGTACAATAATTTACTTACTACATATTCAAAAACAAATGTGAGAGTTTCTTTAGTATGGATAATATCATGTAGTGTTACAATATTCGAATGTTTCAATCCCTTCAATAGTGAAGCTGAAAATAGATAAAATGAGAAAATGGTTACCATGGCAACAGAAAAAACATAATAATAAAACAAGAGCATAGACTTAAGCTCGACTTTTCCCCTCGAAAAGTCTTGCTAATAAACACATTTCTTTAAAAAGATTTTAGGACAAATTTAAGAAGCATGCAAACTGTTACCATGGCAACACAGTGAACAGAAACAATAAACACATTTCTTTAACAAGATTTTTTCTGACAAAATACCCGTAGGCTATATTGATACATAGTAAACAAGTTGTTGCTTTCAGGGATTGGTTAATTCAATCAGAAAACACAACAGTGACGACCTATAGACAGTGAAAATGACTTTGTTCTAAGCAGGTGTTGGAAGCTTACCAATTATACAGTAGTGTAAGTTGTGTTTTCTGGGTTTGACTGTGATAGTCAATCTATTTATCTTTGCCTAATTGGTCAATGACCTTTGATATATCAGTGAAAATAACAATTTTTTTTTTGAAGTAGGTGTCCGTATCATTCAGAAAACAAATGAGCCGTTCTCCAGGAAGACCGGGCTTAATGACATTGCATTGAAATTATGCAATAAGACTTAGAAAAATGTCTAAAATGAGAAAAAGTGTGTCTTTTGTTTTCATATTTAAGTAATTGGATAGAATAGTACTATCCATTAGCTTCAAGTTTTCTTTAACATTGTGTTAAAATAAAGTCTGTTGTTGCTATGGTGATCGATTTCTAAAAAGAACTCATATCAAGGAAAACAAGGGTTAAGTGGCTAAAACACTTGCTATTTTTCTCTGGAAGTAAATACTCACAAACTGGACATGTTTTATTAAAATAAGAATATGATTATAAAATTTGCCACAATTTTAAAAGTTTACGTCAAAAATGTATCAGATACTGGATCATTGAAATGCCACGTTACGTTACGTCAAAAACAGAAATTCTTAAAGTGACTTTATACCCTAAAGAGAAAAAAATATATCCACCATAACAAACCCTTTACAAAATTTACAAGTCCTATATTTTCAATCAGTTTGACAAATTTAGCATAGACATGTCTCAGTTCCTTTGGAGACATGTAAATTGATTTTTCCCTTTTTCAGCAAGCAGTAAGTTGTAAGTTTTAAGATATATGCTCAACAAATTCTGCAGCTTTTATGTAGATTTGTCACGAAGTCTACGCAAAGAAGGTAATATAACACAACAGACTCTGAATGTTGAGCATGGTTTTACATGAAGTTTCTGGTAAAAATCAATTTTACTTTTACATTCAATTTACCGGTAGTCATATTTTTGTTTTGGTACTTATGTCTCTCCTTTTATAATAAGTTGTCATATTTGGTCATTATTCTAGGGAGAACATACCACCTTTCTGACACAAGGGTTAGGGTTAGCTATTAAATAAATCTTTGACTCCACCGACTGTTTATCAATTTGATTAAGAGGTTAAGTCAGAATGTACATATGTAATATCATTGAAAATTTACAGACACAAATATCCAGAATAATCTCCCTTGATAAAGTGCCTTATTTAGTCCATTTCTGTAATTGGATTGTCTCCCTTATTTATCATTATTTGAAAATAATTGATTGACATAGGACAGGGGCATGAATTGCTCAACAACAATTTGCCAATTTCTCATTTTTAAATGGCATCGGCATACTGTTGTTGACACCCTATTTTATCCACAAATAAAAGTGGACTAACCCTATGTTTCAGCGACAATGAGTGATATCTGAACCTACCTTCCCTGATTGCAGTAAATGGAACGCCCTCATCCGTTTGTATACGGATTTCTTTAAGTGCTACAACATGGTCAGTTAAACTGCAAAAAAAAAAAAATAGTATTACCTTGTATAGAGAAAATCATAATAATACAAAATATACATATAAATAAAACATAAAGCCCAACTTTGCAAAACACTGCAGCGCACAGACCATTCGAAGCCACAGAGAACCAACAGCAGCACTTTGATGCTTAGTAAGCTGAGTCTGTTTATAGCCCCACTGAAGGTAAGAGGGGGCTAAATATAGATTTGTCCTTGTTTGTTCATCTGTCAGTTAGTCCATGTCTAACGACTCCGTTTTTATGGGGCTAAAAATGTGAAATGTGGACAATTTTGATTAATGTTAAGTTTTTAGGTTTTATGTCGTTAAGCCCTACCAGAATTTCCTGAATGATAATCTAGCCAATATTAACTGCATATAAATATTCAAAATATATAAGGTTCCCTTCATGGGCCCAAAAATATTTTTAGTAAACAACAACCTTTAAACATTTTAGAACTTCTACCAAAACCTTTATTGATCTACACTAAAATTTAATACTCCCAAACAGTTATTATACCCTGTTTTCTAGGAAAAAGACTTAAAACTACATTAATTTTGAAGCAAGACTATACAGTGCCCACCAAAAATATGGATACACTTTTTGACAGATGAAGAATTATAATTGGTTTAATTATTTAATCTTTTGGTCAGACGGTAACAATGTTTGCAATTTCTGAAAAAAAAACAGTTAACGAAGGAGTAAAAAATGTGACAGATAGAAAGATGAACATTTTCTGATTTAAAAATAAACGATGGGGTTCAAGGGGCTGAATTTGCCATATTATATGATCATGTTGTCGTTCAAAGTTTGCAAAGAAACTTAATATTTTCCATCTAGGGTACCAATCAATGTATTGTCTTTACACTAAATAAAAAAAAATATTCCTGGTCTTCAAAAACATTGTTGCTTCTCTGTTCTGCAAGTAGTGTTATACAGGCAAGTAAATGGGGGAAAACTCTGTATTCATATTTTTGGTGGGCACTGTATAGTAAAGTTGGTTTGTCTCGTGACTGGTATTAACATTGTCGTTTCTATAATGAGTTATACGATGACAAATGGACCTCTCAAATTGGTTCCAGGAAAGTGTTTAAAAAACAATGGATTATTATTGTAAGTAAATAGATGTATAAATAAGATGTATGAAACCTTAAAGTTAAATTGATACAGTTCATGATTGTAGTTCATGACTAGAAAATATTTCAATAAGTCTAGCAGAATTGTCATTATGTTAGAGTAGAGATTGCTCCACCTGATTGTTTTCATGATCAAAGGCTAGGCGTAAGTTTTCAAGTTAACCTGTTAGACCATGTGAGTATAATTTACCGTTAAAATTAATTTTAAGGGTATTGATTGACAACTGACATAATCAAAATTTTGACAACTAGTACTGACAAAGTTTCCCAGCAAGCTTCTGAGAGCTTCTCCACATTTAGAGGACATTCCTAGCAAATTTTCAAATTTTCCACATTTGGAGGACATACCTAGCAAATTTTCAACTTCTCCACATTTGGAGGACATACCTAGCAAGTTTTCAACTTTTCCACATTTGGAGGACATTCCTAGCAAATTTTCAACTTCTCCACATTTGGAGGACATTCCTAGCAAATTTTCAACTTCTCCACATTTGGAGGACATTCCTAGCAAATTTTCAACTTCTCCACATTTGGAGGACATTCCTAGCAAATTTTCAACTTCTCCACATTTGGAGGACATTCCTAGCAAATTTTAAACTTTTCCACATCAAACTGGGAAGGCACAACTGTGACATATTTTTAAATTATATTTCTAACCTGCTTATTCCTTTATACACGGTTGCATAAGATCCTTCACCCAATTGTTCAAGTTTCTGATATGACTCAGCACGACCAAATGGTCCGTTCCCCTGAAAAATACAACAAGCAGCAAAATTACAACAGCTGGCAAAAATATAACAAAGACAAAAATACATAGTCATGGACTAATTGCATCAACTGGCAAAAATACATTGTTACGGGCAAAGATGATAATGACTGAAAAATAACCCAATACTTAGAAGTCAAACAGCCATCTATATTCAAGACCTGTGACTTTGATCTTTGACCTTCATAGCAATATGGTTCACTTTACTTGCCAGTCATTTTTTCTGCTGAAATATGGCAGGCGATGCATATGTGTCTCCACCTAAATTTGAACCCAGGTCGCTAGATTAGATTCCAAGGGCACTAACCACTGAGCTACGGAGACTTTTTTCACTCCAACATGCATTAAAAGTAATGCATCTTCTTTTTCTTCTAAGGAGGCATAAAACTCTCAATAATACAGAACAATACCACCGCACTTCAGACATTTTGGCATTATTTGATACAGTAAAGTTCCGCTAATAAGACCACTTTGATTATTTTGAAATCATGCAGATTTTTGTCAGTTTAAGGTCCCAAAGTAATAAATTTAGAACAAAAAAGTCCGCTAATAAGACCGATTCGCTATTAAGACCACCTTTTTGACTGGTCTTATTAGCGGAACTTCACTGCAGTAGAGAACACAAGACTAAATTAATAAGTTTTTATTGGTTTCTATTAAATCAGGAAACTTTCAAAAACTTGGGACACAAAGTCTACAATTTAGTGATACAGCAACTTGTAGTAATTTAATGTTTGAAGCACATTAATTTGTATGATTGCCTTTGATTGGTTAATAAATTGCCAAATCAACCAATGAAATGCTTTGTTGCAAAATTTAAAACAAAATGTGCTTGATTTCTCACTATATGGAGAAACAGCCCATGTTCTTCATTCATGGAACAATATCTACAGATGCTAAAAGCATAAATGTTAACGCTAAAATCCCACAATGCTAAAAGCATAAATGTCAATGCTAAAATCTCAGGATGCTGCAAAATGATGAAAAATTACATGATTTGGAGCACCTAATTTACCACTAGGGATTCATCTTCTGTCCATAAATGGCAAAGAACAATAAGATGAGAGAAAGTATTTTCATGGCTTCGAAACATTTGTCAGTCTTCCAATCAGGAGGTTACGGAGACTATGTTCAAGATTTGAAGTGCACTCAGAGCTACAGAAGCTCTCAAATCCAGTCAATTCAAGGCAACAAAGCCCAAAGATAAATGTTTTCTATGGTAAATTTAAGGCATTGTTTTTCTGACAAAGACTTATACTAAATACTTATGGCAACTTCTCTCAAATTTTATCTTAAAGGATGGAGTGGCTTCAGAGATATGCAGGGGTTCTACTGAGGCATATAATACCCAATCCTGAAAATTAGTTGCAAATCTTTTTCGGGTGCAATTAGCACACGTCCCTACACCTTAACCAGGTTTTAAACATTGACTTATTGTTAAAAATTAGATAATGGAACTTCAAATGACCATAACTTTGTCAATCAAATAACTTTTATTATGTGCACAATAAAAGCATTCTTCCTGAGATGCAACCTCTCCGAATTTCCGGATTATTCCTGAATGATTATATCTAAAGACCCCTGGAAATGACATTACAGAGGGAAGATCGTGTACACAGTCTGATTGACTTTCCAGTTAAGTGCAAAGAATAGTTGGTACACAGTGAATGATAGTAAACCTACCCCATAACTGGAAGCCCTTTTCTGAGCAAAAACTTGATGGTACCGATGACCTTCAGATCTAGGTCGTCCTGACCTTCTGTCGTCTGCTCCGTTATACTGCGGATCATCCAACATATCGCCTGCTGAATGATGTCGTTTTACTGTTGTGTGGGTACTAGCTGGAAATACAGAAAGAACAAAATTGTGGTCATTGAACGCTATCATCACATATATACAGTGATCTTCAATGTGATAAAATACCTTACCCAGGAACAATCATTACTCCAAGATGTGTGAAAACTATTTTTTGGTGTGAAAAAAATTTGTCAAGATTCATTTAGTCTCCGTAACTATAGCTATGTGATAAAAATAATTCACCACTTGTTGTATATTATCATTTCTTACACTCAAAGACAACTTATAACAACTATGTATGTACCCTCCCTCCCCCTGGTGTGCTCATAATATATCTGACCAAGTCAATCCTTGGCCAAGTTTGAGAGCAATGCCTAGATGGACTTTGAAGATATTTGAGTTGCAAAAACATGAATGGTTTGGATGGACAAACGGACAGGGCAATCACCATAGGCCTCCTACTTCAGTATAGAAGTACATATTTATATCATTTCAATAATTTCAGGACATCTTCTAATTTCAATTATTGCAAACTTATCCCCCTTTGACTAAAATATGAAATATTGCAAAACTACCGTATTTAACCGCTTATAGGACGAGTTTGTTGATACAGCATTCTATACAAATATCTGAAGTTATCGGAACATTGATCAATGCGTCCAAAATCTTAATGGTCTTATAAGCGAGTATTTACGGTATTTCCATTGCGCTTTAAAAATACAATCATACAATAATTTACTTCCTCAATGGTAAAACAAACTATGTTCAAGGGCAACCAACCAATTGATTGGCATTTTATGCAAGTACATATATATTATGCTTGAATTATTAATTGGGACATCCAGACTAGACATGGGGGTAAATATGCATAGATAATGACAATAATAATGGATCTGAACCCCCCCTCCCCCACACCCACTATGCATCGACTTTATAATCAATTCCCTGTCCCTACATAGGAAGACTGAGAAATGTTCACTGTCAGAATCTGCCTGAAACTGATTATCTTAAGTGTTTTAATAATGTTAACGAGAATTATAAACATTTTCATTCTGCCTAATTTCCATATTTATGCTATTACAGAACTTATTGCCAGGTCTGTGACAGAACGGAGTTAAGCATACGAGGGTCAATAATTAACGCTTAAAATCACCAAGTAATTTTTCTTAATCAATAAACATTCTCATATCTGTATTGTTGCTAGTAATTTAAGACACTTAAGTTTTTAATACCAGTGCATGGTCAGTTGAATCAAATAATAGAATAAAGTTTTTTGTATCATCAGTCTAATGTCAGTTTTGTTTATCTCCACATGTTATTGCCAGATTGCTGTTAGTTTTCTTATCAGTTTACAAATAATTTGATGTCAATCAGGTGTCAGAAACTGGCAATATGCTGAAATTATCAGTGTTTTGCCAGTGTGTTGCAAGATTCGATTTTTTCATACTAGTGTGAAAACCCTATTGATAGATCTCAGAGTATTGTCAGACATCACTTTTTGTTGTCAGTTAGATATCATCAGTGCCAGTTTGATGCAAGTGTATTGTCAGACAATGCTTTTCCTAAGGGTTGTGTCACTTATTCAAATGCTAGTAATATACCACACTTTTGTGTTCAGAAGCCATCTGAAACTTTTGGTTTTAAAAATAAATAAATTTAAGTCACAACTTAACTGAGTTCCCAATATTATGAAAAAAGTTCTGTATTGAAATGGATTTCGTGATCAACTACGTTAAAGTGCGATGAGTATGAATAATGTATTTGAAAATGTCTCATTACGTCCACACATTTGTCACACTACGAAATTACCCACAAAACCTAATGTGCGAGTAAAAACACCTCATTGCGAACTAAAACAACAACACAAAACAAATACAGATCCTCGGCAGACAATCATAGAACGTTCTGTTTTGATAAAACCAGAATCAATTTCCTCAAGAAAATTATTTGTAACAACTCAATTATTTTGCTGAATTCTTGCGTAATGATAAAATGATTATTAATGGTACATTACGTGATACCGTTATTGTGATACAGAAACACAGAGAGACACGCATACCGTCCTATCATTAACACTAATAGACGCACATAGACTCACAGATCTCTGCAGTCTAATATTCCTTTATGTTGGTTTAATGCCGTTAGGCAGAAAAATCACCAAAATAGAGCTCAAAGCGCTTACACACACAAAGACACATAGATCTCTGCAACCTCTTACCTTTTTTTTAATTTTTTTTTTTTGTTTTTTTTGCCTTATAGTCAATGAGTTTGATGCAGCAGTTTCTCAACAGTTTTTCAGTTATATTTTCAGGGGCCAATAATGTCGCCAAACAATTTTTCAAGAAAATTGGCTACTTAGGTATGCAAATCAACCATAATATAAATGAAAGATTGTAGGGTTTAAGCCATCTCTAAAGCGTATAGAGCTATATCTGACGATATTTTTTTGTCAAAAACTGCAAAACAATTACGCTTTCATATCCATTAGATCATTTTCGCTTCAGTTTTAACAGAAACTCTCTCTACTGTGATTTATTGGACATGTGAATTGTCCGTTTTCATACGAAAGTGATCTAGAACACCCTAAGACAAAGGTTGAAATTATAAGAATTACCTATTTTTCAACGATTGAATCGAAGTACATGGAACCCATCCAAAGTTTCAATTTGCAATTTAGGTAGTCTAGTATCATACTCAAAACGATGAAAATTATTATTTTGACATTAAATGACCGTCAGATATAGCTCTATACACTTTAACAATATTTCAGTGATATAAGGCAGCTATTTCACCAAACATGTATTCAGGAAAACTGGTTCCGTACTTGATCTGTGAGCCACCATATATGAATGAAAAATTGTTGAGAAACGACTTTACAAAACCGAATAAACTAACAGACATCAATGTTCTATGAAACGACTTTACAAAACCGAATAAACTAACAGACATCAATGTTCTATGAAACGACTTTACAAAACCGAATAAACTAACAAACATCAATGTTCTATGAAACGACTTTACAAAACCAAATAAACTAACAGACATCAATGTTCTATGAAACGACTTTACAAAACCGAATAAACTAACAGACATCAATGTTCTATGAAACGACTTTACAAAACCAAATAACAAACATCAATGTTCTATGAAACGGCTTTACAAAACCAAATAACAAACATCAATGTTCTATGAAACAGCTTTACAAAACCAAATAACAAACATCAATGTTCTATGAAACGGCTTTACAAAACCGAATAAACTAACAAACATCAATGTTCTATGAAACAGCTTTACAAAACCAAATAACAAACATCAATGTTCTATGAAACAGCTTTACAAAACCAAATAACAAACATCAATGTTCTATGAAACAGCTTTACAAAACCAAATAACAAACATCAATGTTCTATGAAACGACTTTACAAAACCAAATAACAAACATCAATGTTCTATGAAACAGCTTTACAAAACCAAATAACAAACATCAATGTTCTATGAAATGACTTTACAAAACCAAATAACAAACATCAATGTTCTATGAAACGGCTTTACAAAACCGAATAAACTAACAAACATCAATGTTCTATGAAACAGCTTTACAAAACCGAATAACAAACATCAATGTTCTATGAAACAGCTTTACAAAACCGAATAAACTAACAAACATCAATGTTCTATGAAACAGCTTTACAAAACCAAATAACAAACATCAATGTTCTATGAAACAGCTTTACAAAACCAAATAACAAACATCAATGTTCTATGAAACAGCTTTACAAAACCGAATAACAAACATCAATGTTCTATGAAACCACTTTACAAAACCAAATAAACTAACAAACATCAATGTTCTATGAAACAGCTTTACAAAACCAAATAACAAACATCAATGTTCTATGAAACGACTTTACAAAACCGAATAACAAACATCAATGTTCTATGAAACGGCTTTACAAAACCGAATAAACTAACAAACATCAATGTTCTATGAAACGACTTTACAAAACCGAATAACAAACATCAATGTTCTATGAAATGACTTTACAAAACCAAATAACAAACATCAATGTTCTATGAAACGGCTTTACAAAACCGAATAAACTAACAAACATCAATGTTCTATGAAACAGCTTTACAAAACCGAATAACAAACATCAATGTTCTATGAAACAGCTTTACAAAACCGAATAAACTAACAAACATCAATGTTCTATGAAACAGCTTTACAAAACCAAATAACAAACATCAATGTTCTATGAAACAGCTTTACAAAACCAAATAACAAACATCAATGTTCTATGAAACAGCTTTACAAAACCGAATAACAAACATCAATGTTCTATGAAACCACTTTACAAAACCAAATAAACTAACAAACATCAATGTTCTATGAAACAGCTTTACAAAACCAAATAACAAACATCAATGTTCTATGAAACGACTTTACAAAACCGAATAACAAACATCAATGTTCTATGAAACGGCTTTACAAAACCGAATAAACTAACAAACATCAATGTTCTATGAAACGACTTTACAAAACCGAATAAACTAACAAACATCAATGTTCTATGAAACGGCTTTACAAAACCGAATAAAATAACAAACATCAATGTTCTATGAAACAGCTTTACAAAACCGAATAACAAACATCAATGTTCTATGAAACAGCTTTACAAAACCAAATAACAAACATCAATGTTCTATGAAACGGCTTTACAAAACCAAATAACAAACATCAATGTTCTATGAAACGGCTTAACAAAACCGAATAAACTAACAAACATCAATGTTCTATGAAACGGCTTTACAAAACCAAATAACAAACATCAATGTTCTATGAAACAGCTTTACAAAACCGAATAAACTAACAAACATCAATGTTCTATAAAACAGCTTTACAAAACCGAATAAACTAACAAACATCAATGTTCTATGAAACAGCTTTACAAAACCGAATAAACTAATAATCATCAATGTTCTATGAAACAGCTTTACAAAACCAAATAACAAACATCAATGTTCAATGAAACGGCTTTACAAAACCGAATAAACTAACAAACATCAATGTTCTATGAAACGACTTTACAAAACCAAATAACAAACATCAATGTTCTATGAAACAGCTTTACAAAGCGAATAACAAACATCAATATTTTATGAAACGACTTTACAAAACCAAATAAACTAACAAACATCAATGTTCTATGAAACAGCTTTACAAAACCAAATTACAAACATCAATGTTCTATGAAACGACTTTACAAAACCGAATAACAAACATCAATGTTCTATGAAACGGCTTTACAAAACCGAATAAACTAACAAACATCAATGTTCTATGAAACGACTTTACAAAACCGAATAAACTAACAAACATCAATGTTCTATGAAACGGCTTTACAAAACCGAATAAAATAACAAACATCAATGTTCTATGAAACAGCTTTACAAAACCGAATAACAAACATCAATGTTCTATGAAACAGCTTTACAAAACCGAATAAACTAACAAACATCAATGTTCTATAAAACAGCTTTACAAAACCGAATAAACTAACAAACATCAATGTTCTATGAAACAGCTTTACAAAACCGAATAAACTAATAATCATCAATGTTCTATGAAACAGCTTTACAAAACCAAATAACAAACATCAATGTTCTATGAAACGGCTTTACAAAACCGAATAAACTAATAATCATCAATGTTCTATGAAACGACTTTACAAAACCGAATAAACTAACAAACATCAATGTTCTATGAAACGACTTTACAAAACCGAATAAACTAACAAACATCAATGTTCTATGAAACGACTTTACAAAACCGAATAAACTAACAAACATCAATGTTCTATGAAACGACTTTACAAAACCGAATAAACTAACAAACATCAATGTTCTATGAAACGACTTTACAAAACAGAATAAACTAACAAACATCAATGTTCTATGAAACAGCTTTACAAAACCGAATAAACTAATAATCATCAATGTTCTATGAAACGGCTTTACAAAACCGAATAAACTAACAAACATCAATGTTCTATGAAACGACTTTACAAAACCGAATAAACTAACAAACATCAATGTTCTATGAAACAGCTTTACAAAACCGAATAAACTAATAATCATCAATGTTCTATGAAACAGCTTTACAAAACCGAATAAACTAACAAACATCAATGTTCTATGAAACGGCTTTACAAAACCGAATAAACTAACAAACATCAATGTTCTATGAAACAGCTTTACAAAACCGAATAAACTAACAAACATCAATGTTCTATGAAACGACTTTACAAAACCGAATAACAAACATCAATGTTCTATGAAACGGCTTTACAAAACCGAATAACAAACATCAATGTTCTATGAAACGGCTTTACAAAACCAAATAAACTAACAAACATCAATGTTCTATGAAACAGCTTTACAAAACCAAATAACAAACATCAATGTTCTATGAAACAGCTTTACAAAACCGAATAACAAACATCAATGTTCTATGAAACGGCTTTACAAAACCAAATAAACTAACAAACATCAATGTTCTATGAAACGGCTTTACAAAACCGAATAACAAACATCAATGTTCTATGAAACGACTTTACAAAACCAAATAAACTAACAAACATCAATGTTCTATGAAACAGCTTTACAAAACCAAATAAACTAACAAACATCAATGTTCTATGAAACAGCTTTACAAAACCAAATAAACTAACAAACATCAATGTTCTATGAAACATTCATTGGTTTAGATAATTAGTTTTAACACTTTGCATGCGAAACTGTAATCTGAAATTTCATAAACTTCAATGTCATAAACCTTCTTTTCTGATGATTTTCAAATGACATTGTCAGGTCTTCAGGGACCCATGCGCATTCCTCAAGTAGAGGCTCAATAGATTTTAATATTTTCAAAGACTCTTCCATATTTTCTATTAAATAATTTTGGAATCCCTCTGGGCTTATTTTTAGAACACAATCAACCATAAACATAATTTGGAGAATCATGCCAATGCAAAGGTTCTGTCTTAAATTTAAACCAATTTAGCATAAAAATATTTCTCAATTTTGACGCATTCAATATGTTTTTGACAACAGCTTTCATCATAACTAAGTTTCCTTCATTTAAAACCAATTGAAAGTTACAAATCTAACAATATGCTCACAACTTCACAATTTTGCAATGTTAAAGAGGTTGAAGATGAACGTCATCCCACTCCAAACAGTGAATAGTGAATAATAATGGATCTCTCTCAAGGATTAGATTCACTGACACCCTGAGTGGCTGCAGAATACTGTAGATTCCTATAATTGGCAAAACTATCCCAATTAGGAGTTTTAATGCAAGGATAAATTTGTTAATTTGACAGTAACAGACAGCTCAATGATGTTCTCTAGACTAGGGGGTTTTAAGAGGACAAAAAAATCTGCAAGAAAACTTGAGAAGAACTGAAAACATCTGAACTAACTATTTCTAGCTACTAGACTAACCAAAACATTCAGTAGTTGTTTGCATGAGTAGCAGATTATGAATTTTTCCTAGAATATTAACAGTTAGAACTTCTTATTAGTAGAAAATGAAGAACAATAACTTTATATAATATTTAATTGTGACAATAATCAATGTAACATAGTATAAACAAGTCAACTTCTCCGGTTTATCGCAAGAAGTCTCTCAATATTAGTCATACAATTATCATAGGTTAAAGGTGGCCTTGCAGGTTTATTGTAAAACGCACATTTTTCTAACTAGTCACCCCTAGCTTAACTAGCTTGGCAGGAATGGGTATATGCTTACAGTACAGCCAATGAATCAAGACAAGGAGAATTTACGGTACCATATATCGATGGCTTAGAATTAGAAGGTCGTAACTACCAAATCGATATTTTGAGAAAACACGGAAAAACTGTCTGACATTTACTGTTTACTTATGGTAAAACAAACTTTTACAACTTCATTTTGTTCAACATGACAATTTCAGATTTTTATGAAAATGGGCTCATAAGAAGCGCCTTGTGACGCTTATTCTAAATATGTACAAATCTTAAAAGGTCACTTACGACCTTCTAATTCTAAGCTATCGAATTGTATCACATCATAATCATATACAATCACTGAATATTCTAACCCAATTCTGTACAGTCATCATTTTACAACAATCTGTGTCACATATAGCCAGACATCAGCAATCATCTGGCACAATATTCAATACTGTCAACCAATTTATTTGGCGAATACTAACTTTTACATTTTGCCGACCATCAGCATATTCAGGTCTACACAAACTAATGCTTCTAAGTTTCCTGTGATGTCTATATTAATGTTTTGAACACTTTCACGGCAACTTGATTCTTGGCATTTTTACCACTTAAGTAAACTAGGCAAAATTAAATGGCACAAAGTTATTTCTCAGTATACAGTAAGTTCCACAGAACACAATCATGTTCTAATCTATGACCTTATGATTACAGACCATACCTCATAAAGATTGTCTCTGTCATAAAAATAACATGTCTGTCTCAGCAAAATTGTATGGAATTTAATAATTTACCACCAACACAAGCACATTATTATGACCACAATCTCTGAGAGTCAGGTGCTGCTATATTAATCTTGGTCGTTATATCATAAAGGTATGATGGAGAAAAAAGATTTAAAAGCCAACATTATATCACAGAATCAATGGATACTTGGCCCTTAAAGTGCGTAAAAATTACTGGACCACCACAAGTCAGGCTGACATATTCCCTGAATTATATGAAGTATTGGTAGTATAGACACAAGGACAGCCAGGCACATTGCAAAGTGAAACAACCTGAGGTGCCTTGCAATGTGCAACCTGAAGGACAACCAGACACATTGTAAGGTGTAATAAAGGACAATCAGGCGCATTATAAGGTTACCAAGGACAACCAGACACATTGCAAAGTGTAACAAATGAATCAGACACATTGCAAAGTGTAACCAAGGACAACCAGATACATTGTTAGGTGTAACCTTTAAAGGACAATCAAACGCAACAAATAGTGTAACCAAGGATAATCAGGTAAATCGCAAAGTGAAACCGAGAACAATCAGACACATTGTAAAGTGTAACAAAGGACAACCAGACACATTGTAAAGTGTAACAAAGGACAACCAGACACATTGTAAAGTGTAACAAAGGACAACCAGACACATTGCAAAGAGTAACCAAGGACAATCAGACACACTACAAGGTCTAACCAAGGACAATTAGACATATTTATAATACAAAGTGTAACCAAGGACAACCAGGCACATTGCAATTGTAACCAAGGACAACCAGGCACGTTGCGAAGTGTAACCAAGGACAACCAGACACATTGCAAAGTGTAACCAAGGACAACCAGAAACCTTGTAAAGTGTAACCAATGAAAACCAGCCAAATTGCAAAGTGTAACTAAGGACAAGAGGGCCATGATGGCCCAATATCGCTCACCTGATTATACACGAAACCCTGCACAGTTTTAACCCAAGGGAATAATTTGAACATCTTGGTACAAAACCACAAGATGATGCTACATACCAATTATCAAAACTCTAGGCAGTGTAGTTTTAGGCAAGAAGATTTTAATATGTTTTCCCTATATAAGTCTATGTAAAACGGTCGAGGGCTGAGCGCAATAGTGGTCCAACTAGCATTTTTTCAGAAAATCACTTTTTTGCATATTCTTATTCAGTAACATCAAATACACAGTTTAAGAAAAAATTGGTGGCCAGGTCCTATTTTTGACCCCTTTTATTTATTAAAAACATATTGGTCTATCTCAGAACTATATATTACTTCAGCGCAATATAGGTCCAACTTGAGTTGGTCTTGTATTGCACTTAAAATATCTATGTAATATTCAACTTTTTGTCAGTTAGTCTTATATGCACAATTATTTTATTGAACTTTACTCATTTTTGGTACACTATGTAGTACAATAATTCCAATTACTGGTTTAATGTTATTATATTGTCATAGCAGCATAATAATAGAGCAATGAAATATGAAAATTGATATGCAGAATATATCAGCTAGACTTCACTGCACATCCCTCGTGTGCATACAATTAAAATTGTCTTAATGGTCTAATCCTTATCCAGTCAAAGTAATCTAGTACTAATAGTATATTCATTAATTTAAAATCATACTAGAGCAAACTAATTCTCAATTTTTTTCGATTCAGAAGTCTAATAGTCATGTTAAATAATGTTGTATGGCTAGGGCAACACAAATACTTGATGTTTATTATTTTTTGTTAAAAGGTCTTTTCTCATCAATTTCACAGTAACAGTTACTGTTGTGTACCATAAATTAGGCAGCAGATTCACTAAGCCAGTGTTCCTGGCCTGTATCTTAATCGGTACTAAACAGACTCTTCCACAAAACACTGGGAACTTCTCAACATGTGGAGTGAATTATGTGACATTGTTGTCAAATTTTTATGCCCAGGCTCATTATGACATGTCTTTACTGGGTAAAGAACCAAGATCACTTAAATCACCCACAACATTTTAAAAGTTTTCTTGATAAATAATCATATACATGACACTTTACACTTATATCAATCATAACGACATGCTGTAGCTGCAAAGGGAAGGATTTAGATACTGCATAATATTTACTATATTTCATTAAGAAAGGTAATGTTTTTTTGCTGTGTAGCAAAATTTGCCATGATGAAGTCTTTACTTTCTAATTCTAAAATTGTTTCAATAATAATTAATTAAATAATATGCAAAAAATCTGTTTTTGTTATAAGCATTGTATTATGCTTTATGCAAAATATACTTTCGTATTTGTACATTCATATTTAAAATGTATAAGAAAGGTTTTATAAAGAATATCACTGCATTCTAAGTTGGCAAGACTCAAACAATTGAGTAAGTCATTGCAATTTTAAAAATGCCTTCTTTTCCGACATCCAAAGCAATGAAGCATTAGCTCAGGATTTAAAAAATCCATCACAAAAACAGTCAAAAATGAAAGCAAGAATTGTCATAAACTATATCTAAAGTATATTTAGCAATATCCTTGGAATTAAGGAAAAAAGAAAGTCACATACCTAAAACAGATTAATTGAGCTTATGACATCCTAGTTCTTTTGATAACATTTTTTCCTAATTTTGATGTAACTATATTACAACAAGACCACTTTTAGTATCACAATTGTCCTCATGTAAGCCTAAAATATAAATTAAAACTAGCTAAGTCAATCCGGTACCATAAAAAAATATATAATTCTGTGGAAATTATGGAAAGAGATGAATAGTGTTGACAATGGTATTTTGGTCCTTTCATGGTTAACAAGTATGCCCAGTTAGAAAGCAATCCCTTGATGCACTTTGAACATATTCTAGTTTAAATGGAAGAACAGACAAATTAATACCTATAACACCATCACTAACAACAAATTAAATTTCAACCTTTGACACTGTGACTATCACCAATAACAATTATCTACCTATGGCACAATCACCAACAGCCAAGCCTCTACCTATGACACTTTCACCAGCAATCAAATCTCTACCTATGACACAATCACCAACAACCAAACCTCTACCTATGACACAATCACCAACAACCAAATATCTACCTATGACACAATCACCAACAGCCAAGCCTCTACCTAGGACACTATCACCAGCAATCAAATCTCTACCTATGATACAATCACCAACAACCAAGCCTCTACCTATGACACTATCACCAGCAATCAAATCTCTACCTATGACACAATCACCAACAACCAAACCTTTACCTATGACTGTCATAAACAACCAAATCTCTACCTATGACACTTTCACCAACAGCCAAGCCTCAACCTATGACACAATCACCAAAACAAAATATCTACCTATGACACTATCGCCAAAACAAAATATCTACCACCTATGATATTATCACCAACAACCAAATATCTACCTATGCTTGTCAATAACAACCAAATCTCTACCTATGACACTATCACTAACAACCAAACCTCTACCTATGACTGTCATAAACAACCAAATCTCTACCTATGACACTTTCACCAACAGCCAAGCCTCAACCTATGACACAATCACCAAAACAAAATATCTACCTATGACACTATCGCCAAAACAAAATATCTACCACCTATGATATTATCACCAACAACCAAATCTCTACCTATGACACTATCACCAGCAACCGAACCTCTAATTATGACACTATCACTAGCAACCAAATCACTACCTATGACACTTTCACCAACAACCAAACCTTTACCTATGACTGTCATAAACAACCAAATATCTACCTTAGTCCTATGACACTATCACCAACAACCAAATCTTTACCTATGATACTATTACCAACAACCAAATATCTACCTTTGACACTATCACCAACAACCAAATCTTTACCTATGATACTATCACCAACAACCAAATCTTTACCTATGACACTATCATCAACAGCCAAGCCTCAACCTATGACACTATCACCAACAACCAAATCTTTACCTATGACACTATCACCAACAACCAAATATCTACCTATAATACTATCACCAACAACCAAATATCTACTTATGACACTATCATCAACAGCCAAGCCTCAACCTATGACACTATCACCAACAACCAAATCTCTACCTATGACACTATCACCAACAGCCAAGCCTCAAACTATGATACTATCACTAACAACCAAATATCTACCTTTGATACTATCACCGAAACCAAATATCTACCTATGACACTATCACCAACAACCAAATCTCTACCTATGACACTATCACCAACAACCAAATCTCTACCTATGACTGTCATACACAACCAAATATCTACCTATGACACTATCACCAACAACCAAATCTCTACCTATGACACTATCACCAACAGCCAAGCCTCAAACTATGATACTATCACCAACAACCAAATATCTACCTTTGATACTATCACCAACAACCAAATATCTACCTATGACACTATCACCAACAACCAAATCTCTACCTATGACACTATCACCAACAGCCAAGCCTCAAACTATGATACTATCATCAACAAGCAAATATCTACCTTTGATACTATCACCAACAACCAAGCCTCAAACTATGATACTATCACCAACAACCAAATCTCTACCTATGATACTATCACCAAAACCAAACCTCTACCTACGATACTATCACCAACAGCCAAGCCTCAACCTATGACACTATCACCAAAACCAAACCTCTACCTATGACTGTCATAAAATGTCTACCTATGACACTATCACCAACAACCAAATATCTACCTATGGCACAATCACCAACAACCAAATATCTACCTAAGATACTATCAACAACAACCAAATCTCTACCTGTGACTGTCATAAACAACCAAATCTCTACCTATGACACTATCACCAACGACCAAACCTCTACCTATGACTGTCATAAACAACCAAATATCTACCTATGACACTATCACCAACAACAAAATCTCTACCTATGACACTTTCACCAACAGCCAAACTTCTACCTATGAAATTATCAACAACAGCCAAACCTATACCTTTTAAAGATAATATCGCCACATGCCGCGTGACCATGCCAAAGGCGATGACTTTGCTGAAATTCTATATTAAGATCCCTAAGTGCACAACTTCAGTCAGACCACATGCTGACTAATTTTTCTATAAACTTTGCTGACAAGTTCAAATTAATGTTTTTAGAGTTGTGTGTGACACTAATTTGATTATTTTAAGAGCCACAACTCGGCTAATACCTTAACACATCCTTGTGCATGATTGCTCATGCTTAGTTGATTCTTATGAAATTTGACTGTAGCTCAACAGTACTAGCTAACTCAAAGGAATTTGGATTACACTATTTGGGGATGATCGGAAGGACGGCAAGGTAGAATCTGAATGCCCTATTAGACTTTTAGTTGGATCATAAAACCAAATCTAGTACACAAAATAATGTTAAAATGGATGTGAAATACATGTCTAACTGAAGCTGGACAAGAATTGTATAACAAAAAAGGCAGTTAGACTTATATGCCCAAACATTTTAAGTAAATTTTAGTAAATTAAAGGTCTAACTCTAGTTGGACTTGTATTGCGCTGAAAGTTTCAGCGCAATATGAGACCAAGTCTCAAAAACCCCTTTTATGATCCTTTTTGAAAAAAAATGAAATAATCACTTTATTTCTGATGCAAAGTTATGTAAGTATTCATATTTGTTGTATTTTTTATCAACAAATAAAAGTAAAAAACAGTTTTTTGTCTCTCCTGAAAAGTTTTGAAAAATAGAGTTGGACCAGTATTGCGCTGAGCCATCGCGGTGACCCCCGCGTGGGGCCAATTTTGACCCCAGGGGCATAATTTGAAAACTCTTGGTTGAGGACCACAAGTTGATGCTACAACCAAATATCAAAGCTCTATGCAGTGTAGTTTTAGACAAGAAGATTTTTTATATGTTTTCCCTATATAAGTCTATGTTAAACGGTGACCCCGGGGTGGGGCCAATTTTAACCAAGGGGCATTATTTGAGCAATTTTGGTAGGGGACCACTAGATGATGCTTCATACCAAATATCAAAGCTCTAGACATTGCAGTTTTAGACTAGAAGATTTTTATATGTTTTCCCTATATAAGTCTATGTAAAATGGTGACCCCAGGGCGGGGCCAATTTTGACCCGAGGGGAATTAATTTGAACAATCTTTGTAGATGACCTCTAGCTGATTCTTCATACCAAATATGAAAGCCCTGGGCCAAGCCATTTTGGAGAAGAAGATTTTTTAAGGTTTTCCCTATATAACTCTATGTAAAACTAAGGGCTCCGGGGCGGGGCCAATTTTGACCCCATGGACATAATTTGAACGATCTTTGTAGAGGATCTCAAGGTGATGCTACACACCAAATATGAAAGCTCTAGGCCTTACCGTATCAGAGAAGATTTTTTAAGTTTCCTTTTTGAAAATCTATTTTTAGCCTGTGTGACCTAGTTATGCAAAGGACCGGAAATTTTTTAACAATTTTGGTAGAGGTCCATCCGAGAAACATTCCTGTAAAGTTTTATCAAATTTGGCCAAGGGGTTTAGGAGGAGAAGTCCTTTGAAGAAATTGTTGACATCTCGGTATGACAAAACCTCACCATGACCACTTAGACACATTGCAAAGTGTAACTAAGGACAATTTCATTATCCATTCCACAAGATGCAACATTGAAACATGATTGAATTAACTGTAAGAAGAATTAACTGGTTTATGAAGTCGACAGCAGAAAACTGCCAGCATCAAAAACCCATAAAATCTTTCCTTGCATTCAATTTCAGACAAAACCAAGAAGACAGAAGACTAATTTCTTGGCTGTCTCTACTAAAATGGAAGATTTAGCGATAAAAGATCATTTAATTACATTAAGTAACATTCAGAAAACAGACAAAATGATCCAATTTCACACTGCAGAATTTATATGGCATACTTCAGTTTTCTGAAAACTGCTTTCTTGTTTTATTTATGGATTAGATTTAGGATCTGGCAGGTTTTTGGAATGAAAAAATTGACAACATCAGGCAGACATGGTACATGTGTATTCTTCAATTTAAAACCTTTTCGACTCTTAAAAAAAGTAATGTACATCTTCCCATACAAATTATCATGTCATGTACCATTCAACAATTCCCTAGGGCGTACCTGAGCACTTAGCAAATGATGTTCACCATGCAAATTGGATTAAAACATAGTACCAAAAATAAAAATGAGAAAAGTCATATAAAAATGGAAGCAAGTAGAAAGTTGTGTTAAATATTTGAAATTCCAGAAATATTAAAGTTGGAAGAAGCTGATTGCAGGAGTTCTGGGGCAATTAAATGACTTAAAAGAGTAATTTGGTATTTTATGCCATTAAAGGCAAATATAATTTTCAAAACCTGTACAAACATTTCCAGGAAGAATCAAAGCAGCAAAACTTACAGTAATGGTACCAACCATCAATCACAATGTTTTTCCAGCCAATAATCAACAACAGTTTATTCCCGATGAATTGCCTGTCATTACTATTCAGGTCCACAATGAATATTGTTACAAGACATGAAAGCGGAACATCACATTAACCATAGTTAACCATTCTATCACCCTTAAATAGCAACGATAAACAAGACAAAATGTCCATAAACAAGACACCATGATGGCATCAGGGCAATTTACATAATCAACAATAATAAAAACTTTTACAGTGGAACTATCAAGGTCTTTTGAGAATATGAAAGAGGCTATGAAGTTTTTGTTTCAAACAATGGTGACAACATCTCCTTACGAATTTGAATATCTAATCTTTTGATTTTAAATAGTATTATACACATGAAAGCCGTTTGTTCATTCAGTATAGCACATTTTTATTTAAAAAAATTTCAGTTACATACATTGAAGGCTTAGAATGAGAAGGTCGTAAGTGCAAAATCAAGATTTTGAGAAAACAAGAAGAAAAAATGCCTGAAATTCACTCTTTACTTATTATAAAACACACTGTTTAAACTTCATTTTGGTCAACATAACAAGTTCCAATTTTCATGAAAATAGGCTCATAAGAAGCACAATATGATGCAGATTTCAAATATGTCTTGTAAGCTCACAAGTAGTAATTTACGACCTTCTCATTCTAAGCCAGCGATATATGGTAGTCAATTCACCGAACCACTTTTCCAAGATATGGTTTGTTTATTCAGGGTAAATCAAATTTAGGAAAACAATTCAGTTTTATACAGTTTAACATTAACTGCTTTCCCAAACCTACACAAACCAGAATTCATGTAATCCGTCAGGTGTTACCAGCAACTTCTCCACATGTGGAGGAAAATCAACATAGATGTTAATTTTTCTTACTACCACAGGGAATCAACTCTGGGACGCCAAATATAAAGCGCCCAGGATAATATGTTTATAATTGTTGACCAGAGTGCCGTAAATATGGTAACTTAAGAAAACACACATGGTCAATTTCATAATAAAAAATACTGATAAATCATTCTCACTTGAATAATTCACCCGTAGCTCTTTCCAAATTTTCCCGCCTTTCACAATTTCCGTAGCGCACTATAACAAATCCAACACACTAACCACTAAACCACAGCCGTAGCTGTTCCAATAAGAAACTTCTCTATCCATGTACTAATTAAATGTCTCAAAAATCAGATATTCTTTTATGTCCTCTCGTTAGTCCAATGGTAATTATTCATAATTTTGCCAAATGATGCCATTTAATTAATAGCTATTGTCTCATTTGAAGGATTAATTATTAATTTAATCTGTAAATAATTGCCACAAGACCTTAAGATCAACTGTTGATGAAGTTATTGACGTCATAATGATTTCAAGGATAATACTGTAAAATCATTAATTTTCGTGGATTTCGTGGTTCACCTTAACCACGAACTTTAATCCCAATGAACATTGATTTTGACCCTTGTTTTATTTCCTGAAATGCAAAATCCACGAATTCAAGTCCCAACGAAATAGTCTTTTCTACCAAAACCATGAAATTTCGCCCAGACGAAATTAAATGATTTTACAGTAATGCAATTCTTAAAAGTCTGATGCGGAAGAAAGTGCTGACCTAATACAAAACATGCAAGAAGGACTCTAGTTTTTGATTACAAGAAGTTCTTTTTTTTCTTGTTCATGACACCAATTAAATGTGTAATGTACTTTTAATACTCTGTTAAACTGGCAACAATTACCCCACATTAATATTTCATGAGTTAATCAACAACTCTACGTTCAAAATAATTCACCAATCGTCTTCCTTTAGAAAAATATACCTCAAAGTCATAATTAACTCCCTTGGGAAATGGAACATATTAATTACCTCCCTTTAACATATAAATAAGTAATTGGAAATTACCTCCCTTGGGAAATAGAAAATAGAAGAAATTATCTCCCTTTAAATAAGTAATTCAGAATAATCTCCCCTGAGGGAATGAAGATATCAATTTACATCATCTGAATGCGTTATCTTGTATTCATAAGCTGCCATATGTTAGGTACATTATGATTGTATATTGTTAAAGTTAATTGATTTGATGTACTGATAAATTTTGAAGCCAGGTAAGGATCCAGAGTTTTTGCAGTTGTCCCCATCAGGCATTTAGTTATGACAAACTTGTGCAAATATATTACATGCATGTACGTAACCTTATATTTCTTGGATGATCTGCAAACAGTCATTAGCAACATACACCACAAGGGCAACTCATTCTTAAATAGGTACATTTGTTATCATTTTATCCTGCAGGTATCTAGAGAGTATCTGCACCATGGAAATGGGACGTAGAGTTTGATACCAGGCTGTCAGCTCAGCCAGTGTAAGGATTAAACTTGGTAGTCTCCATCAGACTAAACAGAGCTACAGATAAGGTTTTAGTCCATTGGGTATTTTACCCCCCAAGTTTCAATTTGATTGAGTTTTGACAAATTCTAATTGGGTATTTAATCAAACTCATAGGGTAAATTATCTTTTTATGTACTGTCTTTCACTAAATCATCCTTTTCTTTTTGGGTATTTCAGATTTTCATTGTTTTTTCTTACTCCCTCCCCTCAAAATCTATTGGGTTTTTAAGAAAATTAATTAGGTAATTACACCAATACACAGCTTATCTGTAGCTCTGCTAAAACATGGAAACTAAGTCAACAAACAACCAAAATACAGAAACAAACCAACAATTCAACAATCAGTTCTCACCTGTAAAATTGGTCATGAACGAGGGAGGTATGCCGCTAGTATATGTACCCTGACGACCTAGAGTATGGTTCTTACCTGTAAAACTGGTCATGAACGAGGGAGGTATACCACTAGTATATGTACCCTGGCGACCTAGAGTATGGTTCTTACCTGTAAAACTAGTTATGAATGAGGGAGGTATGCCGCTAGTATATGTACCCTGACGACCTAGAGTATGGTTCTCACCTGTAAAACTGGTCATAAACGAGGGAGGTATACCACTAGTATATGTACCCTGGCGACCTAGAGTATGGTTCTTACCTGTAAAACTAGTTATGAATGAGGGAGGTATGCCGCTAGTATATGTACCCTGGCGACCTAGAGTATGGTTCTTACCTGTAAAACTGGTCATGAACGAGGGAGGTATGCCGCTAGTATATGTACCCTGGCGACCTAGAGTATGGTTCTTACCTGTAAAACTGGTCATGAACGAGGGAGGTATGCCGCTAGTATATGTACCCTGGCGACCTAGAGTATGGTTCTTACCTGTAAAACTGGTCATGAACGAGGGAGGTATGCCACTAGTATATGTACCCTGACGACCTAGAGTATGGTTCTTACCTGTAAAACTGGTCATAAACGAGGGAGGTATGCCGCTAGTATATGTACCCTGACGACCTAGAGTATGGTTCTTACCTGTAAAACTGGTCATGAACGAGGGAGGTATGCCACTAGTATATGTACCCTGACGACCTAGAGTATGGTTCTTACCTGTAAAACTGGTCATGAACGATGGAGGTATGCCACTAGTATATGTACCCTGACGACCTAGAGTATGGTTCTTACCTGTAAAACTGGTCATGAACGATGGAGGTATGCCACTAGTATATGTACCCTGACGACCTAGAGTATGGTTCTTACCTGTAAAACTGGTCATGAACGAGGGAGGTATGCCACTAGTATATGTACCCTGACGACCTAGAGTATGGTTCTTACCTGTAAAATTGGTCATGAACCAGGGAGGTATGCCGCTAGTATATGTACCCTGACGACCTAGAGTATGGTTCTCACCTGTAAAACTGGTCATGAACGAGGGAGGTATGCCGCTAGTATATGTACCCTGACGACCTAGAGTATGGTAGCCACCACTGTGTTGGTTATATCCATGATTCTGTACAATATTATCACCATTATGTGTACATCTCTGTAGAACTAGATCAGCAGGTGGAGACAGGGAACCGGCCTTTGATGATTCACCGTTGGTTAGTAGCTCATCAGTACTCTGAAATTATTCCAAGGTCATTACAAGGTGATAAGGTCAGTCATTTGAACTATGACCTTACCTTAAAAAATGTCATATGGAAAATAATGATACATGAAAATCAAAGAGAGAAACCATAAGATCAGAAAATTGGATGTCAAGGTCATGCCTCATGGAAATCAGTGGGTGTCAAGGTCATGCCTTTTTGAAATCATTTGATGTCAATATGATGCCCTATGGAAATTATTCTGTGTTGAAGTCATGAATTGAGGATATCTTCTGTGTCAAGATCATGTCTCATAGAAATTATTCTGTGTCAAGGTCATGCCTTGTGGAAATCATTCTGTGTCAAGGTCATGACTCGTGGAAATCATTCTGTGTCAAGGTCATGTCTCATGTAAATCATTCTGTGTCAAGATCATGCCTTATGGAAAGCATTGGGTGTCAAGGTCATGCCTCATGGAAAGCATTGGGTGTCAAGGTCATGTCTTATGGAAATCTTTACACGTAAACGTCATGCGTCTTTAAAATAATCCTGTGTCACTATCATGTGGTGTGGAAGTCATTGAAGGTCAAGGTCATGCCCCAAGTGAAGCAGGGTGAAGGTTCGACTGTAACTAGTTTCTGCTACGAAATCACTTTGAAAAGGAATTATGTAATATGTAACATTTTGGTGGTTTTTTTCGTGTGAAACATTGACTTGATAAGAAGATAATTCCTGAGTTATGAATCCCATAATCAATTTCACAGACTGATAAGCTTCCGCTACAGCAGCGACTAACAAAAACAATTAGCAGTCTTCGAATTTGGCCACTAGCCCGAAGCCCGAGGCTAGTAAAACCTGGGTTGGGCTAGTAATTGTCAGGGGACTAGTCCGAAAGTCTAGTGAAAACTTAAAATAATTTTAATAATTTAATGGTCTGACTAGTAAATCTCTTCACGGGCTAGTAAGTTCTGCCTTGTTGAGCCCGACTGGCTAATACTTTGAAAAGTTTTTCGTGAAGACTGAATTAGTAGTAGCTTTAATTTGCAGATTGTGAATGCAATATATCACATACCTCCTGATCGCTCTCATGTATTGTTTCTTCTTTTGATATAGCTGAAAGTAGAATAAGAGTTGAACTTAGTACAATATTGATCACAATCTGCATAAATATTAACTGTTTTAGTATAAGAAACCTTCTTTTCCGTATAGTTACTAATTGTTTTAGTACAAGAAGCGTGGGGAGCGGTGGCCGGGTTCGATCCCCCTCTGGACCACTGGTTAATTTCTCGGAGCAAGACCCACATGCTCCACTCCACCATGGCGTAAAATGGTACCTGTTAGGGCAGTGTCTATTCCTGGGCGCCGCAGATCGATGTTGGCTGCCACACCCACAGAGAGAAATAGTCTCCCCAGGGAGACACGAATGTAGGTTTCCATATGTAGCCCAATGACCAGTTGAAGTTTAAATGTCAAAGGGTGCTTGAGCGGCCTAACAGCTGAAAAGAGCCCTAGAAAATTGGTAACTTAACTTTTTTTTTATTACCTTCTTTTCCGTATAGTTACCAATTTGTTTAGTATAAGAAACCTTTTCACTACTGCTAAACAAGACTGCTTTGGGCAGGGATCAAAACAGGTTATGGATGCCAAAGAGATAACAATCTCGAATATTAAGGTGAAAAACAAAACAGCGTTTCACCGCAGCCCTCATCATCAATTACGTGTAATTTCTACAATTTGTCCATAGGTCATACACCTGTTGGATTCAGAGAACAATCAATTAACGTTGACTGTAACATTAATTCTCCATCATTTTCTATCATATTAAAGATTATAATGCTTTATGATAATCCATTACAATATTGGACCTGGTAAAGCAAAGATAAGAACATCTGTAATTGATGAATTATTTCTCATCATATTTTTTCCAGTTTGGTTAGCATGGCAACCATTTTGATCCAGAAAACAACAAAAAAAACTTTGTAATAAATGTGATTGGATCCATCAAGATCATCTGTGTGTTTTTTTTAGCCAGAACAGATTAATTCCTAGACAATAATCTTTTAGTCCCTTTACTTCATAAACACAAGACTTTCTGATACGAGATGAGCTAGAATGTGTACTAAAGGTTCCAAATGCAGTTTTTTTGACAAATTACAAGAATGGCCTCCCTTGATTAGGTTGTTTATTGAGTCCATTTCCTTTATCTTGATTGCCTCCCCTTTTTACTCATTTGTGACAACTTGTGACAGACAAGAGGGCCATGATGGCCCTATATCGCTCACCTGATTATAAATGAAGCCCTGCACAATTTAGACTAACAAAGGTAGAGCGTAAATATAGAAACTGGTGACCCCCGGGGCGGGGTCAATTTTGACCTCAGGGGCATAATTTGAACAATCTTGGTAGGGGACCACTAGATGATGCTACATACCATATATCAAAGCTCTAGGCATTGTAGTTATAGAGAAGAAGATTTTTATATGTTTTCCCTATATAAGTCTATGTAAGACGGTGACCCCCGGGGCGGGGCCAATTTTGACCTCAGGGGCATAATATGAACAATCTTTGTAGGGGACCACTAGATGATGCTACATACCAAATATCAAAGCTCTAGGCATTGTAGTTTTAGAGTAGAAGATTTTTATATGTTTTCCCTATATAAGTCTATGTAAAACGGTAATCCCCGGGGCGGGGCCAATTTTGACCTCAGGGGCATAATATGAACAATCTTGGTAGGGGACCACTAGATGATGCTACATACCAAATATCAAAGCTCTAGGCATTGTAGTTTTAGAGTAGAAGATTTTTATATGTTTTCCCTATAAAAGTCTATGTAAAACGGTGACCCCCGGGGCGGGGCCAATTTTGACCCCAGGGGCATAATATGAACAATCTTGGTAGGGGACCACTAGATGATGCTACATATCAAATATCAAAGCTCTAGGCATTGTAGTTTTAGAGAAGTAGATTTTTATATGTTTTCCCTATATAAGTCTATGTAAAACGGTGACCCCCGGGGCGGGGCCAATTGTGACCCCAGGGGCATAATTTGAACAATCTTGGTAGGGGACCACTAGATGATGCTACATACCAAATATCAAAGCTCTAGGCATTGTAGTTTTAGAGAAGAAGATTTTTATATGTTTTCCCTATATAAGTCTATGTAAAACGGTGACCCCCGGGCCGGGGCCAATTTTGACCCCAGGGCCATAATTTGAGCAATCTTGGTAGGGGACCACTAGATGATGCTACATACCAAATATCAAAGCTGTAGGCATTGTAGTTTTAGAGGAGAAGATTTTTATATGTTTTCCCTATATAAGTCTATGTAGAACGCTGACCCCCGGGGCGGGGCCAATTTTGACCCCAGAGCCATAATTTGAACAATCTTGGTAGGGGACCACTAGATGATGCTTCATACCAAATATCAAAGCTCTAGGCATTGTAGTTTTAGAGAAGAAGATTTTTATATGTTTTCCCTATATAAGTCTATGTAAAACGATTAGTAAGGTTGCATAAGACTATAATTACAGCTTAATAATTGTTTAATAGTTTGTAAACATACAATCACTGTAAATGATGATAACCCTAATATCCACATTCTGCATTTAATTTAAATTAAAGCCTCAAAGCTGCTAACAAGTACACAACTAAAATATAGTAAGAGAGACAACTCTTACATGATCACAACCAGTAATAATTACAGAGTACACTCCCTTTGACAAAATGAAAAACAAGGTTTTTCTATAACTTGACCTAGTAGCCTAATTTTTGACCTCAGATGACCCAATATCGAACTTGACCTAGATTTTGTTAAGATGATCATTGTGACCAAGTTTCATAAAGATTAGGCCAAAATTGTGACCGCTAGAGAGGACACAACCCAATTGTTGACAGACGGACGGACGGACGGACGACGGACGAAGAGTGATCACAAAAGCTCACTCTGTCACTTTGTGACAGGTGAGCTAATAAGTGAATTGATGTTTCATGAGGGAAAGGGTTAAGATTTTATTAACAACATGTTGTTATGTAGTATTGTTCATAATTCTTGAGTTATCAGCCTAATAACAGTTAATGCTACAATTTATGAAGTGGCTACAGAGAAAAGTCAAACAGCAGCTAGTGTCCGGCAACATTCTGGTCTTTTCTTTCATTTTAAAGGTCACAGTAACCTTGACCATTGACCTCCAAATCAATAAGGGTCATCTACTGGTGCTGACCATCCTCTGTGGAAGTTTAAGGATTCTAAGGTCAAGTTATATGATGCGTAATTGATCCGAAACCAATTGGTGAGCAGACCAACACACACACTAAGAGTCCAACCAACATGTACAAATGAACTACATCTCTGTGAAATACAAATTAGCTCCCTTTAATGATACTGTTCCAGGAAGAGCAATTAGGAGCAATTAGCGCATTGGTTTGTTTATTGTGACTACATGTTTATACTATGGGGAGCGATGGCCTAGAGGTAGGGAGTAAACTTCAGGATTTAGAGGTCCCAGGTTCAACCCTCTTCTGGACCAATAGTTTATTTCTTAAGCAGGAATAGCCCACATCGAGGGCTCAGTGCAAAACTATGGTATGTGCCTCTATAAATTGATGTAGATACCATAGTTTTGCACTGAGCCCCCGACATACTCCACTCCAGTGACCAAGTTGTAAATTGGTACCTCTGTGGGCAATGTCTATGTATCCCTGGGCGCTGCAGATCAATGTTGGCTGCCACACCCACAGGAAATAAAAAGTCTCCACAGGGAGACTCGAATGTAGGTATCATTAGGTAGCCAAATGACCAGGGGAAGTTAAAATGTCCAAGGGTGGTTGAACGGCTGAACAGCTGAAATAGTCCTTGAAAATTGGCAACTCAAATTATATACTGCCTTCACCACTTAGCTTTAATACTTTAATACACAAAAAGTCATGCTCCTAAGTACTGGATTACTGGTATATGAAATTAAGTAAATATTGACCAGAGAACAAGGACAATTGATCTACTTAGAGGTTAGGGTCAATGGATTGAGTGTTTTAGGACAAATAGCTCTGAAACCAAAGACCAGCATGTCTTTATCTAGAATAGGCAGTCATTAGTCTAACTGTTCATCCAATATCTAATCATCCAACCACTGTGCGGCCACACTGCACGGCCACACTGCACGGTCAATAACAGTCTATTCATCAAGTCAACTATTCCAGTACCAAATAGCAACAATCAGCTGAGTAGAATCTGATCAGGTAGCTGATACATTATTTGTAACGGAAATATGATTTGTAATATGATTTTTTATCCAAGTAGTCATTTTGTGATGTTCATCAATAACCACACAGATTCTGGTGATATTTTGTACGATAACAGCAGCTGGATTCCAATGTTTCCATCACAACAGCAACATCAAATACCAATGCTGTTAGTAGAAAAGCAACAAGAGATATATTGTAAGAACCAAAGAATTTTGACCTCAAATTCAATGAGGGTCATCCAGCTACTGTTGCTGGCCAACCTCCATGTAAAGTTTGAAGATCCTAGGGCAAAGCGTTCTTGTAAAGTAATTGAACAGAAACCATTTCGGTCTACTGACAGACAGACCAAGGAACTAACATGTGCAAAGCAATATACCACCTTTTCATCACAGATGGAGGGCATAATTAGCTTAGACTTTAATTTAACATCAATTTTCTCATTGATAACCTTCCTTTACAACAAGGGGTATTAAAACCTATTCTATATTGACCCCAGACATGGTTGTCCACGCATAGTCTCAGATTTTGAAAATATTTGGCCACTTTTTTGGTATTCACCAATAAAAACGATTTCAGGGCTCAAAACTTCATTTTTCATACCGTTGCTATGGCAACAGAGGAAATTCGATTTTTGCTATTTTTCACATTTTTAAAAAATGAATTTTGCCATTTTTACGCTTTTGTAAGAAGGACTCGAGACAAAAATGGCCATCACACACCCTAATATTTCATAAATTATGTTACATATACTATTGTAGAACTGTTTTACTGTAAAAGATATGATCCAAGTCGATCGAGTATTTTTTTGTACTCATTTTGTTGTGACCCCTTTTCTCAAATCTCTATTTTTCTAAAAAATGAAAAAGTATGGGTTTTTAAAATTAATTTAAATGAGTTAGCACGCGGTTCCAGATTTCACACATATATTTTTGAATACAGTTAGTATAGGTGTTCTTGGCCTTAAAGTTTTTGTCCGGGTGCAAATGAGAAATTTTTTGTAAAAGTGTGCCAAAGAATGGCTTTTTTCATTTTTTAACAAAAATCTATTTTGATAGATTTTATCTTTATTCTAAACAATTTCTAATAATCTCCATAATTAAGTGTAACAGGTACATAGGAAGTTTACAAATTACAAAATAAAGTGTTTGTAAGTAAAATAATGATTAATGGTCAGCACATATCTGAAGAAAACGATGTTAAAATCATACCCCACCCACTTTTTTAACATGTAGGACCTATTTTTTACAGTATTTCCGGTATAAATAGAAATATGCGCTTTGTAATGGTGAGATATTTGGTAAAATATGTCCATTAGACATTCATGTTTCAATTTCGTTAAAAATAAAATAAATAAGCATGTGACTGTTGCCTTGGTTACCAAGGAAACGTTGTAGAAAATGGACGAAGTTTTCGAATGAATTTCCAAAAAGTTGAGATTAAAGTAGTGCATTTTCTTAATATATTGATAATAAATAATCAAGTGATTTCAGATACGACAGCTCTTTCATTTTATATGATGCATGGATAAGTTACTCTGATAGTTGCCATGGTAACCAATCATTGAATAGTGAAAAATCCACTTTTTGACCATATTTACACAATTTTCAAAATAATACTGCATGCTAGTAGATATCTGGTATGCATGTGGTGTGTAAATCATCCCAATTGAGAAGTGCTACATTTCTAACTGACGTATGACCACGTCATCATTGTAGTTACCATGGTAACGAAGCAAAGAAGGCAGAAAAATCACTTTTTAATGTTTTTCGTAAGTAATACTGCATATTAGAGGATATAAGTTCTTGGTATAGTTTGATTATCATCCTAATTGAAGTGTGTTCTATTTCTAACTGACTTATGACCGTGTTGGTATGGTAGTTACCATGGCAACCAAGCATCAAAAAGCGAAATTTCCACTTTTTAACTGTATTTTCATAATTTTCAAAATAATGTTGCATTTTAATTGTTGCATATATCTTGTTTGGATATAGTTTGTTAACCATGTTAATTGAGGAGCCCCCCATTTCTAACCGACCTATTACAATGATATGTTGGTAGTTACCATGGTAACCAAGCAAAAAGAAAGAAAAATCACGTTTTCAAAAGAATTCCTGTCATAAGTAGATATCTGGTATGGATATAGGGTGTAAATTATCCTTATTGAGAAGCGCCCCATTTCTAACTGACATATGATATCGTTAGTATGATAGTTACCATGGTAACTAAGCAATAAAGAACGAAAAATAACGTTTTTACTGTATTTTTAAGTGAAAGTTGCATGCTAGTAGATATCTGGTATGGAAATAATATGTAAATCATCCTTATTGAGAAGCGCCCCATTTCTAACTGACATATGACCATGATATTGTGGTAGCTATCATGGTAACCAATCAAAAAAGAAGGAAAAAACACATTTTTTACGTTTTCAAAAAAATGCCATTTGCTAGTAGATATCTGGTACAGATATAGTGTTTTAATTATTCTTATTGAAAAGCGCACAATTTCTAACTGACTTAAGACCTTGTTATTTTGGTAGATACCATGGAAACCAAGCAAAAAGAAGGAAAAAACATGTTTTTCCTTCTTTAACGAAATTGTTCCTTCTTTCTTGTTTCATTTCCATGGAAACTACCATAATAACGTGGCAAAACAACTGTTCAAATTGGAGCATTCTCAGTTAGGATGATAAACAAACCAAACACATGCCAAATATGCTACTTGTATGCAACATTCTTTTGAAAATACTGTAAAAAGCTAAATTTTCTTCTATCTTGCTTGGTTACCATGGTAACTACCATAATATCATGATCATACGTCAGTTAGAAATGGGGCACTACTCAATAGGGATGATTAACAAAATATATCCGTAACAAATATCTACTAGTATGCGATGTTCTTTTAAAATACAGTAAAACGTGACTTTTCCTTCCTTATTGCTTGGTTACCATGGTAACTACCATAATATCATGGTTATACGTCAGTAAGAAATAAAGCAATTCTCAATTAGGATGATTATCAAACCATATTCACACCAGATACCTTTTAGCATGCAACATTTTTTGAAAATTATGAAAATACAGTTAAAAAGTAGAAATTTCGCTTTTTGATGCTTGGTTGCCATGGTAACCACTATACCAACACGGTCACAAGTCAGTTAGAAATAGAACACACTTCATTAGGATGATAATCGAACTTTACCAATAACTTATATCCTCTAATATGCAGTATTACTTACGAAATACAGTAAAAAGTGATTTTTCTGCCTTCTTTGCTTCGTTACCATGGTAACTACAATGATGACGTGGTCATACGTCAGTTAGAAATGTAGCACTTCTCAATTGGGATGATTTACAAACCACATGCATACCAGATAACTACTAGCATGCAGCATTATTTTGAAAATTGTGAAAATACGGTCAAAAAGTGGATTTTTCACTATTCAATGATTGGTTACCATGGCAACTATCAGAGTAACTTATCCATGCATTATACAAAATGAAAGAGCTGTCCTATCTGAAATCACTTGATTATTTATTATCAATATATTAAGAAAATGCACTACTTTAATCTCAAGTTTTTGGAAATTCATTCGAAAACTTCGTCCATTTTCTACAACGTTTCCTTGGTAACCAAGACAACTGTCACATGCTTATTTATTTTATTTTTAACGAAATTGAAACATGAATGTCTAATGGACATATTTTACCAAATATCTCACCATTACAAAGCGCATATTTCTATTTATACCGGAAATACTGTAAAAATAGGTCCTACATGTTAAAAAAGTGGGTGGGGTATGATTTTAACATCATTTTCTTCAGATATGTGTTGACCATTAATCATTATTTTACTTACAAACACTTTATTTTGTGATTTGTAAACTTCCTATGTACCTGTTACACTTAATTATGGAGATTATTAGAAATTGTTTAGAATAAAGATAAAATCTATCAAAATAGATTTTTGTTAAAAAATGAAAAAAGCCATTCTTTGGCACATTTTTACAAAAAAATTCTCATTTGCACCCGGACAAAAACTTTAAGGTTATGAACACCTATACTAACTGTATTCAAAAATATATGTGTGATATCTGGAACAGCGTGCTAACTCATTTAAATTAATTTAAAAAACCCATACTTTTTCATTTTTTAAAAAAACAGAGATTTGAGAAAAGGGGTCACAACAAAATGAGTACAGTTTTTTTTTCAATTGACTTGCTTCATATCTTTTACAGTAAAACAGTTCTACAATAGTATATGTAACATAATTTATGAAATATTAGGGTGTGTGATGACCATTTTTGTCTCGAGTCCTTCTTAAAAAAGCGTAAAAATGGCAAAATTCATTTTAAAAAAATGTGAAAAATAGCAAAAATCGAATTTCCCCTGTTGCCATAGCAACGGTATGAAAAATGAAGTTTTGAGCCCTGAAATCTTTTTTATGGGTGAATACCAAAAAAGTGGCAAAATATTTTTAAAATCTGAGACTATGCGTGGACAACCATGTCTGGATTTGCCTGGTTTGAATATAGAATTACAATTAACACATTTCATGATTCCAAAGGACACAACCACAGCCTGATTGATGAAGGTCAGGGGAGATAATAAACCTCATCACCCAAAGGGTCCTAGGTTGCTCATCTGTTGCACATTGGTCTAGGTATCAAAACAACTTACATTCTGGCTATATTTCATTAGGATTGGATCAAAACGGCAACCTCTGGAGTGTACACAAGATTTTTCTAAGATTTGACCTAGTGACCTAGTTTTTTACCCCATGTAACCCATTTTTGTTCTTGGTATGGATTTCATGGAGAACAACATTCTGACCAAGTTTCATGAAGATTTGGATCAAAATGACGACCTCTGGAGTGACCACAAGGTTTTTCTAAGATTTGACCTAGTGAGCTAGTTTTTGACCCCAAATGACCCTTTTCAAACTTGGCCTAAATTGCATGGAAAACAACATTCTGACCAAGTTCCATGAAGATTGGATAAAAACGGTGACCAGTGGATTGTACACAAGTTTTTTCTAGGATTTGACCTAGTGACCTAGTTTTTAACCCCACATGACCCAGTTTCGATCTTGGCCCAGAGTTCATGGAGAACAACATTCTGATCAAGTTCTATGAAGATTGGGTCAGAACTGTTGCCTCTAGAGTGCACACAAGCAAATTGTTGACGGACGACGGCTGAAGAGTGCTCACAAAAGCTCACCTTGTCACTATGAGACTATGTGACAGGTGAGCTAAAAAGCCGAGGTCCTTTCAATTTTTTTCTGGGAAAATTGCCTGAAATGTTTTGGCTTATAATCTGTTATCAATAAAAGGCAAATTTAAAAGCTGAGACTTAAAGACCAGAAAACAATAACATTACAAAACTATTATCATAATTGGCATTGTTTTTATCTAAAATGTTCAAGGTCAGCGTGATTACAACATTGGCATTGTATTGGCCTATTAGAGAAAGCTTATCAAGGCCAATAAGATTAGAACAATCGTTTTTATTTGCAACAGATGACCAGTTTCAGTTTGTATTTTGGAATTTCTCTGTCAAATGAAGCAATAGAGATGTGATAAATTGGGCAATTAATGGTGAGAATCTGATAGAACCTGAAGGAGGTTATAGTGTTATCTGGGCACTAATTATACACACAATCTCCCTGGCTAATCCAGTGTGTAGAATCACAGGATCAAATGAATGCGGTTTTACGCTCAAAACTATTGCAATTTCGTCTGCTAATGGTGAGTTTTTTCATGATTATAACGATCGTGCATTTAATATGGTTATATTATATAGCCTAAATTATTACACTCGGTTGGAAACTGCATTTGGTCGAGCATCAATTAAAAACAGCTGAAGATAGAGCGAACTCGGTACTTGTCGGGTATTCTTAATATACGGAATGTAGTTTTGAGCATAAAACCGCATTCATTTCAATCGATTTGATCAAGTGATTCTACACACTGTAATCAATATAACCAAACATTGGCATGTATGGTACTTGGTATTTTTTTCTAGAATATTTTGATGAGACCTGAGGGAGCGGAGAAATGTTTGAAGGGCACTAGGGTCTACTTCAACTACAACATGAACTTCTCTAATGTATGATATGTTTCCATGTATTTTACAGTCTGTTCAATGTTAAATGATAATAGTTATAAACATAAGCTTGTCCTTCAGCTAAACTATGTTTATCTAGGTTTAACTGTACGTTACTGAGTTAACTGTTTAACCCGTGATTCTTAAGAATGATATTAAAGTTCCCTCATTAGTATTACTAATTGAATTGATAGTACTTGTTATTTTGTTCTGGATATTTTGATGAGACCTGAGGGAACTGAAAACTGTTTGGAGGGCACAAGGGTCTACTTCAACTACAACATGAACTTCTCTAATGTATGATCTATTTCAATGTATTTTACCGTCTGTTCAATGTTAAATGAGAACAGTTATAAACATAAGCTTGTCTGTCAGTTAAACTATGTTTATCTAGGTTTAACTGGGTGTAACTGAGTTAACTGTTTACCCCACATTTCTTAAGAATAATAGAGTACCCTCATTAGTATTACTAATTGAATTGATAGTACTTGATATTTTGTTCTAGATATTTAGATCAGACCTGAGGGAGTACAGAAATGTTTGGAGGGCACTAGGGTCTACTTGAACAACAAAATGTACTTCTCTCATGTATAATCTGTTTCCATATATTTTACAGTCTGTTCAAAGTTAAATGAGTACAGTTATATACATAAGCTTGTCCGTCATTTAAACTATGTTTATCTAGGTTTAACTGTACGTAAATGAGTTAACTGTATACCCTGTGATTCTTAAGAATTATAGTTCTTATAGTTCACTCATTAGTATTACAAATTGAATTGATAGTACTTGGTATTTTGTTCTAGATATTTTGATGAGACCTGAGGGATAGGAGAAGTGTTTTGAGGGCACTAGGGTCTACTTGAACGATTTCTCTAATGTATAATCTGTTTCCATGTTTCAATATCACATTTACCGAATGTTTGTGAGGTCAAACCTTGCAAACTTGTTATTCAGAAACAACTAGAACCATCACTGTCATGATCAGGGCCCTGTCGTTATCATTGTCAATAAGTATTGCAAGTTTCATTTGAAAATCTCGAAAAGTTTTTGAACTATGGCCAATGTTAAAGTTTTGAAGTCGAAAAAGGGGCACAAGCCAAAATTTATTAAGCTAGAGTTGTTGCCCTTTGCTACACATGTGCGTATTGTCACTGTCAATATGTATAGCAAGTTTCATTTGAATATCTGTAACGTCAATTTTACAAAGGACCATAATTCTTACAATATTGTAGCTGGAGTAACATAACTTGGCATACAATAGTGTATTGTTGCTGTGACCTTATGTTTAAAGTTTGAAGTCGATACCTTCAACGGTTTGCAAGTTATTAAGAAAAAACATGAAAAATGTGGACGGACAGACGGACGGACAGGGTGATTACTATAGGGCACCTGCAAAAAATTTGCAGGGCCCTAATTAGGGAGTTAAATGTTTCCAATTTTCAAACTTCCAAAAGAACTTGTTTAAAAGTGAGTTTTACTGTCAGTGTCTCAGCATCAATTTTCACCAACTTATGGTTTCACAAACTTGGTGAAAATAACTTCCTGACGACTATCTTTGAATTTACCGTAAATTTGTTTATATTTGTTTATATTTACTTGAGAAATCATGTAAACAAACTTTGAGGTGGTCTGTGAAGGTCTATGTAGGAGCCAATAAATGATATTGAACATGTTTTGTAAACAGTTTACTATTAATAGAAATAAAGTCACTGTCTACACAACCCACCAGGATATCCTGGTACAAATTCTACATACTGTAAAATCATTCATTTTTGTGGGGGATTAAATTTCGTGGATTTCGTGGTTCACCTCAACCACAAACTTTAATCCCAACAAACATTGATTTTGACCCTTGTTTTGTTACCTGAAATGCAAAATTCACGAATTCAAGTGCCAACGAAATTGTCTTTTTTACCAAAACCACGAAATTTCATCCCAACAAAATTAAATGATTTTACAGTAATAGACATAATGTCACTGTCTACACAACCCACCAGGATATCCTGGTACAAATTCTACATATCGTCGGCTTAGAACCAGAAAGTCGTAACTACCTCTTACAACCTTATAAGACTCATACATATTAGAAATCTGCTTCACAAGGCACTTCTTATGAGCCTATTTTCATGAAAATCTGAAATTGTCATGTTGACCAAAATGAAGTTTTAAAAACGTGTTTTCTCATAGGTAAAGATTAAATTACAGACAGTTTTCTCTTGTTTTCTCAATATGTCAATTTAGTAGTTAACACCTTCTTGTTCTAAGTGACCGATATAACCTTCCAGAAACTTGATTTCACAAAATGTTAAGTCATTTTTTTAGCCCAAATGACTTTATTAACATGATTATATAATTAGCAAAGTTCAAACATGTCCCAAAGCAATTGTAACTAATATTCCGAGATATAATTAGAGCAATTACAAGATATTTTCAAAGAACCAATTAATTCAAGCTAAATAATTATGTAAATACATTAATTAGGGATTAAAAAAATACCAATTATAGTTAATACGAAGGAAAATGGCAAAGTTCAAGAACAACATGATTGTGTATATCAATT
Source organism: Spisula subtruncata (assembly GCA_963678985.1). Taxonomy (NCBI): domain Eukaryota; kingdom Metazoa; phylum Mollusca; class Bivalvia; order Venerida; family Mactridae; genus Spisula; species Spisula subtruncata. Next base: position 30,168,139 of record OY787678.1, on the reverse strand, counting down.
ATACAGACTTCATACTAATTTATTTCAACAATAAATAATGTATACTATACATTAAGGTCACTCTTAAGTTAACAAAGTTACCAAACTTAGGTGTGGCAGCCAACATCGATGGCAGTGCCAAGGCAAAGACACAGTGTCCTCACATGTACCTGGAATTTACACCATGGTGGAGTGGAGCATGTGGGTTATTCTGGCTCAGAGGTCAAGACGGTGGGTTGAACCTGGGACCTCTTGATGCTGAAGCATGAGCCCTACTTCTAGGCAACTGCTCCCCACTCATTCATTGACATGATGTAATTCACAACAATTATAATATAATCATTAATGTATCAATCAAATTAAAATTTCTACAAAATGTGTTATTACTCTCAACACCACATTCCTAATGGTGTTCATTGCCACATAAATTAGTTCACAACAATTATAGTTTTTTTTAAACAACAAATTTTAAACTATGTTTAGTTTCACATACCAGTACTAATTTATTCCATCTATACTCTTTATGCGGAAATATTATAGATTATTACGAAAGTGATTTTGAAAGACAAAAAAATATAAAAACATTTATATGTGCATGTCGTTTCAAACAAAAGACACACAAAGTAGCAAGATTACAATAAAGTCTCACATGATGATGTAATTATATCCTGTTATCTTGAAGTGAAAACATAGAAAGTTTTCAGTAAAACATGAAAGTAAGTCCTGCGGTGAATGCTTCCAATTTAAAATGTTATCTTTCAAGTCTTTCAACATGTTGTAAACACTCTATCGCCATACGCTACACTACTCAACATTAAAATGTCCCATAATTTACTCAACTTTAAAATGTCCCATAATTTACTCAACTTTAAAATGTCCCATAATTTACATAACTTTAAAATGTCCCATAATTTACTCAAATTTAAATGTTCCCTAATTAAAATATATTTTCTGTCAGTTCCTTGCCATCCAACAGAATTTCAGTGGAATACGAAAAAAAAATTACCTCAATTGAACCATTGCCATACACTACACTACTCAACTTTAAAATGTCCTAAAATTTAATCATATTTATGACAAGTCTCCTGCACCCAACAGAATTTCAAGTATACAAGGAAAAAGAATATGGTCATTTTATATCAAGAGAACTTAGTCAAGTATTGCATGTAAAAATAATAATTAATGTTTAGATAATTTACTTGTTGACATACATCTAGCAAACGTTCCGATCAATTTAAATATCTTCCAAAAAATAAAGACTTACCATTAGATAAACTTGCAAGCCAATTTTGTAGGAATATTAATTTTAAAATCAATTTAAAAAAAACAAGACTGCGTTCAATAAACGCTTATGCCCCCGTGGAAGCCATGTCCATAAAAAGCTAAGTCAATCAGGGGCCATTATTCAGTTAAAATGTTTGATAGTGTTACATGGCTTTGAACTATAAGGGACTTATGATGGTAAACGAATATGCCACATTTGAAAGCAGTGCCTTGATTGACTTCATGTGTGATCTGGTGATACAGGTGTTATGGTTCTTTGTCACTGCACTTCTCCAAGTTGCCACCAATTCATATACCAAGTTTGAAGTCAATATTTTAAATACTTTTAAAGATACGCTCCGGACAAGCAATTATCATGAAAATACTGAAGGGGAGATAATTCAAAATGTAAGACAGACAGAGTTATGGTTCTTGGCCCATGCACTTCTACAAGCTACCATCTATTTATATATCAAGTTTTAAGGCAATACCTTAAAAAAATTTGAAGATACACTTCGGTCAAAATTTTATTCTGAAAATACTAAAGGGGAGATAATTAAAAGTTTAAGACAAACAGAGTTATATTGCTTGGTCATTGCACTTCTCCAAGTTGCCATCCTTTTATATTCCAAGTTTCAAGTCAATATGTTAAATAGTTTTGAAGATATACTCAGAGCAAAATTTGACTATAAAAAACACGAAAGGGGAGATAATTAAAAATTTAAGACAGACAGAGTTATGGATCTTTATCAATGCACTTCTCCAAGTTGCAATCTATTTATATTTCATATTTCAAGTCAATATGTTAAATAGTTTTGAAGATACGCTCCAGACAAAATTTTATTGTGAAAATACTAAAGTGGAGATAAGTCTAAGTAAAAAATTAGGTCAAGGTGAAGGTCAAAATGGAGTCAGGTGATACAGGTGTGTGGAGAGTGGTCATATACAATATCCATGCAAGTATGAAAGCTTTGTAGCAAGCCATATTAATGCTAGAAGAAACGGTCAATTTGGGTTAACCAAGAATTTGGCCTTTCAATAAGTCTAAGTCCAAAATTAGGTCAAGGTGAAGGTCAAAATGGAGTCAGGTGATACAGGCGCGTGGAGAGTGTTCATATACAACATTCATGCAAGTTTGAAAGCTTTGGAGCAAGCCATATTAATGCTAGAAGAAACGGTCAATTTGGGTTAACCTGGGCGGACGGACAAACGGACAGACGGACGGACGGACGGACAGGTGCATTACTATATGCCTCCCGATCTATCGATACGGGGGCATAAAAACCCTTGTTAACTTCAATAAGTATACATCATGATGATGCATACACCAGGCTTGTTACAGAGAAATTACCAAACACAAAATACTGTAAAACCTGTCTATAAAGACCATGTATCCATGAAACGACCAAACAATGGTGAGATCTTCGTTTTCAAGTGGTCTCTCAAACCAGTGTTTGCTCCTTGTGATGTTAGGCAGTGGGTCAGTTACAGATCTTTCAAAATTAAAAAAGAATCGTTTGTCAACATCGAGTCGTCTGTCAGGTAAACTATGTGTATCTTGTGTAACTATGTATGCCTGAGTTAAGGGTAAAACCCGCTATTTCTTTTTTTCCCTGCCAATGACCTCTGACTTGATGGGAAGTGAAAGTTGTGTGATACAAGGAAAGTTAGTACAATACCCTAGTTCTTTCCGAAGAGACACCTTACATGGGGGATAAAACTGGCGGTCTTTGCAGGTAGGTTTTGCAATAGTGTTAGACAGATGGCCTCTCGTAGATATCTGGCCGAATACCATTGGAAATGGTCTGATTCGAGATAAAATTGAAGGTCTTTGTAGACAGGCGAGTTTCTGTAAAAGAGGTCTTTGTCTTTGTTGACAGGTTTGAATGTAATGCAGAGTAGATAAGATGTTAATGTTGACACAAAACAACAAAACAACCACCGATCAGAAAACAGTGAAAAGACATTTATCTTTATAGCGCCATCATTTATCATGCTGAGGTAATTTAGCAACATACATATTCAACAATGCACTGATAGGTATTAAGTGAAATAAATGCTTTGATTATAATGTTACCTGCAAGATGAAAACTTAGATATTAATGAGCTTCGGGATAATGGGTAAAAAACTAACACTGATAATGACAAAACTGTTGTTGTTCCTGTTGTTGTCGCAGTTGTTGTTGTTGTCGCTGTTGTTGTTGTGATGTTGTTGCATGGTGAAGGAGTGGATCGTTTGATAATACAAACAAAAACTAAAGTTTAGAGATGATAATATGTTGATGGGGATAATCAAATTCCATGAAATTCAATACCCTAAAAAGTGATTTTATGGTACAGTGTCTAGGCCTTAATCTGGTGACATAGCTGAGATGTCATTTTAACATGGTGAATGTGTCTTCGTACATCCAGACTGTCTAGTTGCAATCCTTGGAGCTACTTAGGATTTCCCACTTACTTCACTATAAAATGGTGTCAGAAGTGGGATAGTTTACATTAATGGTGTCCGGAGTGGGATAGTTTACATAATGGTGTCAGAAGTGGGATAGTTTACATTAATGGTGTCCGGAGTGGGATAGTTTACATAATGGTGTCAGAAGAGGGATAGTTTACATAAATGGTGCCAGAAGTGAGATGGTTTACATCAATGGTGTCAGAATTGGGATAGTTTACATAAATTGAGTCAGAAGTGGGATAGTTTACATTAATGTTGTCAAAAAAGGATAGTTTATGGGGCTTGGGGGTCCAAGACCCAGGAATTACTACATAAGTATGTGTCCTATTCTCGGGGATTTAGAAAGTAAGCATTATCAACAGGGAGGGAATTTAGACATAAAAAATCGAAAAAGGTCTTATTCCCTGTGTCGCCTGCCGCACTCCTGGGTGGGCCTTATATTGACTGGTGCATAAATGGTGTCTGAAGTGGGATAGTTAATATTAATGGTGTCAGAAGTGCAATACATAACATATTTAAACTTCAACCAGTTACTCATTCTAGTTTTCATGATAAATTCTGCATGCCTGCTATATCATGTTGGATTTTGTGTAAAGCAATAATTAACTTGTCAAGATGTTTACGATTATTTTGATGTTTGTAAATTATTAGAGGTTTGCTTGTAGTTATTGTTCATATGACCTTTAAGCTTAAGTATGTAGTAAGGTTAAACTGTTTGTTAATTTGTTTTCATACCTTTACATGTGTATTTTGTGAAGGATATTTAATGTTTCTGTCTGAATGTAACCAACACATCATTTCATTGCAATTCTGTTTGTTTCAGGCTGGTTGATGACTAATTAGTCATAAACATAAAACATCATTAAGAAGATATGTATTGTGACCACAATTTGCTTTATGTCCATTGGATGCTGTTCGACTTTGTCCCAGCCTAAAACTACTTGCATAGCTAGAGTGAGTCTGTCACCCTTGACTAAGTTCCGACCAGTCTCTTAGGGCTTGAAATGCAACGGCCAATATTTGCTGCTCCCAATGAGAGCAATGTTTTTCTACAGGGTTTGCAACGTATGTTATTTAATAAAGTATGTAATAACATGTAAAATCATTTAATTTCGAAGTAAAAAACAATTTCGATGGGACGTATATTAAAATTTGTGGATTTTGCATTTCAGAAAAAAATATAAGTGTCAACTTTTTTGCGCATCATAAGAAAAAACAACGTAAATCACCAGTCCTGTTATCAAATTACCGCATTCCTTAGAATGATGCAATATAGATATACATGGTGTCATTCCCAGTTGAATACATATATTTCAGGTTATAAATACAAGGGGTCAAAATTATTGTGCGATTTAATTTGATTTTGGCTTTGAAAGTTAAATATGAAATCCAGGAAATTTAATCCTCATGAAAATTAATTATTTTACAGTATGTGGTAAGTCAGAAATTGTTAGAAATATAACATACACTCAATCTGTTATAATCTACACAGAAATCTTACACAAAAAGTAGACAAACACCACAAAAAAACTGAAAACCACTTCAGCAAGCAAACATGTGTTAGTCATAAACCCATTAAAACATAATTATTGAAACTGACTTGCTGTAATACACACATGACCTTTGAAGATGTTTTTTTCTTGATGAAAAATCCCCAAGGCCTGAAATGGCTGGCTTATGTTTATATTTCATACATTGTGTGGAGAGTTTGACTTGACCCTACCCTTTGTAGTGATGTGTAGTGATGTGTAGGGATATGGCCACTTCCAAAGCCTTGCTGTTGAGTTCACTCTTTAGCAATGGGGTTGAGTGTCCGTCCACAGTGCTAGAGGTTCAATCCCTGCTGAGGACCAAATTTTTATTGTTCCCTAATTTACTATACATTCATACATGGATATATTACATTAGGTTTGTGCATTAAATGTATAATTTTACAGAGCAAATTGTGTAATATTAGTCCTATAGATCTGTATTGCACCTTTGAATTACCAAGCCTCTTTGGGATTCTTCCGCTAAATTATGAAAACATACCACCCAGGTTTATAAATATATACCAACTACAGTGCCCCCAGGATAACAAGAAAGGTGGGAAAATTTGGTATAACTCACATATGTGGTTTAACCAAGTGTGCATGATTCATCAGTGTTATTTGAGAATAGAATTGACCTACTTATATGTTTACTAAAGTATAAGTCTAACGCGATATTCTGCAATGTCAATATAAACAGAAATCACTGACCATTACATCGATTTAGGGAGAGCGGAAGTGTATTTTACCTGCTCACTTCTATTCACCAAGTAAGTTAAAATAACGGTAAAGCTTGGCCACATTGAGGTGAGCCTGACCTATTGATTAGCATACTTTAACAGTCGATATATTGTCTACGTTTACAACACCGAGTGTATGTTTTCATAATCGGGGAGTATCACGAAGACGCTCAAGATGTAATACAAACACAAATCTGAAATACCGATATTGCACGATTTGCTTGCAGAAATTGATATAATCTTGTAATATATTCTTGCATAAAGGTCAGGCTCATGTCACAGTAGCCAAGCTATACACATTGAAAAAGATAATCCCTTTTCCAATATCCTTATATGTTGTTGTACCTATTCTGCCTGTTTACTTTAAGTGGCACAGGTCCCAATACCGCGTTAGAGTTATAACCAATTTTTCAACAGTAGACCAATCTGGTCAATGTTTGTAAATATCACAGTATCCTTGGCGCACAATGTTTAATTTATGCTAATAGTAGGTCGAGGATCGTGTCAAATTCGGTGAACTATACAGGACATGAACCAGCCGACAATAGTTTTATGTTTATAACACTTTGTTTAGGTGCTTTTTATCGACATTGAGTCACATTCAATATCAGGCACATAAATCTCAGCTTCCCACTTCTAGCCACAAGAAATGCAACGAGAACAGAAATCCCCCAAAATTTACCAATTGGAAATATTTCATAAGGTCTACAGTTTCCAATTTTTTTAGCTGCTAAATTATTTTCACCGACATTCAATATTGTGCATATGAATTTCAGTTTTGTTCTTGCCACAAGTAATGCAATGGGAACTGAAATTCCCCAAAATGTACCATTTTAATTGGAAATATTTCGTAAGGTCTACAGTTTCCAATTGATTAGGTGCTTTTCACCTACATTCAATATCATGCACATGAATTTCAGTTTTGTTCTCGCCTCAGGCAATGCAATGGGAACTGAAATTCCCCAAAATGTACCCAATGGGAATATTTCATAAGGTTTGCGGTTTCCAAAAACCCTAGAAATTAGCAAAACTGATGTAAAACAAGAGCTGTCACTAGACAGCGCGCTCGACTATTCGCAGCCATTTGTCAGAAAAAATATAAGTTCAAAACAGGCCATTTAAAATTTGTATTATATTGAAACGTGAGTTACGCTACTTAGTTGACTACATGGCAATGAAAGCTAATGTACAATGGTTGTTGAGGCATGGCAATTATCTCAACACTGGACTATTAACAAATATTTGTCAGTGAAAATGCTTTTAAGACTTCAAGCGGCACTGTACTCTATTCAAGAAATGTGTATGTTTAAAGGGAATTGTATACATCCACTGACATAACAAAGTTTCTACAAAATAATCATATAAGTAAGATATGATTTGTTAAAGGAGTCAATTTTAAAACAATGGTGACAAATTAAAATAATAATGTAGAGGATACAGTCATGTAATAAATCAGTGATGAGTTTAAAGTAGTTTAGTAATTATTTTTAGTATTGAATACAATACCATGCCAAACAACACAAGTTTGATATCCTCGCTGGATAGTCAAAACCTCGTATCTCAGGTTTGTATGAGCGAGGAAACTTTTCAATGCAATATCATTGATAGTAGGTGAGATATGGTTTGAATGTAACTTGCATGCAAAACTTTAACCAAGGAAAGTCTAAGTTAAAAGGGGCATAACTCGAATTAAACTAAAAATGGAGTTATTACAATTGACCAGTACCATTGACTAATGATGATAAACAAGTGTTATAAGTTTCAATGCAATATCATAAATAGTAACTAAGATATGGCGTGAATAGAACTTGCATGTAAAACTTGAACCAATAAACTCCTATGTTAAAAAGGGGCATAACTGAAATAAAAAAATAATAGAGTTATTGCCCTTGACTGATACCATTGACTGATGATGGTAAACAAGTGTTGTAAGTTTCAATGCAGTATCATGGATAGTAGCTGAGATATGGTCTGAATGAAACTTGCATGCAAAACTTTAACCAAGAAAATTCTATGTTAAAAAGGGGCATAACTCAAATAATAATCATAACAGAGCTATTACCCATGACCGGTACCATTGCCTTATGATGGTTAGTAAGTGTTGTTAGTTTCAATGCCATAGCACAGATACTATTTGAGATATGGCCTTATTAGTAACTTGCATGCAAAACTTTAACCAAATTTTCTAAGTAAAAAAGGGCCATAATTTGCATTAAATTCATGCAAGAGTTATATTACATGGTTGATTACATGACAGGGAAAGCCAGTGCAAAGTTTCAATCCAATATATGCACTGGTTATTGAAATATAACCAAGGTTAAAGTTTTGCATGCAAAACTTTAACCATATGCAACGCCGACGCCGACGCCGACGCCGACGCCGACGAACAAGTGACCGTAATAGCTCTCATATTCTTCGAATAGTCGAGCTAAAAACTGTAACTAAAATATGTAACTAGTTGTGCACTGTGCAGTAACAAAGATATGTATCTCTCGAAGTTTGTTAATTGGTTTCTCAACACATGCTCTTTTCATTTAATTTGTCAAAATGTGCACAATATAAAAAGATATGTTATATTTTCCAACTGCACTTCATCAAGCATAAAGTAAACCGCTATACACTGCAGTGAGTATTTCAAGGCAACTACCTTAAATAAATGTTTTCAATGACTTCCCTAAGGATTTAGTTTCCAGTCCTTGTCATTTTATAGTATGAACTTATGAATAATTTCATTATATTGTATAGCTTGGCTATTTTGACCTGAGCCTGACCTTTATACAAGAATATATTACAAGGTTCTTGATTTGAATATATCAATTTCCGCAAGCAAATCGTGCAATATCGGCATTTAAGATTTGTGTTTGTATTACACCTAGAGTGTCCCCGTGATACTCCCCGATTATGAAAACATACACTCGGTGTAGTAAATGTAGACAATATATCGACTGTTAAATTATGGTAATCAATAGGACAGGCTCGGGTCAATGTGGCCAAGCTATACATGTAATTTAGTTAAGTTAATCTTTGACAGCATTTTATCACATTGGTAAAAAGGATGTATCTGCTTTCAAACAGAGAGCAAGGCCAATCAACCATCCCCTTCCCTTTTCGTTCCAAGGTGACAATTATATTTATAATATATTCAATGCCCTACAGCAATTTTGACAGTCTGCAAATTGGATTTTCACAACAAACAACATTAATACATGAACACATTAACTTTGTCAAATTAATAATTCAGACTTGCTAGCATCAGCAATACTGTACTGTGTGGGTAACTGAGTGGGCACGATGACACTGCAGTAGCCTTAGATAAGTTGTAAAATCATTTAATTTTGATGGAACGAAATTTCGTGGTTTTGGTAAAAAAGACCATTTCGATGGGAAATGAAGTCATGAATTTTGCATTTCAGGTAATAAATCCCATGGTCAAAAGTATTGTTTGATGGGATTTGACTTCGAGGTTGGAGGTGAACCACGAAATCCATGAAATCTAATCCCCCACGAAAATTAATGATTTTACAGTTAGTTCTAAGAAAATTACTTGACATTTATATACTTGAAATCAAGGTTAATAGTTTTGGAGGTTCATGGGTACAATGAATAAATGAATGAGACTCACAGTTATAAAATACTTCATTATCACAAGTACCAAAGCATACAAAACAAATCACTGTATGACTTATTGTGAAAGTATAAAACTCAACTTATATGACATATTGTGATTTAAAGCGCATGAAACTTCCGATCACTGCATAACTTATTTGGAGACTTCTTATTGAGATAATCAGAAGTTGACTCTAAGTTCTGCATGGTGCTTTAACAGTCAGTAAACAAATATTAAAAGTAGAAATTATTAAACTTAGTGAGGCCCTGCAGTTATAATTGAGCATCAACATAAATTATAAATAATTCCAGCATTATATTACTGACTGTACATGTGTTCAATTGCCTTTACCACCCAAGGCTTTGACACATTTGAACTATAGCACACATTTTCAACAGTAGTTCACTGAATAATAAATAAGTTATAGGCAGCTGCTCTCAGCGATCCAGTATTAAAAATTATAAGACTTAGTTTTTCGGCAAGTTTATAAGGTTATAGATTATCATAGACGACAATATGAAGTTCAGAGGGGCATGGGAGGTCAAACAACAATTTACTTGGAAATTAAGCATTTAAATTCCATCCAACCATTTCTGAGGTAATTCAATGAAAACAGTTTTACAGTCAAATTTAACACAAATAATGATGACCATCCCCCTTCATGTTGGATTATCCTAGGCCTTTACAAATTGATTCACAGGAAACAATTGAACCAACATCCCGATCAACTACATCTGTACAAAGCAAATTAACCCCATAATTCAAGGGGCCACCCCAAGTGTCTCCTTCAGTGGCATTCAATATTGATCTCTCTAGACATAAGGATAAGGACAACCAATCAGATCACACCATATTAAAGTTATTGGACAGTAACTGGCGATACGATTGGCTATTGTTATTCTCAAATTAAGTAAGATCAATATTGAATACCACCCCATTATGTGCCAAAATAAGCAACCTGTAAAACCACTGCTATTCGAGGGGATTTAAATTTGTGGATTTCGACATAGATCTCAACCTTGAATTTATGTAAACCCACATGAGTATTAATAATTTATTTAATAATAAGACAAAGTGGACAAGATATCCTTGAAATTACGTCCTCACTAAACGGTCTTTTTCACCAAATTCACAAAATTTTGTCCCATTGAAATGAAATCATTTTACAGTATTAAACGGCAACGATGTAAATCGAAGAAGTTAAATAACAATATTATTAATTAATGGTATCAATTTAGCATATTAATTACATATCTTATGTCTAGTCAACTAGATCAGACAGACCTAAAGGTTAGGTCAAAGAGTACAATGGAAGATGCAGTAGCGATTATGATTATTGTAAAATAATTAATATTTGAGGGGGATTAAATTTCATGGATTTCGTGGTTCACAATTAACCACAAAATTCAAATCCCATCAAAACAATAATGTAGACCCTTGTATTTATTACCTGAAATGCAAATCAACGAATTAACGTTCCATCGAAATGGTCTTTTTTACCAAAAACCACAAAATTTTGTCCCATCGAAAATAAATGATTTTACAGTGTGATATTATGATATTATGATAGCATCATAAAGTTGGTACAATGCCTAAAGAAAGCATTAAGCAATTGGCTGAACATATTGGCTGAATCTACCGGTAGATTGGAGGTTAAAATCCCATTGTAGAGTATGTGAGTGAGCACAGATGCCAAGGTTTGACAACATGAGCTGACTTCTCTCATAAATCTGGAGAGCATTCAGTACTTCGATGGCTGAACTTATAGCAGTCTGTATTCCTGTAACTTATATCCAGTACCAATGACTGAACTTATAGCAGTCTGTATTCCTGTAACTTATATCCAGTACCAATGACTGAACTTATAGCAGACTGTATTCCTGTAACTTATATCCAGTACTAATGACTGAACTTATAGCAGTCTGTATTCCTGTAACTTATATCCAGTACCCAACGGCTGAACTTATAGCAGTCTGTATTCCTTTAACTTATATCCAGTACCAATGACTGAACTTATAGCAGTCTGTATTCCTGTAACTTATATCCAGTACTAATGGCTGAACTTATAGCAGTCTGTATTCCTTTAACTTATATCCAGTACTAATGACTGAACTTATAGCAGTCTGTATTCCTGTAACTTATATCCAGTACCAATGACTGAACTTATAGCAGTCTGTATTCCTGTAACTTATATCCAGTACTAATGACTGAACTTATAGCAGTCTGTATTCCTGTAACTTATATCCAGTACCAATGACTGAACTTATAGCAGTCTGTATTCCTTTAACTTATATCCAGTACCAATGACTGAACTTATAGCAGTCTGTATTCCTTTAACTTGTATCCAGTACTAATGACTGAACTTATAGCAGTCTGTATTCCTTTAACTTGTATCCAGTACCAATGGCTGAACTTATAGCAGTCTGTATTCCTTTTAACTTATATCCAGTACTAATGGCTGAACTTATAGCAGTCTGTATTCCTTTTAACTTATATCCAGTACTAATGGCTGAACTTATAGCAGTCTGTATTCCTTTTAACTTATATCCAGTTCTAATGGCTGAACTTATAGCAGTCTGTAGTCCTTTTAACTTATATCCAGTACCAATGGCTGAACTTATAGCAGTCTGTATTCCTTTTAACTTATATGGCTGGCTAAGAATGAAAAGGTCATAACTACTACTTACAACCTTTAATGTAAGACTCAGCCCGAAAAATACTTATAATCTGTATCATAAGGCGCTTCTTTTCAACTTGTCATAATCACTCTCGACACATCATTCCTGATGTTATTCATCATGTTTTTGGTACTATAATAACCAATGGCCTCCAGGGATCAAACCCGTAACCTCCAACTGCGAAGGTAGATACATCAGACACCATTACATCCCGATCTGGCCCAATGTCATTTATATGCCTTTATTGTTCCCTCAATTCTAGTTAAAGAAGATCATTAGATGAGGGCACAAAGTAGTTAACGATTCTACACCATGCACTCAGCAGAAAATTATAATTGGTTGTGGGTTGTAGCAGCGTGTGTGGGTGAGTGAGGGTGTTAAAATTGTTTCTTAATTCACTTAAAGATCGACCAATAAGTGCATGCTTCTTTGTTGTTTTCTGCAAGAGTTTAATGAATGTCATGAAGCATGGATATGTTATGGGGGAGGCAGAGGTGTGAATGATCGAAGATTTGAATATTATTGCCTCAAAGATTGAGGTATGTTTTCTAAAACAATTCAGACATGCGTAGGTTCCGTAGGTTCCGTGTGTCCCAGTTTATCTTGATCATCTAAACAGAACTTTACCAAATATGGTAAATTAAGAGATTTAATGACTAGCAAGACTAAATAACATGTATATATTCAATCTCTTCATAACAGCGAGGTTAAATACAATTTAAGTGTGTGAAGCAGAGAAGCAGCACCCTCAGGCTTAATTAGGGGAGCACCCTCGGGCTAAATTAGGGGAGCACCCTCGGGCTTAATTAGGGGAGAACCCTCAGGCTTAATTAGGGGAGCACCCTCAGGCTTAATTAGGGGAGCACCCTCAGGCTTAATTAGGGGAGCACCCTCAGGCTTAATTAGGGGAGCACCCTCAGGCTTAATTAGGGGAGCACCCTCATGCTTAACTAGGGGAGCACCCTCAGGCTTAACTAGGGGAGCACCCTCAGGCTTAACTAGGGGAGCACCCTCAGGCTTAACTAGGGGAGCACCATCAGGCTTAATTAGGGGAGCACCCTCAGGCTTAACTAGGGGAGCACCATCAGGCTTAACTAGGGGAGCACCCTCAGGCTTAATTAGGGGAGCACCCTCAGGCTTAATTAGGGCAGCACCCTCAGGCTTAATTAGGGGAGCACCCTCAGGCTTAATTAGGGCAGCACCCTCAGGCTTAATTAGGGGAGCACCCTCAGGCTTAATTAGGGGAGCACCCTCAGGCTTAACTAGGGGAGCACCCTCAGGCTTCATTAGGGGAGCACCCTCAGGCTTAACTAGGGGAGCACCCTCAGGCTTCATTAGGGGAGCACCCTCAGGCTTAATTAGGGAAGCACCCTCAGGCTTCATTAGGGGAGCACCCTCAGGCTTAATTAGGGGAGCACCCTCATGCTTAACTAGAGGAGCACCCTCAGGCTTAACTAGGGGAGCACCCTCAGGCTTAACTAGGGGAGCACCATCAGGCTTAACTAGGGGAGCACCCTCAGGCTTAATTAGGGGAGCACCCTCAGGCTTAATTAGGGGAGCACCCTCAGGCTTAACTAGGGGAGCACCCTCAGGCTTAATTAGGGCAGCACCCTCAGGCTTAATTAGGGGAGCACCCTCAGGCTTAATTAGGGGAGCACCCTCAGGCTTAACTAGGGGAGCACCCTCAGGCTTCATTAGGGGAGCACCCTCAGGCTTAATTAGGGGAGCACCCTCAGGCTTCATTAGGGGAGCACCCTCAGGCTTAATTAGGGGAGCACCCTCAGGCTTAATTAGGGGAGCACCCTCAGGCTTAATTAGGGGAGCACCCTCAGGCTTAATTAGGGGAGCACCCTCAGGCTTAATTAGGGGAGCACCATCAGGCTTAATTAAGGGAGCACCATCAGGCTTAATTAGGGAATGGGTCCAGAGCCGAATATCAGCTGAAGATTTGACAGATTTGACGGTTCTACTAATAGTGAAACAATGCAGCAGGGAAGGAATCCATGCCGACAGCAGATCCAGCGCAAACCTCTTTATGGAAACATCTCTCAGTAAGGTGGTGCAGATTTTGGCAGGTGTTGATACAATGCCACACTCATTCACCTTTGGAACATTTTTGCTTATTACTGTAATAGACTAATACTGTAAAATAATAAATTTTCTTGGGAGATTAAATTTCCTGGATTTCGTGGTAACCACCTTCAACAACGAAATTTAATATCCCATGAAAATTTATTATTTTGACCCTGATATTATTACCTGAAATGCAAAATCCACAATTGAACATCCTATTGAAAAAAGTCTTTTTTATCGAAACCATTAAATTTTGTCCCATCGAAACTAAATGATTTTACAGTAGTATATGCATAATCTTACCTAGGGAGAAAACATGAAGATACAGGGCCTTAGCTGCACTATAGGGGAAGGGGCCCGGGGCCCTCAGGTAGGGGAATTTCACGTCATTTTGAAGAAAAAGGGGAATTTGGGGATTTTTTAAAAACTGCTTAATAACCATGCACTAAACCTTTAAAGCTTAAAATAGCTATATTTTAGAAAAAAAAAACATTTGTTCTGCAGGGGAATTTTTATCAAAAATAGGGGAAACAAGACTGCGTTCAATAAACGCTTATGCCCCCGTGGAAGCCATGTCCATAAAAAGCTAAGTCAATCAGGGGCCATTATTCAGTTAAAATGTTTGATAGTGTTACATGGCTTTGAACTATAAGGGGCTTATGATGGTAAACGAGTAATGCCACATTTGAAAGCAGTGCCTTGATCGACTTCATGTGTGATCTGGTGATACAGATGTTATGGTTCTTTGTCACTGCACTTCTCCATGTTGCCATCTATTCATATACCAAGTTTCAAGTCAATATCTTAAACACTTTTGAAGATACACTCCTGTCAAAATTTGATTCTGAAAATACTAAAGGGGAGATAATTCAAAATTTAAGACAGACAGAGTTATGGTTCTTGGTCATTGCACTTCTCCAAGTTGCCATCTATTTATATTCCAAGTTTCAAGTCAATATGTTAAATAGTTTTGAAGATATACTCAGAGCAAAATTTGACTATAAAAAAACACTAAAGGGGAGATAATTCAAAATTTAAGACAGACAGAGTTATGGTTCTTGGTCATTGCACTTCTCCAAGTTGCCATCTATTTATATTCCAAGTTTCAAGTCAATATGTTAAATAGTTTTGAAGATATACTCAGAGCAAAATTTGACTATAAAAAAACACTAAAGGGGAGATAATTCAAAATTTAAGACAGACAGAGTTATGGTTCTTGGTCATTGCACTTCTCCAAGTTGCCATCTATTTATATTCCAAGTTTCAAGTCAATATGTTAAATAGTTTTGAAGATATACTCAGAGCAAAATTTGACTATAAAAAAACACTAAAGGGGAGATAATTCAAAATTTAAGACAGACAGAGTTATGGTTCTTTGTCAATGCACTTCTCCAAGTTGCCATCTATTTATATTTCAAGTTTCAAGTCAATACGTTAAATAGTTTTGAAGATACGCTCCAGACAAAATTTTATTGTAAAAATACTAAAGTGGAGATAAGTCTAAGTCCAAAATTAGGTCAAGGTGAATGTCAAAATGGAGTCAGGTGATACAGGCGTGTGGAGAGTGGTCATATACAACATCCATGCAAGTATGAAAGCTTTGTAGCAAGCCATTTTAATGCTTGAAGAAACGGTCAATTTGGGTTAACCAAGAATTTTACCTTTCAATAAGTCTAAGTCCAAAATTAGGTCAAGGTGAAGGTCAAAATGGAGTCAGGTGATACAGGCGCGTGGAGAGTGGTCATATACAACATCCATGCAAGTTTGAAAACTTTGTAGCAAGCCATTTTAATGCTAGACGAAACGGTCAATTTGGGTTAACCTGGCCGGACGGACGAACGGACGGAAGGACGGACGGACGGACGGACAGGTGAATTACTATATGCCTCCCGATCTATCGATACGGGGGCATAAAAAGTATATTATTTCAGGAGGGGACTGGGGCCGAATTTTGGCCCCAAAAAACGTCAAATGGGTGCCCTGAGATATTACATGAAGGCCATTCTGTACTGAATTGGCCCAGTTTTATACTAAACATGCATGCATCAATATGCAGAGTGAAAGTTGTCTGATCAGGCCAGTGTTTTGGATAGTGTGAAATCATGTCAGATAAAACAGTTTGATTGTCACAGTTATGACAGGTTGATTATATTAAATGCAATACAAGTATAATTGGGGTGAATGCAGTAGTCTCATGATCTAAATAGTTCAGTAAGCTCTAGTTGTACTGGTTTAAGGACAGATTGATCTTAGTTTTAGTCTAAGCTATACAGTAGCTACATGGGTGAAATTTTTCATAAACTAACAAAGCTATAATTTGTTTGAAATTGAGTGTTTTATTAGACCATGATCAACTATGATTGATTGTTACATACCATGATTTTAACCATGGTTCCTTCATTTGACCATGATCAAACATGGTGAGCATGGTTTAAATCGGTCGGTCAAGGTTGATCATGGTTGACAGTGACTAGAGTTTAGGCTAATCAGGTTCAAACCCTGTTTGACCATGATTGATCTGTGGTTAACCCTGGCTGGTCATGAACAACCATGGTCGATCATGACCACATTTCGCAGGGGCCTCTAGGACTGAATTCTGCAGTGTTTCCTGTACTTGAAACTGGTATAGCTTGGCTAATTTGACACGAGCCTGACCTATTGATTAGCATAATTTAACAGTAGATATATTGTCTACGTTTACAATACCGAGTCTATGTTTTTATAATCGGGGAGTATAAGACGCTCGAGATGTAATACAAACACAAATGTGAAATATCGATACAGCACGATTTGCATGAGGAAATTGATATATTCAAAGCAAGAACCTTGTTATATATTCTTGCATAAAGGTCAGGCTCAGGTCAAAATAGCCGAGCTATACATTGTTTTCCATGGTGTGTGATGTACTTAGACTGGTAACAGTTACATTGAAAATATGCAGAGGAATGTATATTATACCAATTACAGTAATTTTTCTGTCAAGTACATACATCAGATAATGTGACAATAAAACAATCAGCCAGATCATGAATCAAGGACTCTGTACGTAACTATGGTTACTACATTATCTTATATAAGAAGTTACCATAGTTTTGCATTGAGCACTCCAACTTGCCTCAACAGTTTTTCTGTCATTACTGTTAGGCTGTTAAAATCAATTTCTGGTTTTTAGGCTGGCGATGTAAAACACTCATTGAAAATAGTTCCTCCTCGTTAATCAGTTTTGCAAGATCAGAACATTAAACTTTCCTTGTTTCATTTAATCTGTTTGATTGTAACATATTAGTTTCTTCTTGTAATGGAAGGAAATTGTATGAAATTAAAAGAATAGGTGTTTAAATGCGTTGATAATTATTACTACGCGTTACGAACGCGATATAGTGCGCGCATCAATGATTTTATTATGTTAAATTATTTAGGTCAATATTCTCTAACGAGATCGTGGCCGAGTGGTTTAGCAACTTGTTAGTAATTTTCTGATGCTAAAGTCCAGCGATCGAATCACGGCGGTTCCAAAAATTATATATTTTTTAAATTTTTATTTTTCGTCCAGCACTTACCTCTCTTTTGACTTAGAAAACCACTTGATGTTATATTACTTGAAAAGCTATTGTCCCTTTGCAGTTCGCCAGCCTGTCAGTACTTCAGTACTTTGATTATTTATTTTTAGGTGATTTGCAGAGACATGAAGGACGTCCCACAAACCTTAAATTTGACAGTTTTTTTTCTATCTTGATATCATTTTATTGAGTACAATAAATAAGTATATGGATCTTAAAACTATAACAACGGATGAGTTTATCTATTTATTGAAACCAACGTTTCGGCTTTACAATTAAGCCTTCATCAGGGTTTAAAATACAAACAAGAGCTGTCACTAGACAGCGCGCTCGACTATTCGCAGCCATTTGTCAGAAAAAATATAAGTTCAAAACAGGCCATTTAAAATTTGTATTATATTGAAACGTGAGTTACGCTACTTAGTTGACTACATGGCAATGAAAGCTAATGTACAATGGTTGTTGAGGCATGGCAATTATCTCAACACTGGACTATTAACAAATATTTGTCAGTGAAAATGATTTTAAGACTTCAAGCGGCACTGTATTCTATTCAAGAAATGTGTATGTTTAAAGGGAATTGTATACATCCACTGACATAACAAAGTTTCTACAAAATAATCATATGAGTAAGATATGATTTGTTAAAGGAGTCAATTTTAAAACAATGGTGACAAATTAAAATAATAATGTAGAGGATACAGTCATGTAATAAATCAGTGATGAGTTTAAAGTAGTTTAGTAATTATTTTTAGTATTGAATACAATACCATGCCAAACAACACAAGTTTGATATCCTCGCTGGATAGTCAAAAAAAGTTAAACTTTTCAATGCAATATCATTGATAGTAGGTGAGATATGGTTTGAATGTAACTTGCATGCAAAACTTTAACCAAGGAAAGTCTAAGTTAAAAGGGGCATAACTCGAATTAAACTAAAAATGGAGTTATTACAATTGGCCAGTACCATTGACTAATGATGATAAACAAGTGTTATAAGTTTCAATGCAATATCATAAATAGTAACTAAGATATGGTGTGAATAGAACTTGCATGTAAAACTTGAACCAATAAACTCCTATGTTAAAAAGGGGCATAACTGAAATAAAAAAATAATAGAGTTATTGCCCTTGACTGATACCATTGACTGATGATGGTAAACAAGTGTTGTAAGTTTCAATGCAGTATCATGGATAGTAGCTGAGATATGGTCTGAATGAAACTTGCATGCAAAACTTTAACCAAGAAAATTCTATGTTAAAAAGGGGCATAACTCAAATAATAATCATAATAGAGCTATTACCCATGACCGGTACCATTGCCTTATGATGGTTAGTAAGTGTTGTTAGTTTCAATGCCATAGCACAGGTACTATTTGAGATATGGCCTTATTAGTAACTTGCATGCAAAACTTTAACCAAATTTTCTAAGTAAAAAAGGGCCATAATTTGCATTAAATTCATGCAAGAGTTATCTAACATGGTTGATTACATGACAGGGAAAGCCAGTGCAAAGTTTCAATCCAATATATGTACTGGTTATTGAAATATAACCAAGGTTAAAGTTTTGCATGCAAAACTTTAACCATATGCAACGCCGACGCCGACGCCGACGCCGACGAACAAGTGACTGTAATAGCTCTCATATTCTTCGAATAGTCGAGCTAAAAATGATAACATTTGAGCTTAATTTTTTTAAAATGATTTATAATTGTTATATTTCATGTCTGTCTAGGAAGCCAAATAGAAAAGCAATGGCTTTGGGTGCAAGATGTGACATGCCAAATATGGTACTTGGTTATTAAACCAGTGTCGATCTCAAGCTTGCGGTGCTTCAGTGGAGATCTGTGGCCTATAGAGGTATAGGTTTCAGTATCGAGAGGTCCCAGGTTCAACCCCTGTCTGGAACATTGGTTTATTTCTCTGAGCAAGAATAACCCACATGCTTCTCTCATGCACCTCTCTGTTCCTGGGAAACTTAATTTTTTTAAACTATGAATTAAGCAACCAATTGGATGACAATCCATCAGTCAAATTTATTCCAGCCTAACACCTTGTTTTTAGTGTCATATATTGCGTTATATTGATTTTAATCCTAGTTCAAAGTAAACCTTCTGTCTATATTCAAGTGAACAGAATACATAATGTTCAACTACAAAGGCTACAGGTGTAAATAATTAACTTACAATGACAAGTCATGTCTTATAGAACAAAAACCGCAAAAAATCCCCAAGCATTTTAGCTTGTTTTTCAAGCACATATACATACCATTGGTTTTGAGTTTAATAAAATTATTTTATTAGCTTTATAGTCTAGCTTTGCAAATTTTCAACCACATTGTTTTTGTCAGCTGATTTGCATTAAAATCCATTGAGTCCCATTGTTTATAAGCACAGATGATTCCTATGATGTCAGGGACGCACACATGGACAATTTATTATGGTAGATGCAACTTTCCTTCCCAGACTCTTTACATGACAGCTATGATGCCATCACCCATGACTGTCACTCAGAAGAACATGGCATTTTTGAACTTCCAAAAACTCTGTTTATCTCAAGGAGTATAGCTTGGCTATATTGACGTGAGTCTGACCTTTATGCAAGAATATATTACAAGTTTCTTGATTTGAATATATCAATTTCCACAAGCAAATCGTGCGATATCGGTACTTCAAATTTGTGTTCGTACTACATCTCGAACGTCTTCGTGATATTCCCCGAATATGAAAACATACAATATGTGTCGTAAACATACGCAATATATCGACTGTTAAATTATGCTAATCAAAAGGTCAGGCTCGTGTCAAAATTGGCCAAGCTACACCTATGATGAATATAATCATATAAATGGACGATCAAGGACCATCAGGAATAGCTACGGAGCTGCTACATGGTACACACCAACATATTGTGCCAGGATGTTAATCTAGGCACCTATATGGGACTTGGGTTTGAATATTGGTACATCAGACTAGAGATATCCTGAAAGATCAGGTCCAGGACCAACTTTCACAAAGAATCAACAACTTCTACACATTCAAAGGTTGGCGATGTCATGGCAAAGATACTGGAATGGAGCTCACACGAAGACTTTTAACAACTGTAGATTTAGCCACGTGGACTTGAGTGATAATTATTTATTTATTAGTTGGTCAGATAATTTAAACTTGACCTATCAACATAAAGTAATAGACTTATAGATAGAATCAACTTTTCCAAAGGTTGGTGAGGGGCATATGGGGAGAATTTTGAGATGGGATTAAGCTTCTTCCTGGATTTCCAGCTGATTAATAATTAAAACATCTCCCTGGGTACTGCAAACCTGTCTACTTTCTCAAGAGGTTTCTTACCACCTAAAACCTTTAACACCACGAAGGTCTAAGCTAGGTTTATATCGATGGCTTAGAATTAGAAGGTTGTAAGTGCCACTTACGACCTTTTAAGATTCATACATATTTAGAATAAGCATCACAAGGCGCTTCTTATGAGCCCATTTTCATAAAAATCTGAACTTGTCATGTTGACCAAATTGAAGATGTTAAAGTTTGTTTTACCATAAGTAAAGAGTAAATGTCAGACAGTTTTTCCGAGTTTTCTCAAAATATCGATTTGGTTGTTACGACCTTCTAATTCTAAGCCATCCATATATTCAGAGAGAGAAAAAACTAAGCTGGCAGGCAATGTAATTAACGTAAGCTACTGACCACCTGGATTCTGACTGGCTTTCATGTCATGTAAGATTTCCCTACAGTCCGCCAGGCAATTAACCTAGCATTCTGACACA
This sequence comes from Spisula subtruncata, assembly GCA_963678985.1. Lineage (NCBI taxonomy): Eukaryota > Metazoa > Mollusca > Bivalvia > Venerida > Mactridae > Spisula > Spisula subtruncata. The sequence continues at coordinate 30,146,472 of OY787678.1, read as the reverse complement.
GTAATCCCAGAGGCTGTCACTCTGTGTCAAACTAGAGGCCCTCATACTGAGATTCTCAGTTAATAAAAAGAATTGACGGCTCTGACGGCTCTAAGAATTACTTAGCAATCAATCCCACAAGCAGAGAGAGTTTCCTTCAGAACTTTTCTAGAAATCCAGCTTTAAGAAAAAAAACATTACTTAGCATATCTAATCCAAGACTTAGTCAAGGGAGACTTTTTATGAAACTTTCCGAGAAATTCAAACTAATCAAGACTTAGTGTGCTGGACATTGCATACATCTGAACCAATCAATTTCTGGGCATTGAACACATATGATGCTTAGTTAGCACACAAGTTAGTAATTAGATTAAACTTGATACAGATGATTATAGCCTTTTTCCATGTAAGGTGGCAACTAAGGATCATATCAATGTCAAGAAATGGCTAAAGTGAGACAAAATATTATAAGATGATTATAGCCTTGTAAAGTGGTACCCAAGGAATGTATTAATGGCAAGAAAATGGCAGAGGTGAGACAAAATATTATGTAAGAACAGATTCAATTATTGCACGATCGTTAAGAGTTACTGGCAACAGAGTGCCAGCTAGTACCATCACTTGCATTGAAAAAACAACCAACCACATGCACAGCAAATATGTTGAGAGTCCACCAAGAGGACATTTATACTAAATTTTTGGAGTGAACTATATTTTTCATTTTTTTTTTTTTTAATCTTTAAAGTGTATAGAGCTATATTTAACAGTCATTCAATGTTAAAATAATTACTTGCATCGTTTTTAGTATGATACTAGACTACCTTAATTGCAAATTAAAACTTTCGATGGGTTCTGTGTACTTAATGATTCATTTGTCGAAAAATTGACGATTCTTATAGTTTCATAGAGTGTTCTAGAACACTTTCGTTAAAATGGACAATTTGCAAGTCAAATAAATCAGAGAGAGAGTTTCTGTTAAAATTGAAGCGAAAAATGATCTAATGGATATGAAAGCATAAATGTTTTTCAGTTTTTGAAACTTTAAAAAAAATATCTTCCGACATAGCTATATACACTTTAAAGGATAGATTATAGTGAAGTAACCAGTACCAGCTAGTACCAAGCACATGATGATAGAAGCAACCAACCATACACAGGCAGTATAATGTTAACTGCCGACTGACATGACATTACAACTTGTATGGCAGCAAATTCACCCAGCATTTACCCGACACACATCAATATTTATTAGATGATCAGCATTTTACGACTTGTATTACAAAATCAAGTAATTAAGTCAAGCTGCTTGGAAACATGCATATTCATGTCTCTGCTGTCTAGACATGGAGTTGTTGACAGTTTCCGGAATTATAACAATGCCATGGTAACTAAACGATAAACCTGAAGTTTTGATGACAATTTACAATTTTTGTAGTGTCATCGTTACCCAAGGATAAATCTGAAATTTTCACAAAGGCTAACCACAAGTTCTTGACAAGAAAGGAATTTTTGTAGCATATAAGTGTAATTTCAAAGTCCATGATTTGGCTTTTCCCTGCCAGATTGGTTAAGGCCCCACTAGAATTGACAAATTTTGGGAGTAATGTGATTTTATATTCACTATTATGTACTTACATAATCGACCAAAACTGGCAGAAATTCTTCGTTTGAGTTTCTTGATTCTACTGACTGAGCCTTTCTCTTTGCCTGAAAAATACAATACAAACATGTTCAATTATGTGATTAAGTCACAAAATATAAGGACTTCAAAATCAACAAGTGCACTGCTAATTCATCTTATAAATTCTAAACTTAATTATAGCTAAATAGGACAAACAGGTGGTGGGGTAAAGACTTGTACTAATACCTATGGTTTTATGATACATTTGTTTGTGGTAATTTTTAAGCAAAATTAATGAAAAAGCTTAAAGTTATAGCTTACAGCTTGGCTATTTTAACCTGAGCCTGACCTTTATGCAGAATATATTACAAGATTCTTGCTTTGAATATATCAATTTCCGCAAGCTTTTCGTGCGATATCGGCATTTCAAATTTGTGTTTGCATTACATTTCGAGCGTCTTCGTGATACTCCCCATTTATTATGAAAACATACAATCGGTGCTGTAAACGTAGGCAATATATCGACTGTTAAATAATGCTAATCAAAAGGTCAGGCTCATGTCTAATTGGCCAAGCTATACTAAAATGTGTAGCATCAGATATTTAATATAGCCACCAGGTGGTTTCCCCCATATATATAAAATATAAATGAAATTATCGAGACAATCTAATACATGTTACCTTTAATTGCTAATTAACGACTACAATCATACCAACATGCATTATATGATGTCACATGATACGTTCAACAGTTGATACATGTAGTTTTGACATTTTGTATAGCTTGGCTATTTTGACCTGAGCCTGACCTTTATGCAAGATTATATTACAAGGTTCTTGCTTTGAATATATCAATTTCCGCAAGCAAATCGTGCACTATCGGTATTCCATATTTGTGTTTGTATTGCATCTTGAGTGTCTTCATGATACTCTCCGATTATGAAAACATACAATCAGTGTTATAAACGTAGACAATATATCGACTGTTAAATTATGCTCATCAATAGGTCAGGCTCGTGTCAATGTGGCCAAGCTATACCGGCATTCAAAACTCATTGTTCATCGACATACACATTGGGTGACTTGTCAATGTCCACGCTAAACTATGTTTGGTGCATGTTTAAATTACAGATATATATATGCAAGGTAATAAAATTATCAATGTGTAATAAAAAAAATATTACTTGATGTGAGTTTTTATTTCGATGTAAATATTCTCATGTAATTAAGCAAGCCTTATAGTTCATGAATGGTTCATGAATCAAGTTCATGAATCCTTTAAATGGTCTATGAATAGTCAATGAATAGAAAATGGAACTAAAGTGAGTCACTATGAGTCAATATGTAAACTTAGCTTTAATACTGACCATTTGAGTTGTCTGCCCAAAAGAATTCGATGAACAATTCATGAGTTTCATGAAAATCTCAACAGCCTCAACTTAGGGGAACTCAAATTTCTGCGAAATTATTGATTTAAAACATTTGTCACATTGATACATGTTATACATTAATAAACAGTGGCCTTTGACGATAACATCAATGTTTTTCTTGTTATTATGGTGGACATATTTAGTAAAATGCAAACACATGGACAGACAGCAAGGCACGGAATCCTGATAAGCCACGTTTGGCATAAAGAAGAACGTTTGTACTCAACTTCTGTTATAGTAATTTATATGACAGAGAAATTGAAAAATATACATTTTATTGACCCCTAATTTCTTTTTAAATGCACCAATATCTACTAGCAGTCCTAACCTGTCTGCCAAATATGTCTGACAATTATTTACCTTTGTATACTAAGGTCACATCAAAAAGCCATACAGACTGGCATGGCATATTTCTATAGGCCGGTTATCTGTAATTATTTATTTTTTAAATACCTTTTATAGCTAATTGATTGCGCAACATTTGTTTGGAGAAAAGAATAACTACCAGTAGTCAATTGCGATATACACAGGTCAGGCATCAAATGCTAGCTGCTCTGACTCTTTGATAGTTGCCTGCAATGGATTTACAGAACCTATTATAAATCTTTAGTATTCCTTAAACAATTACTGAATAATGTTTCAAGATCGTTTTAGTATGTTATAATAATATAAAATAATTTACGGCAAACAAACTAAAGGTGCATCTTTTCAAAATTACAAAAGAGGCTCAAAAAGGGAAGATTGTCACAGGGCTTCTGGTCACGACGTAACAGTACAGCTTGGCTATTTTGACCTGAGCCTGACCTTTATGAAAGAATATATTACACGGTTCTTGCTTTGAATATATCAATTTCCGCAAGCAAATCGTGCACTATCGGTATTTCATATTTGTGTTTGTATTACATCTCGAGCGTCTTCGTGATACTCCCCGATTATGAAAACATATACAGTAATCGTTGTTATAAACGTAGACAATAAATCGACTGTTAAATTATGCTAAACAATAGGTCAGGCTCGTGTCAATGTGACCAAGCTATACACATGATTAAGTTATGTGCTTATAAATAAAATTGTTATTATTACAATATATATAAAACATTTACCATCCCTGCCAAACACAGATCCATGATGCAACCTGCTGTGATGACTCCAGTCACCAACTGTCCAAAATAATTCCATAGAAAATGCAATTTGAGAAAAAAAATACAAAACTATAATTGTCTGTGAATAACCAGTCAATAAGGACGAATAAGGTCAGGAATAATACAAGATATATACCCCAATATAATAATATCAGTGTTTGTAAAACATCATAAACTACGAGACTTAATACAGTCAAACCTGCATGACATTTGGTATCATCTCATCAAGCAACCACCATCTTTAAAGCAGCCATTATTAAAGTTTCAAAGTTTATAGGAAAAATCAGTACACTTTGTACATGTGCCCATAAAAACATTACAGTTCAAATAATCTGTCTTAAATAGCCAATTAAAATTATAAATAAAACAAGAGCACCACCAATGAGTGCTGGACACTCGACTTTTTCGGACTTGATAGTAACCCTTGCTCTGGGAGTGAAAAGAGTAACAAGCGCAGAATAAACTACATAAATGTAGGTCACATGAATAATTCTGCCAAGTTTCAAGTGGATCATTGTCTTTGAAAAAATGTCTCTAACAATAAACTTCACCAACGTACACGACCATGCAGACGCTGATGATCACATCACAACAGTAGCTCAAATTGCTGCCTATTTATAAGTTGATTACTTTTCAAATTAAACATTGTATGTTTTCACTAGCTACCTATATTGAACAGTCACACTTGATATATCCCCGACTGCTTAAAATAGGTTTTATTGTACAAGTAAGCAAAACACAGCATAAAAGTTGATAAATTTCTTTCTCAAACAGTGAACAAAGACAAGTGATTTATATGCACTAGCTTATTCAATAAGATATATTTCATCCCCTTTAAGGCCACTGTAGTGATTTGTTGAAGGTATTATAGTCCAATGCACAGGTTGCAGTATCAGTGTTTGGAAAATAAAATTAAAAAAAAAATCTATCAAAAAAATTCCGTCACTGCAGAGCTATAAGTATACTATGAAGAGCCTACTATATGTCTATGTCCAAAGATTGTGGATTTTCTTATTACTTTTTTATTTATTGTATTTTCCAAACACTGATACTTCCACCTGTGGTCCAATGTAGTGATCTCAGTGGTGATTTGTTGAACCTTTCACCATCAAAGAGCTTGTTCCTTTCACCTCTGATATCTATTTACATGTCATCCAATTGATTTACAAGAAGGACGATATAACCCTCCTCAATGTGAAACACAATATGTGGCATACATAACTAAAACACCATTATACAAAACATCCATTGAATACAAATTGAGAGTCTTCCTCTTTCACCTTGACACCTTTCCAGGTCTAAGATTTAGCCCTTTCAATATAAAATACCAAGTACTGGTAATCTGAACTGTAATCCATACATAAACTTTTGTCTAGTCCCTCCTACCATAAGTCAAGAATATCATGTTAGGCTGTCTAACATACCCTTTAACAAGACATCTCCTAAATCTACTTTTTCCTCATGCAATTATTTTCATTTGCACCCTCAAACAATATCAAGCCCAGAATGAAATCTAGTTAAAATTTAAAAAAAATATGTTATTTTATTGATAAAATGTATTATCTAGCCGGGTTGCAAGCCTTAACCCTTACAGACTGTAATAGCATCACGACGACCCACATATTATAATTCTATGTAAAACTCCAAAGTTGCTTAAAAGTATTTTTTAGGAAGATGAGTAGAGGACCACTGGGTATGTGCAGCACAAATAAGTACATCAAACTTGAAAAATGACAAACAAAAAAGTTTTTCTATTAAATACTGTAATTCTAATTTATAGAAATTTAACTACTGATTATAAATATAACAATGAGCCCTCACAAAGTACTGTATTTCTTCATACCTAATTGAGTGCTGTAACCGTTAGTCTGAGAGACTCAGAGCATGCCAAAGAGTTGCTAGCATGTCACTCCTGTTTTTAAATTTGCTGTAAAACTTCAATACCTAATATTCCAAAGACAAAAAGTATGTACATGTAGAACTTGGAAAATGACAAACAAAAACATATTTTCTATTAAATCCTGTAATTCTAATTTACAGAAAGTCTTGAGGCCAAAGTAGATGAATACATGCAATATGGATTGAGAAGTAAATTAGAAAGTAAATTAGAAAGTTCTTACTTGTTCAAGTTATTTGCCCTTCTACTGTTTAATTTGTGGAATAAAAATTAAAAGTCCACCAAAACGTTGCATCTGAAGTTCTGAACAGTTGAAGCAACAGTTATAAAGTAAAATGAATTGCTCACATTTAGAAATTTCAAAAACTATAGCCAGGTGCTCCCGCAAACTCAGAGGTCATTTGCAAATCTGGCATATAAACCAAACGAGTGTCACAATGTCTTACTGACTGCCTTAAGATTCACACACACTAGCAAATAGCCGGGGGTGACGGGGGTGACGCAGTCAGGATGGCAGCAATATATATTCATCTTCTAAAGCACCAATTAAAAGAACATTGGTGTTGTCCTCACTGTACAATTAATTCCATCCATATGACATGTACTTGTACATAATTAAGTCATTGCTTTAATTTATTAAAATAATGTAATAAATCTGTTTTAAGGTCATAATGAGCCCAACATATCTGTATCATTTCTTAAATGATGCTTTAAAAAATCAACTTGTATGACTTTTTGCAAATAAAAGCACCTGAAATTTCTCAAAGTGTCACTGTATAACATATTGGGTACAATTCAGCATGACATTGTACGACTTTTTGATAACCGGCTTGTTTATACACTGTGAACATGAAACATTTCATTACATTGTTTATTTTAATGAGTTTCAAAATCTCCCCCCCCCCAAAAGAAAATTCATTAATATAGTGACTCCGGATTTGATTAATTGGTTAGTTGAGTTCAGACAATCCCCCCACCGAAGTATCAAATAAAAGTGCATCTAACTAAATAAGCTTCAAAAAGCCTAGGAAAAAAGTCCATCCTAGCATTAACGATTCCTCATAATATGCAAGAGCAACAGACATAGTGGTTAAATCTAATCCGTTGTAAAAAGGTCAATGACAGAACCATATGGTTTACACTGTACAACTTATTGGGAGCCTATACTAATTTCAATGTGTATGACATCTTGCCAACAGAACTATGATATTGTATAAAAGAAAATAGACAGGCATTACCTAAAACGGAGATTTCCTGAAAATTTCACTCCCAAAAAAAACAACATTCTAGAAAAACATACTACATGCAGCAAAAACAGGAATCGTAATAAAAGAAGTTTTGTAAGAAATCATGCAGCATAAAGGCGACAGAACAGAGAGGAAGTTACCAACAACATCATTGACAACATGATAGAACAGTTCTAGCCAAAGCCATCCGATTAATGATTAATCAAAAACACCACAGCATATTGTACAGTAACACCATTAATATTTGAGGCAGATTTGATTTCATGGATTTCGTGGATGATTTCTACCATGAAATTAAATTCCCATGGATATTAATAATTTCTATAGTATTATGACTTAGTGGATAAGATATCCATGGCATTTCTTTCCCACAAAATGGTATTTTTCACCAGAACCATGAAATTTTGTCACATTGAAATTAAATGATTGTACAGTATTGGAAGCTTAATGTAATCGTTTCTTAGCATGCTTGTGCGCCTCCACAAAATGGTTAAGAGCGTAACAATGCAACATCATGTTTCAAAAGTACCATTTTTTTGCTAATGTTCCCCAGTAATGTTCAAGTATTTTGTCAGATTGAAAATACAGTGTGTAACACATCTATTTGCGGGGGACTTGGTCCAGTCAGTATTTATCGTTAAGTGTGCTAGAGTCATAACCCAGTGATATGGGTTGGATTTTCAGTCCCAGTGAGAAAATTTACCATGATGATTTTGTTGCTGACCAACCAACATCCAGGGCTTGACACTAACACTGGTCCCCTGGTCCAAGGCCAGTAAAAATCAAGAAGGACCAGTGAAAATCTTGAAGGACCAGTAACTGTTTTATTTATAAATTTTACATTTCTTTGCTGGGGGCCAGTGACCAAAATTAGTTAGTGTCAAGCCCTGACATCCGAAGACCGGACCATTAGGGTCAAGCATTGTCAAGTTATTGACAGGAAGTGGTTTGATTAACCGACATGCAGAATGGCCATTAACATGTGCACAGCAATACACCCCTCATCAAAGATGGCATTGGGGAAATAATAAGTATCAATCCAGGCATCCATATTTAAAATATAATATGCCAAAACATTTAAAGATCTACCCCTTCTACCTGAATGTAAAATTTTATTTATAGGCAGTATCAATTGTAACCACCATTTGGTCCCATTGTTGGTCAAAAAAGGTGTGAAACTCTGTAGTAAAGTTATATACACTTTTGTATCATAAAACGAGAGTAACAAATGTCTGGGGTTGATTGGTCTAGTGGATAAGGTGTCTGACTGGTAAGCTGGAAGTCGTGAGTGCAACCCCCATATCTGGTAAGTTGTTTATATTATATGTATGTAAAATAAAAATTGTGATAAATTGTAACTAGACACTGTAACATTACCAATAAAATAACCATGAACTACTCACACTAGCACTTTACTAACCTGGATTACTTAATACCACACTAACCTGAACTAACTGAGCACCACACTAACCTGAACTAACTGAGCACCACACTAACCTGAACTAACTGAGCACCACACTAACCTGAACTAACTGAGCACCACACTAACCTGAACTAACTGAGCACTACACTAACTTGAACAGGGCACTACACTAACCTGAACTAACTGAGCACTTCACTATCCTGAACTAACTGAGCACCTCACAATCCTGAACTAACTGAGCACCTCACAAACCTGAACTAACTGAGCACCACACTAACCTGAACGAACTGAGCACCACACTAACCTGAACTCACTGAGCACCACACTAACTTGAACAGAGCACTACACTAACCTGAACTAACTGAGCACTTCACTATCCTGAACTAACTGAGCACTTCACTATCCTAAACTAACTGAGCACCTCACAAACCTGAACTAACTGAGCACCACACTAACCTGAACGAACTGAGCACCACACTAACTTGAACAGAGCACTACACTAACCTGAACTAACTGAGCACCACACTAACCTGAACTAACTGATCACCACAACTAACTGAGTACCACACTAACCTGAACTAACTGATCACCACAACTAACTGAGCACCACACTAACCTGAACTAACCGAGAACCACACTAACCTGAACTAACTAAGCACCACACTAACCTGAACTAACTGAGCACTTCACTATCCTGAACTAACTGAGCACTTCACTATCCTAAACTAACTGAGCACCTCACAAACCTGAACTAACTGAGCACCACACTAACCTGAACGAACTGAGCACCACACTAACTTGAACAGAGCACTACACTAACCTGAACTAACTGAGCACCACACTAACCTGAACTAACTGATCACCACAACTAACTGAGTACCACACTAACCTGAACTAACTGATCACCACAACTAACTGAGCACCACACTAACCTGAACTAACCGAGAACCACACTAACCTGAACTAACTAAGCACCACACTAACCTGAACTTACTGAGCACTTCACTATCCTGAACTAACTGAGCACTTCACTATCCTAAACTAACTGAGCACCTCACAAACCTGAACTAACTGAGCACCACACTAACCTGAACGAACTGAGCACCACACTAACTTGAACAGAGCACTACACTAACCTGAACTAACTGAGCACCACACTAACCTGAACTAACTGATCACCACAACTAACTGAGTACCACACTAACCTGAACTAACTGATCACCACAACTAACTGAGCACCACACTAACCTGAACTAACCGAGAACCACACTAACCTGAACTAACTAAGCACCACACTAACTTGAACTAACTGAGTACCACACTAACCTGAACTAACTGAGCACCATACCCTGAACTGATAATTGAGCACCATACCCAGACAGGGTCAATTTTGACCTGTGGAGCATAATTTGAACAAATCTTGGTAGAGAGGACCAATAGTTGAGAGCATACCAAATATGAAAGACCCATCCTTGTGGTTTCAGACAACAAATCAGACTAAGAGTGATCACAAACCTATGTGCCAATAAAAAAAGATGCCAATGAAACAATTCAGGATAACATGAAAAGCGGGAAAATTTGGAATAATCCATATAGGTGGTTCAACCAAGTGTGCACATTTTATCTGTGTTACACATTTTTTAGTATACAAATGACCACATGTGTTTACGAAATCAATTTTCAACAGTAGGCAACTCCGGTCTATGTTTGTAAATATTACGTTATCCAGGGCACACTATAACTCTAAAAGCCAAATGTGCACGCTATTAATAATTCATATTAACATGTCTCAGATTTTATAAAACCAGCATGTTTTGCCATAAAAACTGCTGTAAAAACAACTCACACACTGTCTCAATTTTCTATCCAGGGCAAAAAAAACAAAAACAATAGCACTCCCTTACTATTGTGTTGTCAATTCTGGAAGAAATCTCGTTCAATGACAGCAACAAATTAGACAGTCTAACCCATTTAGTGAATTAGGTTAGCGTACATTTCGATGGCTTAGAACCAGAAGGTCGTAACTACCAAATCGATACATTGAGAAAACAAGAGAAAACTGTCTGTAATTTACTCTTTACCTATGGGAAAACACGTTTTTAAAACTTCATTTTAGTCAACATGACAATTTCAGATTTTCATGAAAATAGGCTCATAAGAAGCGCCTTGTGAAGTAGATTTCAAATATGTACGAGTCTTATAAGGTCGTAAGTGGTAGTTACGATTTTGGTTCTAAGCCATCGATTTGAGTTCAAGGCCAGACTACATTAACTCTGTGTTCAATTTACATTCAGTTACATCGTTGCACCGCTAAGCATTCCCCCAGCATTCCCTGTGCCACATCCATCAATGCAATTACCCTAATATATCAACAATTCAGTAGTAAATAATATCTCGCAAACATTAAATAAATTAAATTAGCATACACCTAGCTATCAGTAAATTGAGACTAATCCACTTTGGTAAATTAGGAGAATACTGTTATTTCCCTTCTGTAAAATGTTAAAATATACAGGCAGTTAAATGATAATGGTTGTAAACATCAGTTTTCCATCAGGTAAACTGTGTTTATCTAGGTTTAACACAGTATACCTGAGTTAACAGTTATTCACACTATTCTTTTGAATGGGACTGTTCACTCATTAGTACTACTTTTTCAATCGACAGTACTATAGTATTTTAACAGCAAAACTTTTAGAAATGCAGCGTAATGAGCAATCTTTCCAGAGTGGACCTTCGAAGAGTAACAAACTCTCCAGTAAGCAATATATTATTGTTAAAATGGTCAGGGCTTATATGTGGTCTTTAAACACAGGTTTCACTATGCAGCTGTTATATAAAACAGAACAATCACAATGGGGTGTTACAAAAGTTGCAGAAAATGTGACTCCACTGCATAAATTTATCTTTAGGCAGATCGGTCTAAATCTGCTATATTAGTACCTAAATTGTACGAAAAAAAAGATAACAGTATAGCCTATTATTAGCATTATGCCAGAATTATGGTGATTTTATAAAGCTGAAACAATGATTATTAAGCAATTTATCATTTCCTGTTAATTTGTAAGTATAATGAGCCATGACACCCACTACTTACGAGCTACAATGAATTGTTATACACAAGGCCAAAAATATGTTTGCTTCATGTTTTAAAGCCATGTGTACTCTTATCAAATAGAAATAATTTTGAAGCAATTGTAACAGCCAAACCTGAGCCAAAGACCACACATATTATCTCCAATCAGACTATTTTCAGATATATTCAACCTGAAAAGAGAGACCACCTATCAACAAAGACCATATTTTACTACTGTTCTTATATTTGGTCTCTATACACTCTCTATTCCCAAGGCAACCCTAAGTTTTTTTCCAATTTCCAAAACATTTTCAACCAAGTATTTCTAATTTCCAAAACATTTCCAACCCATTCTTTTCCGATTTCCGAAACATTTCCAATCCCAAGTTTTTCCAATTTCCAATCCCAAGTTTTTCCAATCCAAAGTTTTTCCGATTTCCAAAACATTCCCAAACCCCAAGTTGTTTCCAACTTCCAATACAATCCACATAGTATACTCAGGAACCAGACATTTTTCTGGCCTCTGGTCTGAATGGTTTCATTGTTCACCACTTAAGTAGGAAGAAATAAACCAACAATAGAAACACCAATGATTACTTGTATATTATTAGCAAGGTCAGAGCATGTGAGTGTTTGCTGAAGTGGAAGTCAAGCATCTCCGATACACAGATCATTTCCTCCTTGACTTCTTCATGGAAGTGGAAGTCAAGCGTCTCCGATACACAGATCATTTCCTCCTTGACTACTTCATGAAGATTCACGATAAGGTAACTTCAATGTGAAGAGCTTAACATATAAATGATGTTGCTTGAACTACAACATAATCAGTATACTAGAATATTGATACCATTTTTTTCCATTTGAGGGTCAATTTTAACTTACTTAATCGAGCCTCTTTAACCATACTTTTAAAAGTGTTCAAAAAACCTTCCATGACGAAAATGCAGCAACATATTTGCATGTGGAGGAAAAAACAAATGTGTATGCATTATTTGTGGCACACTGGACCACATGTAACCAGTATCATTGATAAAGACTATTTTTAAAACAAAACAAAAATATTTTTTGTAAAATTTATATTTTTCATTATCAATGATACAGCGAGTTAGCTGTGGACTGGAGACAAGATAACAGATATCAAGTGGAAAGAAATGCCTTTATTGGCCTGTAAAAGCTTAAGCCTCCCAACAAGGTAGGTACAAATATAGCTATAGGTATAGCTGTCAAGAGCAATGCCAGAATGCTAGAGTACCAGCACTCAAAGAGACTCCCAGGTGTAACATGAATTCATGTCTGTCATTACATCATAACAGATCTAGATGTAAGTTTAAATATCGATCTCTCTTAGACAACAACATGTGCCATCCCCCCCCCCCTCGCCATCAGATTAACAGAACAGTAAGTTATAATACCCAAGCTAGATAGGTCTTACATTATAGGAGTACATACTGTAAAATCATTAATTTTCGTGGGGGATTGAATTTTGTGGATTTCGAGGTTCACCTCAACCACAAACTTTAATCCCAACGAACATTAATTTTGACCCTTGTTTTATTACCTGAAATGCAAAATCCACGAATTCAAGTCCCAACGAAACTGTATTTTTTACCAAAACCATGAATTTTGTCCCAACGAAATTAAATGATTTTACAGTAATACCCAAGCTTGACAGGTCTTACATTATAGGAGTACATACTACATAGTACATCAATAACCCAGAAATGTGTAATATCTCTGACGGACAACACCACATGCCTTATACAAAGTAACAGAATCCCCAAATGATTGAACCATCTCATCTGATCAGACACATAGACCAATTTAAAACAGAACAGAATAATAGAAGTAAAAGATTAGCTAGAAAGGGACCTACATCAATATCGCTAGTGCATTATAAGTTTATTAACATACAAGTCTTACATATCCAATACAAACACTATCAATAAAACCAATCAACCAACTGAACCAACTGAACATGCGTAGTTGCCTCAATTACTGAAATGTTCGATAGGACCAGACATACAGTCAAAGACCAAACCAAAAATGGTCCTACATTAATATCGCTAGTGCAATATCATAACATACAATCCTCACATAATTATATCAAGTTCAAACTCCATTGATAGCAACAACAACCAAGGCAACTGAACATGTGCCTGACACTCAATTACTGAAACATCAAAATAGGAACAGACATGCAGTCAAAGACCAAACCAACAAGAGCTGTCTCCATAGGACGACACATGCCCCCGTGCATGCTTTGATAGTAACGTAACGTTAAGATATCAGCACCGTCACAGATGTAGTGTTTCAGTGCTGCAACATAGTGACTGTGAGGAAGAGTTGTGGATGAGTAAGTGCCGAGATTTCAAGTTATTAAGCGCAAAACAGAAAAAACACCATTTTTCTTCGCATCAAGGGCTGTAACTCTGAAGCGGCTAGGCCAATTTGACTGGTTGTCGATCTTGATCTAGACCTTATAGCTGTACACTTTTTCATGAGGTTTGGTGAAGATCAGATGATAAATGCTTGAGTTATTGAGCGGAAACCAAAAAAAAACGCCATTTTCCTACGTGTCAAGGGCCGTAACTCTAAAGTGGCTACGTCAATTTGACTGGTTATCAAACCTGACCTAGATCTCATAGCCTTTCACATTTTCATGAGGACGGACGGACGGACTGACGGACGGACAGACTGACGGACGGTGCGATTTTAATATGCCCCCGAACCATCGGTTCCGGGGGCATAAAAAGGGTCCTACATCAATATCACTAGTTGAACATAACATATTGTTACATCTTTATAGATAACAACAACAGCCAGCTAAACATGTGCTTGTTCACTCAATTATTGAAACTTTCAAAAGAAACAGACATGAAAACAGAATAATTTAAACAATTTAAAACAGATAGAGTACACAAAATTAACCAAAAAGGTCCCTTTATCACTAGTTCCTACTAATACACCACTAATAAATATAAGTGAAAACAACAACAACCAACTAAACATGTGCCTGAGCTGTCACTCAATTACTGAACTGTTCAAAAGGACCAGACATGAATACAGAACAATTTAAAACAGATAGGGTAGTAGTACCAGGCCAGTAAAATACAAAGTTAAGGCATTACACCCCTGATAACGAAACCAACAACTAACATTATGCCCCCCCCCCCCCCCCCCCGCACCCGCAATGATTGAACCTTTGATCTACAGACTGTGAGACTGTGATCTAACAGAACCAGAAACTGATCAGGATACGATATCACACTCTCAGTCACATTACCAGTATACTTGCAACATTAACTGTGTAGTCTGTGAAAGTATTTCGAAGGGTGCCTGCAATTATAACTGTAGTAAGTCATCCTTTATCTTTATGCAGTTACTGCAGTCTTGCGAGCACCCCTTGATTTGTCCTTTGCACCAGCCTAAGTAACAACATTTACTACCCCTATCATCACTAGCATACAGGAGCAACATTGTTGATGAATTGTCATGGAATTTGGTACATGCATTGACCTGTCGTGACCTGGGAACAACCCTGGATCAATGTTAAACAATAGGACCCTGGCTACAGGTAGAACTATATGACCTTGTAACATTATACATTATGATATATTGTCAAAATACAAACATAATTATTAATGCAATAAATAAAATAACAAACAATTAACACCCAATTAACGGTAGATATACCTGAGGTAGCTTTTGTAAAGGTTACTAAGTAACAGGTACATAATATAGGATTATAGGTTCACACTTTTCTCATAATCTGATAATTTACTGTCATTTACTGTCATTTACTGTAAAATCATTTAATTTTGATGGGACTAAATTTAGTGGTTATGTTAAAAAAGACCATCTCATAAGGACATAATTTCGTGGTTTTGGTTATTTAAAAAAGACAATTTTGATGTTTCTTTTATATTGTGGATTTTGCATTTCGGGTAATAAATACAAGGGCCAAAACTAGTGTTCGATGGAATTTGATTTTTTGGTTAAAGGTGAACCACAAAATTTAATCCCCCACAAAAAAATAATGTTTTTTTT
Source organism: Spisula subtruncata (assembly GCA_963678985.1). Classification (NCBI taxonomy): domain Eukaryota; kingdom Metazoa; phylum Mollusca; class Bivalvia; order Venerida; family Mactridae; genus Spisula; species Spisula subtruncata. Next base: position 30,130,610 of record OY787678.1, on the reverse strand, counting down.
CACAGCATTAGTAAAACACAAAACTGGCAGATGTAACAGTACTAGTAACAGAACAATTATATACCAGCAATTGTAGTGTTACTATATATATCACTTGATTGTCATAACCAATCACAAGTAATTGTTACAATAAGGTAACGGTGAGGTGGTGAAGTTCACGTTTGTAGATTGATTGCTAAGTTTCATTTGATTGCCAAGTGGGAGAAAATAAGAACAGTCAACCTAGGCAGTCTTCACGAAAAACTTTTCAAAGTACTAGCCAGTCGGGCTACAAACAAGCCAGAACTTACTAGCCTGAGAAGAAATTTACTAGTCAGACCATTAAATTATTAAAATTATTTTAAATTTTCACTAAACTTTCGGACTAGTCACCTAGAGACAATTACCAGCCTGGCCCAGTTTTTACTAGCCTCGGGCTTCGGGCTGGTGGCCAAATTCGAAGACTGCCTAGGTAGAACTCGGATGTACCATCTTTGAACTGTGTAATAATTCTGTAAACTATTGTTGAACCTATTATTGCTTAACCTTAAATTTTGGCTAACCCATAATGGCCATTAAATGTCAAACCTATTGTTAAAATTGTCTAACCTATTATTATTGTCTTACCTTCTTGTGCCAGTACTTATTGTCTGTTAACTGATTCTTAAGTCTGTTATTAAAGACTCACAACAGCTACCTATTATTGACTTCATTGGTTACGAACTTCAAATATATAACTAACCAAATCATTTTTTGAAATGAACAGTATCTTTGGTGTACTTGGCCTTAAGGATAAGAGGGAAAACTCATATATATAGTACATTCATCTTGAGTAGACATGTTATATATCATTTCTATTGATTTGTACAGTATACTGTCTTATACTTATATTACTGTGTATTATACTATAGACCTGAGAGTCTGAGAGCCAGAGGTCTTATTCACCAACGTTGTAAGTCTCAAATTCAGACTTAGACTTAGAATTGACAACATTAATTTTATAATCACTGCCATTTCTTTGAGATTGGATTTAACCATTCGAAATTTTATCTGATTATTTCCTGTTACCCACTGAACATGTTTACCAATTTATATCAAAATCGGTACATTTATAACAACATGAGGGCGAATAGAACATTTGGCAATATAAAGTCTAAGTCTGAATTTTAGACTTATAACGTTGGTGAATAAGGACCCAGAGGTCGAGTACTTTAGGCATGAACCGTTTGATCAGGAGATTGGAGGTTCAAATCCCGACAGAGGATTGTCCTGCATGATTCAGTTCAGAGTTTGGGAGCTTTGGTAGACAATAATTTAAACTAGAAATGTGTTCATGATGCCCCCATTGGGGTATATAGTCAACATAACCAAGAGCAGTAACCCTGGTAAAAATGGATCCAGCAAAAATTCCATCCATTATGGTCAACTTATTTGTAATATGTAAAAACATGTAAAAAACAAGAGGGTCCAAAGGGCCCTGGGTCGCTCACCTGTTTGTAGTGACCTAGATTTTGGCCCAAATGACACAGTATCTAACTTGACCTAGATTTTATAGAGATAAACATTGTGACCAAGTTTCATAAAGATAGAGTCAAAATTGTGACCTCTAGTGTGTTCACAAGATTTTTCAATGATTTGGCCTCGTGACCTAGTTTTTGACCCCAGATGACCCAATATCGAACTTGACCTAAATTTTATAATGATGATCATTGTGATCAAGTTTCATAAAGATAAGGTCAAAATTGTGACCTCTAGTGTGTTCACAAGCTTTTTCAATGATTTAGCCTCGTGACCTAGTTTTTGACTCCGGATGACCCAATATCGAACTTGACCAAAATTTTATAGTGATGATCAGTGTGATCAAGTTTCATAAAGATTAGGCTCAAATTGTGACCTCTAGTGTGTTCACAAGCTTTTTCAATGATTTGGCCTTCAAAGGCTTGTGACCTAGTTTTTGACCCCGGATGACCCAATATCGAACTTGACGTAGATTTTATAGAGATGATCATTGTGATCAATTTTCATAAAGATCAGTCTCAAATTGTGACCTCTAGTGTGTTCACAAGCTTTTTCAATGATTTGGCCTTGTGACCTAGTTTTTGACCCCAGATGACCCAATATCGAATTTGACCTAGATTTTATAGAGATGATCATTGTGATCAATTTTCATAAAGATTAGTCACAAATTGTGACCTCTAGTGTGTTCACAAGCTTTTTCAATGATTTGGCCTTCAAAGGCTTGTGACCTAGTTTTTGACCCCGGATGACCCAATATCGAACTTGACGTAGATTTTAAAGAGATGTTGTGATCAATTTTCATAAAGATTAGTCTCAAATTGTGACCTCTAGTGTGTTCACAAGCTTTTTCAATGATTTGGCCTTGTGACCTAGTTTTTGACCCCAGATGACCCAATATCGAACTTGACCTAGATTTTATAGAGATGATCATTGTGATCAATTTTCATAAAGATTAGGCTCAACTTGTGACCTCTACTGTGTTCACAAAGTTTTCCTTTGATTTGACCTAGTGACCTAGTTTTTGACCCCAGATGACCCAATATCGAACTTGACCTAGATTTTATGGAGATGATCATTGTGATCAAGTTTCATAATGATCAGGCTCAAATTGTGACCTCTAATGTGTTCACAAGGTTTTCCTTTGATTTGACCTAGTGACCTTGTTTTTGACCCAAGATGACCCAATATCGAACTTGACCTAGATTTTATGGAGATGATCATTGTGATCAAGTTTCATAATGATCAGGCTCAAATTGTGACCTCTAATGTGTTCACAAGGTTTTTCAACGATTTGGCCTAGTGACCTAGTTTATGACCCCAGATGACCCAATATCGAACTTGACCTAGATTTTACAGAGATGACATTTGTGATCAAGTTTCATAAAGATTAGGCTCAAATTGTGACCTCTAATGTGTTCACAAGGTTTTCCTTTGATTTGACCTAGTGACCTAGTTTTTGACCCCAGATGACCCAATATCCAACTTGACCTAGATTTTATGGAGATGATCATTGTGATCAAGTTTCATAATGATCAGGCTCAAATTTTGACCTCTAATGTGTTCACAAGGTTTTCCTTTGATTTGACCTAGTGACCTAGTTTTTGACCCCAGATTACCCAACATCAAACTTGACCTAGATTTTATGGAGATGATCATTGTGATCAAGTTTCATAATGATCAGGCTCAAATTGCGACCTCTAATGTGTTCACAAGGTTTTCCTTTGATTTGACCTAGTGACCTAGTTTTTGACCCCAGATGACCCAATATCGAACTTGACCTAGATTTTACAGAGATGATCATTGTGATCAAGTTTCATAAAGATTAGGCTCAAATTGTGACCTCTAATGTGTTCACAAGGTTTTCCTTTGATTTGACCTAGTGACCTAGTTTTTGACCCCAGATGACCCAATATCGAACTTGACCTAGTTTTTATGGAGATGATCATAGTGATGAAGATTCATAATGATCAGGCTCAAATTGTGACCTCTAATGTGTTCACAAGGTTTTCCTTTGATTTGACCTAGTGACCTAGTTTTTGACCCCAGATGACCCAATATCGAACTTGACCTAGATTTTATGGAGATGATCATTGTGATCAAGTTTCATAATGATCAGGCTCAAATTGTGACCTCTAATGTGTTCACAAGGTTTTCCTTTGATTTGACCTAGTGACCTAGTTTTTGACCCCAGATGACCCAATATTGAACTTGACCTAGATTTTATGGAGATGATCATTGTGATCAAGTTTCATAATGATCAGGCTCAAATTGTGACCTCTAATGTGTTCACAAGGTTTTCCTTTGATTTGACCTAGTGACCTAGTTTTTGACCCCAGATGACCCAATATCGAACTTGACCTAGATTTTATAGAGATGATCATTGTGATCAAGTTTCATAATGATCAGGCTAAATTTGTGACCTCTAGTGTGTTCACAAGCAATTGTGAACGGACGACGGACGACGGACGACGGACGGACGACGGACGAAGAGCGATCACAAAAGCTCACCTTGTCACTTTGTGACAGGTGAGCTAATAAGTGAGGGGCACAAAAAAGTGACACATACAGACATAAACATGAAAAGGTAGCTAATGTTAATAATGTCACCTATAATTGAGAGGCCTGGACTTCAGATGTGGAACCGGGAGGTTTTTAAAATAGGGTTGACACTTGGAAGAAACAAATACTTTCACCTTATGCCATAATATACTAAAGATCAATTAATAACTTATAGTTTTAGTAATGTGTAGGATAATAAAAGTGCCGAACAATTTTTTAAGCTGAGCTTTTATTTTGAGGTAGTTTGTTTAGGAGGTTTTATAGTATTCACTATGTAAACTATAAAGACCTTCAGAACAAGGTCAATGACTTTTCATGACATTTGTAATATTTCTTTAATATTCTATGGAAAGTCCATAAAAGAATTTTGCACAAGTCTGGCACTTTGCAAATCTGTGATCTTTAATTAACACACTACGCCCATAAAGTACACCTAAATGATGTAACATTTACAGTTTTTCCTTTCTACCACTGGAAAGGTGCTGGAGACAAATAGTTACACAACGTTCCCTGAAATAAGGGATTGTATGTAGTGTTTCATAAAACATGGTACATGTACATATAATCTGGGGAATTTGACATGATCCTGACCTTTAAATTACCCTGAATGCATGAATAGTACAAGATTCTTGCATTGAATATATTAATAATTTAATAAGTGTCAGAAAATCAAGCAATTATGGTCCTTTAAATTTGTGGGGTTTTTTACACCTCAAGTGTCTTCGTATTTAAATACTCCCTGCTTACGAAACAACCAGAGGGACATAAATAATAATTATATAGACAATTGAAATCAGCTGTTAAATTATGCATACCGAAGGTTGAGGATTGAGTCAAATCCTCCAAGCTACACTACTTATAATATTGTAATTAAAACCAGACTGCCATGGGAGAATGTTTGAGAAATACTCTACAATTTACATCAAGGTCCCAACCAGAATTTTCAGAATTCTAGTAACATAAAATTCACATACTGAAATATGTGTCATGATATGTTTAAAGTTATGGCAGGAATGAGATTTTATCATTTATAAGGCTAAAGCAAGCTAAAATGCATAAACCATACTAGTTTAAATTTAAGTCCTCCAGAAAGAATCTGGTTGAAGGGACAAGTTGACATACAGTGCCAGCAGTGTGAAGTTCTGCTTGTATCAAGGATTTTCTTAAAGTGTATAGAGCTATATCGGACGATATTTTTCCACAAAGTTTCAAAAACTGAAAAACAATTATGCTTTCATATCCATTAGATTGTTTTTCGCTTCAGTTTTAAAAGAAACTTACTCTGTAATTTATTCAACATGCAAATTGTCCATTTTCATACGAAAGTGTTCTATTTTTTTGACGATTGAATCAAAGTACATGGAACCTATCCAAAGTTTTAATTTGCAATTAAGGTAGTCTAGTATCATACTAAGAACGATGCAAGTTAATATTTTGACATTAAATGACTGTTAGAATATAGCTCTATACACTTTAAGAACTAAAGCATTGGTTTATAAGTACAAAGTGCAAATGTTCTTTTTGTCTGTCTAGTGTTTCAATATATAGAAATCTAGTGGGTCAAACCTAACTTAATGTAAGTAATGATTCAGTACTATCATGGGATACGATACTAACACCAAACACAAGCAGTTATGCTTTTCTCCTGACTTGGAAGATTTAGATTTGTACAGAGACAGTGATGTTGTTCTCCCAATATTGATTTGAGAAGTCCCGACATTGAGACATTGCCTTTGTTCTGTTTAACTCATTGCGCCCTATCATTTTCTTCATTCAGGGAAAATGTTTTAGTTCATTAGGTGAAGTTTCATGCAGTGATTTTAAGTTGGTAATAGAGACATTCGGCATCTTGGATGCTAATACTCATTCACAGTACAATTTACAATTTAAAGAAACAATTAACCTATTGTTCTGTAAGTACAATGCAACAAGGCTTTGGAGAAAAACCTTTGGAGAAAAGTTTGCTTATTAGCATTCGACTTAGAAAGTACAAATGCAGTATTTATTAAGTGTGAGGTTAATATCAATTTTGTCACCACCACAAAGGCCATTTTGACCTCTGGTTTCAACGGGATCAGAGATACTTAGTTCTGAGATACCAGGAATCCCAGGCGCACTGCCTTGGTTCTTTCAAAATAACATTACCCGTGAATAGCGCTCATACATGGATGGTGATCATACCAGTGGCAATCAGTTGATCTCTTATTGGGTAGGAAACCCAGTAAAAATGTTTCAGTCATGACCATGGCAAGTGCCCCTGCCTGATGTAACTCTGGAATATGATTTAACTGTAAACTACATACTAACATATATAATGATTATCACATCTTGACCTACTGAACAGTAATAAACTAGATGATAACTATTACAGTAATTCACACAGTGGGGAATGACAGTTTATTCAACCCCAAGTTTATTGTCATAAACTCTGGGCCATCCTCCCTATAATCAATTACCAATTAACTCATCAATTAAGTATCTTTTTTCTCCCGACCAGAGCAATTAGTTACATTACTTGTAGGTACAATATTGAGTGCTTGGTAACTTTGGTAGTATAAACCACAAATTGCTAATGCAAACTTTTAGCATTTTTTTTATTACCGGAAAGGCACACGCTTGCACTAGTACCGTAAGTGTTTTTCCTGTTGTGTTCTGACAAAACTGTTTTTGCATGTGCACAGGAGTGTGAAGTGCCTGCCACACTTAAATGAGTGTCATCATACATTACAGGAGAAATACAGTTCCTCTGACTTCAATAATATTATATTTGACAGAAACAAATCACAGAAAAAAGGGACCAGGAAATAAAGCAAAGAGGTGTGACAGTAAACAAGTGTGGTCAATGTTGCACCACAAATGGTCTGGACAGCCAGACTAGTAGTACGGGTCACCCGTTTTACCGGAATCCACGTAAATTACCGGAATAGACCGGAATCCAGATAAATTACCGGAATAGGCCTATATTTCGTTAATAAACAGTAGTTTTACATAGTTTTTGGTTTAAATCAATCTTATTTAACATAAGCAACATATATGCAAAACTAAAATAAAATATGTTCACGAAAAATTTTTTTATTCGAGATTCAAAATTTCTTCATTTTACGATGTCATTACCATATTGGATCAGAATTAGCGTGTCCGGAATAGACTCGTTTCTCGTTATTTAATGGCAATTGTGTTTAATTTCTTCTATAATTCATTAATATATACTATTATAATATTGTTTCCAAAAGGAAATTAAAATATTGCGTTGAATAATGATTTTATACAAGTTTTAAAATCGCTCATTTCCCGCATTGACCGCGCGTATTGAATGAGAACTAACATTACCGGAATAGGTTTGTATCAAGTTATTAATTGTTAATTGAGTTTAGTTTCTGATATAATTCAATAAAATATACTATTATTATATAGTTTCCAAAAGGAAATTAAAATATTTTGATGAATAATGATTTTATACAAGTTTTAAAATCGCTAATTTTCCCGCATTGACCGCGCGTATTGAATGAGAACTAACATTACCGGAATAGGTTTGTATCAAGTTATTAATTGTTAATTGAGTTTAGTTTCTGATATAATTCAATAATATATACTATTATTATATAGTTTCCAAAAGGAAATTAAAATATTTTGGTGAATAATGACTTTATACAAGTTTTAAAATCGCTAATTTTCCCGCATTGACGTTACCGAAATAGGCTCGTATATCTCGCTATAAAATGGTAATTTTGTTTAGTTTCTACAATAATTCGTTCATATATACTATTAATAAGTTATTTCCAAAAGGAAATCAAACTATTTTAGTAAAACAAGATTTTGTGCAATTTTTAAAATCGTTCATTTCTCGCTTTGAACGCGCGTATTGAATGAGAATTAACGTAACCGGAATAGACCCGAATCTCGTTTTTTACGGTAATTTTGTTTAGTTTCTGCTATAATTCGATCATATATGCGATAAATAACTTATTTCCAAATGGAAATTTAAAATATTTCTTAAAACACAGATTTTGTGTTTGTTATTTACTCTAAAGAGTTGCATTCTCGTTCTACCAGCGTGTTTTTCATCCGTAATACAGAGACTTGACTATACACTGATTCATTAGAATGAAGAGTAGGGGCTATAACTAACTAGATTTCTTGACATCTAGCATACTGATAAGTGACCTGTTTATTGGATATTCTGTATGACATCTTGTGCGTAGATTGTATACTTGTAGCCCCAGGCATGACTAATCATTGTGCAACAGTTGAATAAAATTAAACCTAATGATCGTTTTTGAACCGCAAAAATCAATTAATGAATAAAATTACTGACATATATCAAGGATTCTGAATATTATCATAGAACAGGCCACTGTTACCTACGTATGTATTTTCTATCACTTGGCCAATGCATTCACAGACCCTGTCGGCTGAATCCTTTATCAGGGAGTCCTTATGTTAATCACAAATGACACAAATGATATAGCTGTAATGAACATGTATTGCGAAGACACGTAACAATTACCTTCAAATAGTAATCCATTATGATACAATATGATTTATAATCTGTTAATGAACTGTCAGGAGTTATTCCATTAACAAAGATTAAATATACGTCTAAAGTATCACGAGGTCTATAAAATGAGCGATGCCGCAATATGTTTCTATTTTCATGTGTCAAAGTTCGGCTGCGTTACCTTTGATGTATATTTTCACACAGGTAACTGTTTCACTGATAAAAATACTTTTTTGGAAACATTAATTTTTTGCACAAGGTCTATATGCAGGGGAATCGACGAGCCGGTGACTAGTGTGCATTTTATTTTCCCTAATGTACAATACAGTATAATTATTAATCATCTAGTATGTAATGCTGTGGTTTAAAAAAAACCATTACATTTTATACATACGAGTGTCTCGCAATAACCACTGAGCTACGGAGTCATGTAGAAAATATAAAATTTAGGAAGTTTTTTTTTTAATTTTACTCTAAATATCAAATGGCAATGATACAGTTACCTGTGGTTTTCTCACACAGTTTCCTTTAATCCACCGACGTAAGTCGGCAACGTCTGATATTTAGCCGACAACATTCTGTGATGTACCCAGCGTCAGCGACATCTAAAGTTACAAAGTGATGCCGCGCGTCTCTTACATCGGAAAACACAGTAAGGGCAAGGTGTTAAATAGATTGGTTATTTCTACAACTGCATATCTTCAACACGATCACGCATTTTAACAATATAAATAGTTCACCATTTCGCTAGTACATTCCGTAGATGTATACAAATAAAGATCGAGGTTGGTTATTGTTGCATAAAAAAGTTTTCGACAAGTAGACACCAAGAAATTAAACAAACATGGCCTAATGGTTGTTCCTGTACTGCAAGATATTCTCCCAACACACATGATTGACGGTCGACCACACCATCATTGTGACACCCGAGAAAATTTTGGAACCGCCGTGAAACACTTTGAAGTGCATATTTAGTAACAGGGACTGCTGTGGCACGTGCGTACTGTAGAAGTTTGTCCAGTGTTACGATATCAGTGTTGAAATATTAGTGACCTATTCAATGTTGGATTTAAATGCCGTATGATGTTCGTATTTCAAGGTTATTGAAATCGCGGGGTGCAATACTTTTTTGATCCACCGGAGGCATATTTTCATTCGCTTCTAAATTCTTTTAGTTTCCGTTTGGTAATAGCTTATCTAAGATACATTTGATTGAATGCTTATAAATTATTAAGATACAAAAGATTTATTTAACAACAAAATTTGAAAATACGAGCCTATGTCCGCACGTTTTATCAAATTGTAATGCACTACCCGAAATTGCCATTTTTTCAATCGCATATTAACTCTTTTTCTCTCAAGATATTACTGTTTCCTTTCGGAAATGACTTACCTTTGATACGTGTAATTCAATAATAATGTATAAGATACAAAATATTGACTTTAAAACAAAATACGATCCTATCCCGGTTGGATCAAAATGTAATGCGCTACCCGAAATAGCAATTTTTTTAATCGCATATAAAATCCTTTTTTCACAACATATTAATATTTCCTTTAGGAAATAGTTGACGTACAATACATAATATATTTTATGGTTATAGTAAGTGGATTCCGGTTATGTTATTTCTCATTCCAATCACCCGTTCAAAGCAGAAAACGAACGATTTTAAAACTCGTATTATATCACTTTTACACAACATATTAAATTTTCCTTTTGAATATGATTTACTTATGGTATATATGATTGATTTAGACCAAAAACATTACATTTCTGTTGTTTATTAACGAAATATTGGCCTATTCCGGTTATAGAAAGTGGATTCCGGTTATGTTAACTCTCATTCAAATCGCGCGTTCAAAGCAGAAAACGACCGATTTTAAAACTCGTATTATATCACTTTTACACAACATATTAAATTTTTCTTTTGAATATGATTTACTTATGGTATATATGATTGATTGAAACCAAAAATAATACAATTCTACTGTTTATTAACGAAATATTGGCCTATTCCGGTTATAGTTAGTGGATTCCGGTTACGTTAATTCTATATGTCAATACGCGCGGTCAGAGCGAGAAATGCCCGTTTTTAAAACTCATGTAAAATCAGTTTTCATTTAAATATTTTAATTTCTTTTTAAGAAACAACTTATTTTTCGTATCCATGATTGAATTATACCAGAAACTTAACAAAATTATGTTTTATTAACGAGATACATGTCTATTTCGGTCAAGTAAATTCTGCATAGATAGCGTAATGACGAACGGACGCCGGCCAATTTTAAAATTTCAATAACTTTTTTTTTTCATAACATATTTTATTTTATTTTTGCATATACGTTGCTTATGTTAAATAAGATTGATTTAAACCAAAAACTATGCAAAACTACTGTTTATTAACGAAATATAGGCCTATTCCGGTAATTTATCTGGATTCCGGTCTATTCCGGTAATTTACGTGGATTCCGGTAAAACGGGTGACCGCTAGTAGTACCACAACAACCACAAAATATTTCCAAGGCAATAACCTTTCTTCATAGCACACATTATTTCCATTAGGCTTAGAATGAGAAGGTCGTAACTACTACTCATACATATTTGAAATCTACTTCACACGGCGCTTCTTATGAGCCTATTTTCATGAAAATCTGAAATTGTCATGTTGATCAAAATGAAGTTTTAAAAACTTGTTTTCCCATAGGAAAAGACTAAATTACAGACAATTTTCTCTTGTTTTCTCAATATATCGATTTTGTAGTTACGACCTTCTCATTCTAAGCCCGCGATATGATACATAAGAATTCACTTTGGCAAATTGTTTTAACCAATGATACAACATACAACTGTACAATTGACAAAATTTTAATCTGATTCATGTTTTCTAAATATCACATAATCCTGGGCGTACAATAACATGCTTTTATACAAATTACAAGCAGATAGTGGAAACACTCGACTAGCTTCCACTGGGTTTACAGCCAGATCATGAATATCTGTATCAGTTTATAGCTAAATGAATCGGTCAATCAATACATGGGAGAAATGTATCCTGAAAATAAGATGGAAGAAAACTCAGCAAGTATCATCAATGAAACATGGAAAATTGATTGCATTGCTTCTATGTGTAACCTAGCAAACAAGTGAGTCAATATTTTATCCTTTTATCCCAAAAATGTTGCTACAACTAAGAGCAATAAGAGCAGAAAAATGTCTCAACAATTATTGACGAGAGACTCGGGAGCAAAAATGCTTCAGATTCACTTGGATGTTTGGCTCAATATTTGCATAACAAACACAATTCAATTCTTAAACCATTACAGAGCATGAACATTGATAGGCAAACTCTGAGTGTTAAAGTGGAAAAAGAATGTTTTGAACTGCTGAACTGTTGAACACAATAATAACTTTGAAATATTTCTGCAAGGGGCATTGGAAAATGGTTGAAATCCCTGTTACCAACAGTATCTAAGATCTCATTCTCGGAATGGCACGCTCACTTTCCATTTTACCAGTCCTGGAAGTTGGAGTAATTAAATTACGCCAATTTTACTATTAGATATTTAATTTGACGATATGGCCATTGACTAAAAATATATGTGCATTCAAAATGAAGACTTTCCAGGCAGATGAGTCAAAACTTGGAAAAAAGAAGACAATAAACGGCAGTACTGAGTAGGAACAATTGGCATTATTCTATCATTAACTTGGACACATCAGAATGACAATCTACTGATTGATGATGATGGGAATATGCATTGTAATTTTCGTTTAGACAGTACGATTACAACTAACTGTAAAAAAATCATCTTGACTTAATTATCAAGCTTATGGACATCTCGCTCAAGATCTTTCTGGCAGACAAACATAGTTCTCAATTCAAACAAGTACTTTTTGCCTTTGGGGATATAATAACACAAGTGTCTAAAAAAGCCTTAATTGTTATACAATACAGCGAGTCACTGACTGCAAAAATCTCAGACTAATTATACCACAAAGCAAAGCAATTACTTACAGTGAAGTAAATATTTGGAAACGGTCTCCTGACTGTAAACAAAAGTTTACGGCTCACCATTGGGTGAACATCCTTTTTTGAACACTGACACTTGTAAACTTTTTTATGTGATTCTGCTATTTAGAGACAATGCTGAATGCATTGCTGCCGAATGGATTTGATTTCTGCAAGACTAACAACTTTAGGAAATAATCATGGATGAAGTTTTATAGCACATGTATAGAAGTCTTCAAAGAAATGTAAATACTAAATAAGTAAATTCTCGGGTTTTGTCATCCATTATTTTGAGTCATTTTTAACATTTAAACCCAATGGAGTTTCAAACAGTCAAATTCAATCAGGGGTTTTATTTGACTAGCAAGTAGGGGTTTTGACACATGACATTTTCAAAAAGTTTTATTTTGGAACCTCTGTCAATAACAAATGATGAACATTGCTGAACGTGATTACATAACTGTTTAAAATAAAAGCAAAACAATAAATCATTTTTTTTATGTATTAAACATCATAGTGTTACATTTAAATTGCTCAATAGCAGACAGTAGGACACACTATAATTCTGACGGACCAGTACGACCTAGGCTCTATCAAAGTATCATAATGTGACAGGGTAAAAATATGCGACCACACCGGGCCTTAAACCCAGGACCCTTCGACAGGGCAAAAGCTCTACCGACTGAGATAGCCAACTGCCTACACAAATTTCTCCCCTATTAGTAATTGAATCAGGGTTTTCCCTAGGAATTTTCATACGAGGGTCCTAGGATGCTTAAGTTTTATATTAAGGGAGTCCCTGAGAAATTTGGGGGTCCCTTCATTATACGGTAATATATTTCAAGTTCATTATTGGTGAGTTTTAAATATATAAATTAATAAAACAGCAAATTCAGATTGCTCAATGCTCCACACTACTAAATGCAATGAATATAAGACAGAAAAATATTCCAGCTGAAATTAAAATGTCTATTCGAGGGATCCTATTGGGGGTCCCAGGGATGCACAGTAATACTAAAATGAGGGTCCCAAGCCACAAAATTGCGTCAGGGACGCAGAAAACCTGCATCAGGGAAATCCCTGTTGAATCTTGGAGATATCAGAACCTCTTTGGGATGTTCCAAGGTTGTAATTAGGGGTGTAACGGTACGCTCACCTCACGATATGATACATACCGTCATTTTTTCTAACGGTTCGGTATATTTCGGTATGATACAATATTCACTAACAGCTGCTTAAATACTTCAATTTTTAAGTAATAATGAATTTGTTGCTTCTATAACAGCAATTATTATGTGCCTATCAACTATTTAAGCGAATTTAGACAATATGAAGCATATCTCAATACAATTAAAACAAGTGATACATGGTAATTATTATTATTATTATTATTATTGTAATTATACATAATCAGAAGGCTGTCTGGAGTTTTCGTTGTCTGAATATTATTTTGCTCATAAAAAAGCTTATACCGAACCGTAGCGAAATTTAGAAGTCTTGTATCGTGAACCGTGTGGGACTCAAGTCCGCGGTATTTCGTATACCGCGGTATACCGTTACAGCCCTAGTTGTAATGTGGGTTATTTACGTTGCCGGGGTTGGGTAACTTGGGTTCCAAATTTAACAGTCCAAGAAAAATGTGCAACTAGATCGGGACTCGAACTTGGGACACTTTGCTGACAGGGTGACCATGATTGCTCTACCGACTCACCCACATAAGTTGTGACATAAGTTTTAGTTCCATGAACAACAGCAGCTATCTGGGGTCAGATCTATTTAAGTTTTACTTTGACTCGGCAAATGAACTTGTTTAATTGTCTTTCCGACTGAAAATATCAATCTTATCGGGGCATATGAGAGTACTTTGTAGTGATTGTTCAACTCACTGCAGCGGGGTTTGGGTATGTAGCAGGGCTAGCCCTCTCCCCCCTGCGGCCATATTTATAATTGACCAGAAAGTGAAAACCAGAATCCCAATTATGCACTTATTGTCAGTTCATAAATATGGGTCCCACAGATAATACGATATCATCGATATCATATGAGGATAACTGTCACCTGTCACAAAGTTTACACAATTAAAAAGTCTTCTGACTTCTTGACTTTACCACCATATTTCACAAACATTTTCAATTATTTTACTGGATAAATGAATGCCATTAATTTCTAAATGTAAAAATCAAATCAAATTCAATGAAACTCACAATTCAACTTATGAAAAACAACAACAACAAATCAAACAGTATGAGTCATCAGTGATTCATTTTGAAATTTGTTTTTATGAGTCCATGGGACTCACATATTTCAAAACAATGAGTCCCAGCTAAATTTAACGAGTCCCATAAAGATTTAGGTAAACATCGTAATATATGTTTTGAGGTTTATGATTGAAAACATGTAACTTTCTGTTTTTGCTGCTCTTGTCATTGGAATTAGATAGTGTCTATTTAATTACTTGTCTTATAGAATGTAATTCTCTTTTGCAACAAAATCTCCAAAAAGTAGTGCAGTAAGTTTTACTGTCATGAGCTGATCTACTGTACATATTATCAACAGTCGGGCGAAGAGTAAATTTGGAAAGGGTCTTATTTGTAGGACCTACAGAAAATCATAATTCACAACCAGCAGGGTATGATCAGATGATGCTGAACTAATTGCACACTAAGCTGAAATCAACGGATCTTTATCAAAATGTGAACAAATGGTCGGAGCTCTCGACCAGTTAATTGTTAATTTCAGACGTCTATAACATAATATAATTCAGAATCGTCGCCGGCGTGTGTAAAAATGATGTTAATATTCTTTAATTACAATCAAGTTTCGTAATTTTCTTCGAGCGCATTCTATCTGTGCATGTCCGAAAAGTAAAACTTTTTGTTTATTCTCCGAAAAGTATGACTAGTCAGTTAAAACGCGCTTACTGATTGGTTTATCTCCATAAAACGACCAATGAAATCGCGTTTAACTAACACAACGGCTGGAAACGGTGTCGACGTAAATTTATTCCTTCTTGCGGACCCGATAATTTTCGAACTTCGCCCATTCGTCCTCAGAATTTTATTGCGTCCGGCGGACTCGCAATTAATCAAACTTTGCGTCCCAACAGAAATTTATGCGTCAGGGACGCAGGACGCACATCAAAATGAATCACTGAGTCATGCTGCATTGTGTTTTGGTTATTATTGATCTGTATGAGTTATGAGTCAATAAACCCGATTATAAATCGGCAAAAAATTACCGTCTCGCAAGTTCACTTTTCCAAGCGAACGTCTGCTGTCAGTAGCCATAGTTTCCTTTAATAAATCCAACCAGAATAATAACACAAAACAATACACTCTGCACTTATATCTCGAGTTAAACTGAGGGTCATTTTGCCATTTTTTCTTGATCTTGTAGAGTAGAAAATCTGTGTGATTAGACGCATGAACACTACTAGACAAGCGCTTGACTGATATAGATGTTTACAACGCGGATAAATAAATAATCTGCGGACTCTGGAATGTGTATACCAAGGCCACATTACAAGAATAGAAAAATACGGCCCTACAATTAAAGAACTTAAAGAAAAGTCACTTTTATTACAAGCTAGCAATGTGTTATAGAGTCAGGTCAATGAAAATTACCACCAACATAGTACAAAACTCGTTTAGCACCACACACAAATTCGATCTTTGGAGCAGACGATGCTTCTTTTGTTCCAATGTATGTTATATACATCTGTTTATGCATGAACCTTAACACCACAGTGTTTAGCCCTTGGAAGTAGTAAGCACCAAATGAATCCAGGTCAAAGAATATAGACGCAAATTCACAAATATTTTGATTAGCATATCCAAATTTGGGTCTATATTTTTTTTAATTCAACCAATTATTGGTATGTAGTGTCTTTACCCTTTTTCCGGGAATCATTTCCCCTGGACAAGTCAGTCACTCAATTCTTCTCCACAGACTTTGCATTGTCAAATTTGCACCAGTCCTTAAATATCATCTTTGTTTTTTTATTATTGTTTTGTTTCTAGAATGTGTCGCAGATTTGACCATACATGTCCATAGTTTCTTCAAATCCGGTTATTGGGACTAACTTCCCCTAACCAAACGGTTGAATAACTCATCTCAAATTTAGGTGTAAAATTCCTGAATAGAAGTTCCCCTCAGCAAAAAGGAAACAGTTAAGATGCGAACTTCTTGGTTTTCAAAATGGAAAAGGTCACAGATTTTAAAAGTAATCTTTCAAACTTGTACGCCTTCGCTCAGCTGACTGTATATATCCCTGGCTTAGAATGAGAAGTTTGTAAGCACTATTTAAGACCTTTTAAGACTGTTACATATTTCAATTCAGCATCATAAGGCGCTTCTAATGAGCCTATTGTCATGAAAATCAAAACTTGTCATGTTGACCAAAATTAAGTTGTAAAAGCTTGTTTTTCTGTAATTAAAGACTAAATTTTGCTCTCGTTTTATCACATTATTGATTCTGTAATTACAACCTTCTGATTCTAAGCCTGTTATATGTCCCTTTTCATTGAATCGCATCATTAAGCTGTAACACTCGTAGACTGACACTCTTTCACAATCTCCTACGCAGTCATCTCCCCTGCCACTGCTAGCATTAAAGTAGTATCATGAGAGTAACTACTTAATCTTACCAACTTTAATTAAGGAAGTCAGAGTTATCTCCCCCGAGTCTAACTATCAGTCTTTACTTCAAGCCAATCAAAATAACCATCAACATTGAAAAACAGACAATTTCAAACCATAATTATGTTTGTTCAAAATAGTTTTAGTGTGTGGTCCTTCATTTTTTCCTACTGATTCTCAATATTTTCCAGTTATATACAGTGGCCAATTCACTTATCAAATTTTCCTGGACTGTATTGTTACGTGCAACTCCTCAAAATGGAGGAAAATTGACATTTCTGTCATAATCCTGACAAGGGTGTGATCTGGTGTGACCTTAAATCACCAACCCACTGTATTCTCCAAATAATTTTATTTGTTAAAAGAAACGGGTTCAAAATATTAACATACAATTTGTTTTTAAAAACTTTTATTAATTAGAAATCAAGTACAGTATATCGCAGTAACACATCAGCAAATAAATAACAAATATAAATTAATAATCATCAAATAATTACCAGTTAGAAAGACAAGAGGCAATCTTTCCAATTATAAGCACCAAAATAAATACATTTACAGTACAACAGTACCCTCTGTATAACAATAACCCCTCTATAACTAACCCCTCAAATTTACCCTAAGATGATTTTACCATAAAATGAACCTCCATAGAGGCACAACCTTTAAACAAAAGCCTATAATTGCAGCCCCAAAGGGAGTTGCTCAACAGAAGTTATATACAAAATGCACTGTATATAACTTATCAACACAAAATGTGTATCAAGGAGAAACAATCAGATTTCTCAATCAATCTAAATTTTGTTTACAAACCCCAAAAATTATGTATTTAGTTACAATACATAGATCAAAGACTTCGAAATCAATTTGATACTGCAAATATAAAATATGGCTGAACTACAAGTGATATTTTCGCTACATTTGTATCCTAGAAGCCAAATTTTGGCTAAGCAGCTAATTAAATGTTGTTTTTGCTGCTGCTGCTGTTGTTGTTGTTGCTGCTGTTGTTTTTGTTGTTGCTGTTGGTGTATTGTTGTTGTTGCTGCTGGTGTTTTGTTGTTGTTGTATAGACTCAGGTAATTATAATTTGAAACAAAAACAACAAACAAAACATGGTCGTTAACAATCATAAACATTTGAGAACGCAAACAAAACACAGTCATGCACAAACAATAACAAAGCCATTACAAGTCTAACAAAGGCTACCAGGTGCTTGACAATCATTGACTAGATACAAGCTCTGATTCAAATTGATGGAATAGAAGATCTTGTTGTGCCATCTGTTGTCGATGGTGATACGGAATATCTCGTATATATTGTACATGATGCATTTCACTGATGTGAAAACTTTCCGTTCGTCCAACCATAAATGTTCGACGCTCCGTTTGCAGTTGCAGCCTCCTGAAAATTAAGGTAAAGAGTTTAGACAAATATTAACTGAATGTAAGAATAAGGAAAAACATTAGATCAAGATTAAGGTACACAATATAGGTATAAATTAGTTAAAGATTAAGGTAAGGTAAAACTGATTGAGTGTGCTTCTTTGCTTTTGACTAATTCAGACATAACTGTGTTGTCATTTATTTCTTCTCTACCAGACAGGCCAAAGACATCCAAGAAGAGTTAAATGTGTGAAACAAGGAATCAGGCTGCTATACCATAGCTCGGCGAAAACTGTCAGTCCTTCAGTCCTGACTGATAAATGTGCATTTAGACTGATAATATATCTGGTATTTTTTTATTAGGCAAAGTTTGAACATTTTCTAATTTTACATATTTGAACTGACAAAATTAAAAAACTTTTCATAGAGCCAGCATAAAGTTCTCTTCATCATTTCAAGGGTCACAACGCTGCATGTTTAACACAAATTTCACAATTTACCAAAAATAAATAGGTACAAACTAAATGAAACACATATGATAAAAAATCTTTGATGAAAACTACGAAATAATAGTAGAGCAGCGAAACTACATTTCTATCCATTTAAAGTAGACCAAAAAATAACTGCAAGAGTAATAAACCAGCACGTTCGGGACAGTCAGGGGATTATCAGCATGATTATGCTAACTTTTAGTGTGGACCCTAAAATCTCATATAAGGTCACATTGTGTTCACTTACCTTGAAGCGTGTATTCTGGGTTTGTTAACATCATACGCCAACATATGAGGAGAAACAACGCTAGGAGCAATATGCTGTGACGGTTCCTGAAATAGTGAATATGGTGTATTACTTGAACTGATTTGAAAACATAATTCTGGCAGGACAAGATGAACTCCTTATGTGCATACGCTTATTAATGTGCTATCTAATTAATCAAATGTCATACTTCAAAACGAAATTTCTCAGCAAACGAATACAAGGACTTTCAAAGAGAAAATGTTTTGTAATGGATTCCACATAGGTGTATGTTAAATATATGTCACTTAAATGTAGTCAACATGTCAGGCTCTGATTCTCTGTGGATTTGTATTGTCTGTGTACGGAAGTATTTACATATATGCTGCAGTAAATACATGCATATTGCATTTTAGCATATGGGTAAAAATCATAAAATTGGTCTTTGCCAATAATATTTAAACTTGTAGCGACATTATGCCACATAATCGAGAAAATCAATCTAAACATGCAGAAAATATGTATAATACCAAGTCGGGTCGCCTCCAGTAACGATGGTCACCCTGTCCTAGAGGTACTGACTTTCCATGTAACTCTGTGGGTAACATCAAAATCTCCTGTAATAGAGAATAACACAAAGTAATGCAATGTTGAATAAGATATCAAAACCAGCATATAAGTTCAAAATAACTATCTCAATAAAATTTATTTTTAATAATACTTCAAAATGTACTGTAAATACTCAGCCATAAGTCGGGCGAAAACAGTCCCAAAAAAAGTTAAAAAGTCACCCCGCGACTTATGGAAGAGTTTACTACACTACTACCGATTTTGTCAGAAAATCATTACATTACTTCTGACTTTATCTGAAACTGACCGCATCTCCCTGACTTTATCTGAAAATGACCACATTCCCATCAACTGTGTTTGAAAATTACTACACTCCTCCATATTCTGTCTGAAAATGACCATTTCCTTCGCCACTTGACACTGAGCACGTGATTTCAGCTTTCACAAAAATGGAAAACTATACATGCGACCTATGAAAGGGTTTAGACAAAAACCTTGATTTTTTATTCAAAAGTCCCCCTGCGACTTATGACTGCATGCGACTTATGGCTGGGTATTTACGGTACATGTAAATATGATATATATGACACTAAAAAGTACCTCATAGACTATACTTCTAAAAATAGATATAATCATGGGACGTCAACAATACTGAAAAAACACCTCAGAATCTTACTTCGGTGAATTATTTTTATATATTTGTACCCTGATGAAGGCTATTCAGTATTGTATAGCCGAAACGTTGGTTTATAATAAAAGAATGAAACCCGACCGCCTTGATCGTGTGTTCCACTTATTTTCTCTTTTCTTGAAGATATCATACTGTTGAACATGGAAACACATGCCGCCAAAAATGGCAGTAATTCCTTTTGATTGGTCCTCAGCATTAATAGAAAACAGGCTTTTTCTGTCATGTGGTACCCTTGTGGCTATGGATACATTTTCATATCAAACTTTAATCTTTAAAACTTTGAAGTAGTTTGCAATGTTGAATGTTTGAATTTTTTTAAACTTAAAAACTACTACTTTTGACGTTTTACTGTCTTTATTTAGTTTACAAGCATATATTTTGTGAATTTATAAAGTCAGTGAATATACCGAAAAAACAATCCCTCAATAAAAAAGCTGATTTTACAATATCTTGGGTGCCTCCGTAGCTCAGTGGTTAGTGCGCTTACCTTCTAATCTGATTACCCGGGTTCAAATCCGGGTGGAGGCACATACCGTAAATACGCAGCCATAAGTCGCATGCAGCCATAAGTCGCAGGGGGAATTTTGAATAAAAAATCAAGGTTTTTGTCTAAACCCTTTCATAGGTCGCATGTATAGTTTTCCATTTTTGTGAAAGCCGAAATCATGTGCTCAGTGTCAAGTGTCGAAGGAAATGTGGTCATTTTCAGCTAAAGTTGGGAGGAATGTGGTTTTTTTAAGACAAAATATGGAGGAGTGTAGTAATTTTCAAACAAAGTTGATGGGAATGTGGTCATTTTCAGATAAAGTCAGGGAGATGCGGTCAGTTTCAGATAAAGTCAGGAGTAATGTAATGATTTTCTGACAAAATCGGTAGTAGTGTAGTAAACTCTTCCATAAGTCGCGGGGTGACTTTTTAACTTTTTTTGGGACTGTTTTCGCCCGACTTATGGCTGAGTATTTACAGTATATATGCCTGCCATATTTCAGCATAAATAAAGCAAATAAAGGCGATGCTCGGAATCTTACAGCATTTTTGAAAAAAAAATTTCCACTTTTTAAAGACTTACCTTGCATCGCTTCTTCTTTTTCAGTATGATATTCTTAACCTTCCTACGATTAAGGTATGTAGCAGCGCTAAGCAATGTCTGGGCTTTAGGTTTGTTAGTCTTGATCAATGGATGTACCAACAATATACCTGTCTCCAATAGTACTTCGTTAAACCTGAAATATAGAGCATATTTGTTGATTTTTGGACACCAGTAAGATCGTATTTCATTTCACCCAGTGATCACAGAAATCAATATTTTCATGAGTGGCATAAATAATAATAAACATTTATATTTCCTTATGTGTTTATTCCAGTAGAACACCATTACTTAAAATGTTTTCTGTTATTTGCGGCAGCTGAATCACCTAAACTGTTTTACTGGACAGTATCCTGACCAGTACTAGCTTACCTTGTCACAAGGATCAGCAACAATTTTATTTCTCAACAAATGGAGGAAAACGGACATTGTTGTCAAATTTGGATTGGAAAGGTATGACCAGCTGTTATAAGGAATCAAGCCCGGATCACCCGGCTATAAATCCAGCACACTTACCATTGGACCACGTCCACAAGACCAGGCACCAGGGTACCGTTTTACCAACATACTTACGGAAATTGTAAACTTACGATCAAAATAAAATTCTTTATAATTCTTTAACAACTTCAAATCGGGGACTGATAATTGTTTGTATGAGTTCATTAACTAAATCTTTATTAGTATTGCAGCTCCATTTACCATATTTTATCATTGTAAAAGATTTGCAAATAATTTAAATTTGATCGTAAGTTTAAGATTTCCGTAAATGCTTTGATAAAATAGTACCCAGGTGGGTAAGCACACAGAAAACAAGCATTAGGTCTTCACAGACAGGTTTGACTGAATAGTGGAAGGGGATGTTAACATACTCAATCTTTTATTTCAAAATCAGTACGAGTTCAAATTTTTCCAACCATTCAAGGTTCTCACTAAGTTTTAACCTACCGTAGCAGGCCGAAATGCTTTACCAACAGGCCTGACAAGGTCCTTAGTGCAATATTTTCTTAAAATTGTGTATAAATTTCACATTTTTAGCCGGCCCAAAATGATTTTAAGCAGTCAATTTGGCCTGTAGCCTGCTATTATTGAGAACCTTGCCATAACTTACAATTTGAAGATCTTTTTGTTCAGATCATTTTTCTCCTCTTCCAGTTCACGCATATTTTCCCGCCATTTTTTCATATTGTTCACATATTTTCCCTCGATAGATTCCAGGTAATGTTGCATCTCAGATCGTGTATCTATAGACAATAATGCTTTGTCATCCTTCAGTACTCGTACCACACGAGCTGTTAAATATAGAAAACATAAGCCAGTCATCATTGAATTTGATAGAATTTTTCATTTTATTCATACTAAAACTCAAAATCACTCATCCAGAGGGGGACGAGGGGTCCAGACCTCCTCGTATTTGTGGCAAAAAGGTAGTAATTCCATACATTAAAGCTGGTCTATCATAGCTTTGAGTCTCATCAGGACAACCCTTTACAAAACAATAGGACAGGTTAAAGTGGTTAGACCCCCTCAGAGAAAAGGCTGGTCCCTTTCCTGAGAAGAATTTGCTGGTTGGACCCTTCTGAACAAGTAACTTCATTTACTATCTAAATTGTACCTAAATTAACAATTGACACCTATTAAATATTTCCAAAAAGCCACATATAGATTGCCAGCATTTGGCTATGAACGGTAAATCCAGTACAAATGTTATCAATACAACCCTAGAGTTTCAGCCCCTTCAGTCCCTTCAATATAAAGTTCAAACCTTTAGAGTCTTGTACAGTTCTGAATGTAATAAACTGTTCAAACAGATTCTTCAGTTTATGTCAGTTACCTGGAAATCCAGCCCCTATTAAACCCCTTAATTTAAGCCCCGGTCACACATTATTGTAGTGTATAAAGTTCAAACCTTTAGAGTCTTGTACAGTTCTGAATGTAATATATTGTTCAAACAGATTCTTCAGTTTACGTCTGGGAATCTCCATGGTCTTCTGTATCATCGCTGTGGCCATCTATAATATAAGACATAATCTATAGGTTCAAGGCAGTTCTAACTCATGTCATTAATTTTTTTGTTTTTTAAATTAATAATGCCGAGCATAGCCTTTATTTGCTTTATTTCTACTAAAACATGGCAGGCATATATATGTACCTCCACCCAGATTTGAACCCATGATTTTCTCATGGAAAGTTTCAGTTTTCCAATGAACTATTTTTAATTCATCATGGCTCTTTTTCATACCTAACACTTTCTGAATTTCCTAGCTCAGTGGTAAGTACGCTTGCCGTCTGATCTGGCGATCCGGGTTCCAGTTCAGGTGGAGGCACACATATATATATGCCTGCCATATTTCAGTAGATATAAAGCAAAATAAAGGCTATGCTCGGCATTTAAGAATTTCAGTTTTTTTTCAATGTTTTCACAGCCAAAAAAATTTAAGCTAATCATGACAATGTTTTGATAATTAAGCCAAAATTTTCGATAAGGATTGTTTTTTGTATTTTTCATAAAATCACATTTTCCTTTTTCGTCCAAACAAACTCTTGACTGAATCAAATGTCAAAATAGCCACTGTAATATCTATTTCTTTTATTTACATCTAGCATAAATTTGGGCAACAAAAAAGCAATAAAACATTGCTAATATTTCAGCATACCATATGTCAGAATTCAAACTTATGTTACTTTTTTACACACGCAGACATACCCATAGGCTAGTCAACGAACGAAAAGGGGTCAAACTAATTGCAAAAGAATTTCTTTTTGTATCCTGCGACAGATTATCAATGTACTAAGGACCTGTAAAAAGTTGCAAGTTTAACTCCTGTGCAAAAATGAATAATCAGCTAATAAAGTTTTCGGTTTTTTAGTCTTACCATGTGTAGATCCTTGGAGATTTTGTTTTCCTCATAAGCCCTGCCTAACATACGTATATTCTGTTTCTGCTCTGCTATCGACATTTTGAGTTGTTCTTCAGCCAACGCCTTTTTCTAAAATATTTTGGACATTTTCGTAAAATAGAAAGATTTCTCAAACAAATATGACACATATTTCCTAATATATAGAGAATATTTGTATTTTACTGTGTATGATGGGCTGATAATTCACCGAGTGAGCAGCTGATGTAATATTTTCACGAGTGGCGTAGTTCTTCTTTAATGGATTCAATTTCGTCCATTTTCTTTTACATTTATGTACATATAATGTTCTGTTATTTGTTAAAGGTTAAGAGAGCAAGTGAAAATGCTTATTATTTTATTTTTGGAGGCGGGGAAATTTGTTTTAAAAAAAAAAAGTCCGTTTGCGTGAAATTATGAACTGTGAAATTATCAGGGAATAATCCTACGTTATTCCGCCGTAAACCACCGATAAGCATGAAATATATATACGCTATTCGTAACTTGCTCTGATATGCATAGAAATTTTTTTTCAGGAACAATGTTCAAATATTTATCACACATTTGTTGTTATTGGTCACACATTTGTTTTGGGGCATTTCCCAAACAAACTGTCCTTGGTTGAAAGTTGGTCACTATGAACAGGTTATAATATCATTGAAAATTATCAAAAGGGAGTTAAGATACGTGTTCGGATAATTTATATTGAGTCATGTTACAGCAGTATTTGTTTGAAGAAGGTCACTTTTTAACTGATAAAAGTGCATTTAAAATTAACCCAATGGGAGAAAATGTTGCAGAGGGTTGGTTATCTTAGTCTTTATTCTCTATAGCATGGGTTAAAGAGGCATTCCCTATACCTAGCATATTTTTCTCTACTATCACATTACATGAGCTAAATGTGTACAAAGTACTATAAATTATCATAATTTGTCAGAAGAAAGTGTGCGCAAATATGTCTCTATAATGTCAAAAATATGTTTAAATCATCAATAATAATTTATCGCTTCCAGCGATTTATTATCATGTGATCAAAGGGAAACAACTAGTGACTATTTTGGCTCGT
Organism: Spisula subtruncata; assembly: GCA_963678985.1. Lineage (NCBI taxonomy): Eukaryota > Metazoa > Mollusca > Bivalvia > Venerida > Mactridae > Spisula > Spisula subtruncata. The sequence goes on along the minus strand of OY787678.1, from coordinate 30,104,986 downwards.
TACGGAAAAATGTTTTCATTCTTTTCTCGGTAATTAGTGGGAGATTTTTTTTGAAAATTTGAGGAGTTTAAGCAATAATGATTCTTATTTAATTCATAATTTTCCTGAATGGATTTAAACTATCAAAGTTATAGAGAACGTCTCTTTAAACTGTAGGTGGCCTTTAAAAAAGGTGGAAGCATACCTGTTTCATTTCCATTCTCATCTGTGATATAATCATGGTTTCTTTCTCTTCTAACTTCCTCTCCATTGTATCATGGAAGTCAGTGTGCCTACATGTAGTACAATCAAACACATGAAAAACAAGACTGAGTTCAATAAACGCTTATGCCCCCGTGGAAGCCATGTCAATAAGTCTAAGTCCAAAATTAGGTCAAGGTGAAGGTCAAAATGGAGTCAGGTGATACAGGCGTGTGGAGAGTGGTCATATAAAACATCCATGCAAGTTTGAAAGCTTTGTAGCAAGCCATATTTATGCTAGAAGAAACGGTCTATTTGGGTTAACCAGGCCGGACGGACGAACAGACAGGTGAATCACTATATGCCTCCCAATCTATGGATGCGGGGGCATAATTAATAAGATTAAATCAATTCATGAAAAACCAAAAATGTGTCAATAGGACAGGAATACCCCAACTTGTGATTTGACCATGCATGCTCCAACTAATATTAGTAAACTACAAAGCTTGACAACTTCAACTCAAATACAAATCATGTTATGGGAAACACAAGTAAAGTTTCATCATTTCAAGAGCCACAACTCTGTGAATACAAGTTAACTCGGAATTAAAATAGGGCAAATTTAAATGCCCCCACCAATCACTGCGATGGGAGCATGAACATTCATAAGAAGGCAATGAAATGGGTGAAAAACTTAGAGCTACAGTAAAATCATTTAATTTCAATGGGACTAAATTTCATGTTTTGTTAAAAAAGACCATTTTATTGGGACATCATTTCAAGGATCTTTATTCACTAAGTCATATACTATAGAATTTATTAATATTCATGGGGATTTAATTTTGTGGTTGAAATAATCCATAAAATTAAACCCCCTCGAATGTTAATGATTTTATAGTATTACTGAATGTAACGTGTAAGATCTTCATTAAATAATAAACATAATGGTTGCCATGGTAACACTTACAGCACTTCCATTTCTTTCTGCATATTCTTGTATGTTTTCATCATCTGGTTATATCTTGATAATAAATCCAAATATTTCTTGTCCTGAAAACAAAGTTTAGATATAACTTTGAAATCTTTATTTAAATTAATCTGTTTCCACCTCAAAAAAGTGTTGGAATTAAGTTCCACTGGTAAACAGTACTTGCGACTATTAAAAAGCATTTCGGTCATATGGAAATAACCTACTGATTGTGTGAACTAGTAGTTACTTTAACTATGCCTATGAGCATCAAGTATGGGAGTTTACTGGTGAAATTTATTAACATGGAGTGGTGTTGTTTGTTGCAATACAGTCTAACGCTTCCACACTTTGCAATGCTGCATTACCAGATGATGGCATAGTACATTATGGGTTCAAATCCCAATATAGGTGCAAACTATTTATTTATTTTAGTCAAAACTCATGCCACATACGGTGGAAACTACTTATATAATTACTAACAAGATGCGGTGGCTGCGGGGTTGCCTTCATATGGCTGTTGGCTTTCACTCAGCCACTATGATTACTTACATAATTAATTCAGTGAAAAATCAAACATCTTGCAGTAAAAATGCTTAACTCAACAAAATATCAAGCAGCATGATATTGAATCTGCAGGAAACTGTATCATTGAAAACATGGAATAAGTCCATATTGAAAATGAGTAAAAAACATTTTTGGAAAATTTATGTTTTTTCTCGAAATTTATATTACCTTATATATATTACAAATTCATATATTTTTTATTCCTTTTCAATGATACCATGACATTTAGCTAAAACTACTTGATTAATTGAGTGGATATCAAGCTACATACGGAAGAAAAGTTGTCTACGTTCTTCTTAGCTTTCTTCAGTTTAGCTTTGGCTTTCTTCAGACATTGTGCTAAACCTGTCACATTCTTCTTCTGGCTCTTCATCTCTTTATCCTTCTTCTGTAAACATACAAATAATGCAACATGTAGTATTTGAAACATGAGTGCAATCTTAACAATAAGATTCCATAAGAGCACAACCTACGAGTGCTGGACATTCGACTTTCTTGTTTTTGATAGTACCCGTTCTCCACTCTAAGAGTAACAAGGTTATCAGCCTTGTCAATATCGATGGCTTAGAATTAGAAGGTCGTAAGTACCACTTACGACCTTTTAAGATTCATAGATATTTAGAATAAGCATCACAAGGCGCTTCTTATGAGCCCATTTTCATAAAAATCAGAAATTGTCCTGTTGACCAAAATGAAGTTTTAAAAATGTGTTTTCCCATCTATAGGTAAAGAGTAAATTACATACAGTTTTCTCAATATATCGATTTGGTAGTTACGACCTTCTTGTTCTAAGCCATCGATATGTACTACCCTAGTGATGGTGAATGACTGTGTTGAGTTGAAAGCGAAAAACTTTGATAGTATTTGAGAAAATGACTCTGACAATAAACTTAATCAACAATAGCTTGACTTTTTTCTCCAAACATTTTGTCTAATAATATATGAATTTGAATGCCATCTCAACATCGATTTTCAACAATATACAATATGAGCGTGATCTTTTAATTTAACATGGTTTCGTAACAACTTTTCACTTTATAATTTCAGGGGTCAATACATCAAACTAGAACTGTATCCTAAGCAGTACTTACTTACCCTTTCGCAAAGAATCAGCAAATTCTCAAGATTTGGAGGAAAATTAAAGGAAAATGACTTTGTTGTAAAATTTACATTTGGGCGTATGACTAGATCGTAGGTTTACAAAACCAGCAGAATAACCATTGGACCATGGCCTCTAGTAAATACTAGGACAAGGAAATATGTCTAGCAAACATGGCAATTCGGTGGTGTAGAAATGAGGCAGAAGGTAAAAAATTTACTGATTATTTGAACATGTTTGCCGGCTACTTTTTATCATTTTCTTCTTTGTTTCTTATGTGAGAAATCAAATCAACAGCATACTTTTAACGTGCATAGAGCTATATTCTAACAATCATTCAATGTCAAAATAATTACTTGCATCGTTTAAAAGTATGATACTAGACTACCTAAATTGCAAATTAATACTTTGGATGGGTTCCTTGTACTTTGATTCAATCGCTGAAAAAAAAGACGATTCTTATAATTTCATAGGGTGTTCTAGAACACTTTCGTACGAAAATGGACAGTTTTCATGTCCAATAAATCACACAGAGAGTTTCTGTTAAAACTCAAGCGAAAAATGATCTAATGGATATGAAAGCATAATTGATTTTCAGTTTTTTAAACTTTTCTAAAAAATGTCGTCCGATATAGCTCTATACACTTTAAAGATTAACTGGCTACCTGAAAACATTTCTACCCACCCTGCAATTGTATAAGAGTGACGTGGAAATCAAGCAAATAATTTACCTGTACTTCCCGTATAGCCATTCTCTGTTTGACCTCGTGTTCAACCATCTTCTCTATCTGATACTTCATTAATATCCTCATAGCCAGGAATGAACTACTTAATATACCCTCCATCTTATTCAAATCTGACAATACAAATAAAATGATACTGGTAACTTTTGTTATGGTGCGCCCAGGATAATGTGAAAGGCGGAACAATTCGGTATAACCATAACATATACATGCACAATTTATCAGTGTTATTTTAGTATAGAATTGACCAAGGTGTTTACTTAAGAAACCACTTATTCAATATTCTCATAGCCAGGAATGAACTACTTAATATACCCTCCATCTTATTCAAATCTGACAATACAAATAAAATGATACTGGTAACTTTTGTTATGGTGCGCCCAGGATAATGTGAAAGGCGGAACAATTTGGTATAACCTTAACATATACATGCACAATTTATCAGTGTTATTTTAGTATAGAATTGACCAAGGTGTTTACTTAAGAAACCAATTATTCAATATTCTCATAGCCAGGAATGAACTACTTAATATACCCTCCATCTTATTCAAATCTGACAATATAAAATCATACACATACTGTAATCATTTAGTATTGATGAGACGAAATTCCATGGTTTTGGTAAAAAAGACCATTTCGATGGGATGTTATTCATGGATTTTGCATTTCAGGTAATAAATAATAGGCTTTTTCTTATCTTTGGGATTGGGGCCACATAATTTATTGATAGGGTAAGTATTGAAAGTGCGGTAATATTGGGGAACCGACTAAGTAGTGTTTGGGGGAAAAATTGCTTGATTTGGCAAAAATTGCATGATTTGGGGAATAATTGCATAATTTGGGGAAAAATTGCATCGATTTGGGAAAAAATTGCATGATTTTTTCAGGATTTTTTACAATTAATACTCACAGTCCACTACTGTTCCCACAATTGTAGCAAGAACTTCTTTTGGATCTGGTGAAAGCTGAAAAACATGGTAACAATATATTACATAAACTGTTTAATTTTGATGGGACAAAATTTCGTGGTTTTGGCGAAAAAGACAATTTAGTGAAGACATAATTTCAAGGATATCTTATCCATTAATTCATTTACAATAGAAATTAATAGTTGTTGGGAGTTTATTTTGTGGTTGAGATCATCCACAAAATTAAATCCTTAAAGAACATTTATGATTTTACAGTATTTCATATCAAACATTCGTGTTTTTTACAGTATATCTTAAAACGCATCAAATGTACCATTGCGCAATGGTACGTGAACTTGGAAAACCAAAATTAATCAACGAAATTAGGAGTAACTCCACTTGGCAGGTATGCACTAATGTGCAATTTTCATGGCAAGATATGATCTGCTGTCACAATGAATCAACCCCCAATTACATATCTAGCACACAAAACAAAAGACTTTAAAACATTTGTGTTCTTAATAACATATTCATGACCATAAAAGTTCATGGTGTTGATTGAGAAAATTTATGTGAAAACAAGAATTAATGATATCAGAAAAGCACACTCGCCGTATGTAAAACAATAACAATAACTACATGCATGCTATAAAAGAAATTTAAGTTCTAAAGGTGTTTAGATACAATGCATTAACTAAACACAAGCAATATGACATGCAAACAAATGCAGAAAACAGTTTTGACAATCGAATGAGACGAAAATGGAAGAAGGTAACAGTTCTAGGAAAATGAAGGCAGTTAGAAGCAGAACAGAAGCAAACAAAAGTTAGGCAATTAGAACAGAGCAAACAGCAGTTAGGCAATTAAAGAAGAGCCAAACAGCAAATAGGCAATTAAAGCAGAGGAAACAGCAGTTAGACAATTAAAGCATAGGAAACAGTAGTTAGACAATTAAAGCAGAGCAAACAGCTGTTAGAGCAGAGGAAACGGCAGTTAGGCAATTAAAGCAGAGGAAACAGCAGTAAGGCAATAAAAGCAGAGGAAACAGCAGTTAGGCAATTAGAGCAGAGGAAACAGCAGTTAGGCAATAAAAGCAGAGGAAACAGCAGTTAGGCAATAAAAGCAGAGGAAACAGCAGTTAGGCAATTAGAGCAGAGGAAACAGCAGTTAGGCAATTAAAGCAGAGGAAACAGCAGTTGGGCAATTAGAGCAGAGCAAACAGCAGTTAGGCCATTAGAGTGTAGGAAACAGCAGTTAGGCAATTCAAGCACAGGAAACAGCAGTTAGGCAATTAGAGAATAGGAAACAGTAGTTAGGCAATTAGAGTAGAGGAAACAGCAGTTAGGCAATTAGAGCAGAGGAAACAGCAGTTAGGCAATTAAAGCAGAGGAAACAGCAGTTAGGCAATTAAAGCAGAGGAAACAACAGTTAGGGAATTAGAGCAGAACAAATAGCAGTGATGCAATTTGAGCAGAGGAAAAGCAGTTAGGCAATTAGAGTAGAGGAAACAGCAGTTAGGCAATTAAAGCAGAGGAAACAGCAGTTAGGCAATAAGAGCAGAGTAAACAGCAGTTAGGCAATTAGAGCAGAGGAAACAACGGTTAGGCAATTAGAGCAGAGGAAACAACAGTTAGGGAATTAGAGCAGAACAAATAGCAGTGATGCAATTTGAGCAGAGGAAAAGCAGTTAGGCAATTAGAGTAGAGCAAACAGCAGTTAGGCAATTAGAGCAGAGGAAACAGCAGTTAGAGCAGAGGAAAAAACAGTTAGGCAATAAGAGTAGAGCAAATGTTCAGCAGTTACGCAATTAAAGCAGAGGAAACAGCAGCTAGGCAATTAGAGCAGAGGAAACAGCAGTTAGGCAATTAGAGCAGAGGAAACAGCAGTTAGGCAATTAGAGCAGAGGAAACAGAAGTTAGGCAATAAGAGCAGAGTAAACAGCAGTTAGGCAATTAGAGCAGAGGAAACAACAGTTAGGCAGTTAGAGCAGAACAAATAGCAGTTAGGCAATTAGAGCAGAGTAAACAGCAGTTAGGCAATTAGAGCAGAGGAAACAACAGTTAGGCAATTTGAGAAGAGCAAACAGCAGTTAGGCAATTAAGCAGAGCAAACAGCAGTTAGGCAATTAAAGCAGAGGAAACAGCAGTTAGGCAATTAAAGCAGAGGAAACAGCAGTTAGGATATTAAAGCAGAGAAACAGCAGTTAGGCAATTAGAGCAAAGAAAACAGCAGTTAGGCAATTAAAGCAGAGGAAACAGCAGTTAGGCAATTAGACTAGAGAAAACAGCAGTTAGGCAATTAAAGCAGAGGAAACAGCAGTTAGGCAATTAGAGCAGAGAAAACAACAGTTAGGCAATTAAAGCAGAGAAACAGCAGTTAGGCAATTAGAGCAGAGAAAACAGCAGTTAGGCAATTAAAGCAGAGAAACAGCAGTTAGGCAATTAGAGCAGAGAAAACAGCAGTTAGGCAATTAAAGCAGAGGAAACAGCAGTTAGGCAATGAGAGCAGAGAAAACAGCATTTAGGCAATTAGAGCAGAGCATACGACAGTTAGGCAATTAAAGCAGAGAAACAGCAGTTAGGCAATTAGAGCAGAGAAAAAAGCAGTAAGGCAATTAAAGCAGAGAAACAGCAGTTAGGCAATTAGAGCAGAGAAAACAACAGTTAGGCAATTAAAGCAGAGAAACAGCAGTTAGGCAATTAGAGCAGAGAAAACAGCAGTTAGGCAATTAAAGCAGAGAAACAGCAGTTAGGCAATTAGAGCAGAGAAAACAGCAGTTAGGCAATTAAAGCAGAGGAAACAGCAGTTAGGCAATTAGAGCAGAGAAAACAGCATTTAGGCAATTAGAGCAGAGCATACAACAGTTAGGCAATTAAAGCAGAGAAACAGCAGTTAGGCAATTAGAGCAGAGAAAACAGCAGTTAGGCAATTAAAGCAGAGGAAACAGCAGTTAGGCAATTAGAGCAGAGGAAACAGCAGTTAGGCAACTAAAGCAGAGAAAATAGCAGTTAGGCAATTAGAGCAGAGGAAACAGCGGTTTGGCAATTAGAGCAGAGGAAACAGCAGTTAGACAATTAGAGCAGAGGAAACAACAGTTAGGCAATTAGAGCAGAGAAAACAGCAGTTAGGCAATTAGAGCAGAGCAAACAGCAGTAAGGCAATAAGAGCAGAGCAAACCGCAGTTAGGCAATTAGCGCAGAGGAAACAACAGTTAGGCAATTAGCGCAGAGCAAACAGCAGTTAGGCAATTAGAGCAGAAAAAAACTACAACCATGATACTTAGTTATTACCTCAATAGCATAAACTCTGAAATAAAATGAAGCAAATATTAATAAAACATAGTAAGGACAATGGTTAGAAAGAATATTTCATTAATTATTACTGTTGATAATTTACAAGCCTTATAAATCCTTCATGATTTTATAATAGTTTTTTGCAACAAATATAATTTGAGTACTCATTGTAAAACTATGGAACATGCCTCTATAAATTGATGTGGTTATCATAGTTTTGCACTTAGCTGAGCCAAAAATATAACAGGCTCTTAGAGTTGATCTCATATATCTCATTATATCATTAACTTACTTTCACGGTCTCAAAATTTGACAATAACTGGACTGCAGTTAACTAATAAATCAAATAAGGAGTCTTCATAAAAGAATTATATAATCATTCAAAAATATACTGAGAGACCAAAATATTTTGGGATCATGAAAAAAGGGGCTACCTTATCCTTAATGACGTCCCCTAAATCATGTAACTGCTGGGCCTGATCTAGAAGGTTCTCTTTCTCCAGGCATGCTAACATGTGATCCTTAAAATGCATGATACCCCTCAACATGCGTACAGTATCCTTCTGTATATAGGCCAGCTGATCCCGATGTTGGAATTCCATCTTCTTCATACTTGCCTCGCCCCTAAAATATTTATTGTTTATGTATTATACTACTGTGAAAAAACAAAAATTAAACTCTACCAGAGCAATGTCCTCTCCGTGTTGATGTATGGGGCAGAATGCTGGAGGGTTACACAAAAAGACAGTCAAAAACTATCAGGATTTCACTCAAAATGCCTCCGCAAAATCTGTAAAATCTATTGGCCAACAATAATTTCCAACATCGATTTACACAAAAGAACTGGACAAACGAACATAACAACACAAATAAAACGAAGAAGATTCCGATGGTTAGGACATGCAATAAGAAAAGACACAAATAACATCACCAAGATATCTCTAAAATGGACCCCATCAGACGGAAAAAGACACAGAGGAAGACCAAAAGAAACATGGAGAAGGACGATAAACAGTGAAATAAAGACGATGGGAAGAACACTCGACAGAAATGGAGAGACCTGGTTGCAGTGGGCACGAAGAGTACTGTTTACGTATTATATTACTGTGAGATGTCCAATCTTGAAAATAAGACCCTTGTTTGTTTTGTTTGCCATTAGCATGTCTTCCTAAACAGACACTCTGTTTCAAACATGGTTCTGTTAAAAAAAAAAAAGTTAAGTTACCAATTTTCTATGGCTCTTTTCAGCTGTTAGGGCGCTCAAGCACCCTTTGACATTTAAACTTCCCCTGATCATTGGGCTACCTATGGGAACCTACACTCGTGTCTCCCTGGGGAGACTGTTTCTCTCCTGTGGTGTGGCAGCCAACATCGATCTGCAGCGCCCAGGAATAGACTCTGCCCTCACAGGTACCATTTTACACCATGGTGGAGTGGAGCATGTGGGTCTTGTTCAGAGAAATTAACCAGTGGTCCAGAGGAGGATCGAACCCGGGACCTCTCAATCCCGAAGCGCGCGCCCTACCTCTAGGCCACCGTTCCCCACTATTGTCCTAATTCAGCATTTGAAATTTCAAATAGTCATTTCAATACTTTTTTCATCAGTTAACTTAAATTTTATGCAGAAAAATTCTTACATTCTAGTGCAGCAAATCCTGATGTCCTGAATATAGACCCCTGAATTTGACTGATTGTGCAAGATAATTTGTTAGCAAAATAAACATGAAATGATTAAACAACCTTCATACCGTTTACATTCTTTGCGAACATGTGATTTCACTTTTTCCATTTCAATCTCAAATTCTCGTTTCATGCCAACCATCAATGTCTTGTAATAGCTAGCATCTTTGTCTGGTGGTATCTAAAATATATAATATCTAATATGACATGTCGAGTGGTTGCATAGCAACAGAAAGTGTCTAGTGAATCAGCATAAACGGAAGTATCTGATGAAGCAGCTTATGATTGCTTAGTAAATATAGTGTCAGTTGATGGCTGGTTTGCAACAGTACATGTCTAACAAACAAGCTCATGATTGCTTAGCAATAGGAAATATCCAGTGAAACAGTAAAAGGTTGCTTAGCAACAGGAATCATCTAGTGAATAAGCTCATATGTGCTTAGCAACAGGACCTGTCTGGTGAACAAGCTTTTGCTTGCTTAAAAATGACATTTCCAGTGAAACAGCTTATATTTTGAAACAATTGATGTTTGCTTAGCAACAGGAAGTGTTTGGTGAAACATAATGATTGCTAAGCAACAGGGAGCATTTGAGGAAACAATTGCTGGTTTCTTAGCGACAGTATCAGGTATAACAGTTGATAATTGCCTACAAATAGGAAGTTTCTAGTTAAACACATAAGGGTTGGGTAGCACATCTGCTTAATCAGTGACAGGCACCTTTTGATGAAATCCTTGATGGCTGCTAAATAACTGAAAGTGTCTTGGAAAACAGTTGATGGTTGATGAGCAACAGCAAGTGCCTAATGAAACAGTGGATGAGTGTTGAGCAAAGGAAGTTTCTTGTTAAACGGTCAATGACTTGATTATTGTTTAGTGAAAGATAGAGACCAGTTATACAGTTAATGATTGCATAGCAACAGGAAGCATCTGGTGTAACAGTTGATGATTTCAGAGCAACAGGAATCGTCTGATAAAACAATTGATGATTGCATAGCAACAGCAATCGTTCGATGAAAATGTTGACGATTGCATAGCAACAGGAACCGACTGATGAAACTGTTGATGATTGCTAAGCCACAAAGTGTCTAGTGTTCCAGTTGATGATTGCTAAGCCACAAAGTGTCTGCCATCCAGTTGATGATTGCTTAGCAACAGAAAGTGTCCGCAAGCAAGTTCATGATTGCTTAGCAACAGAAAGTGTCTAGTGATCCAGTTGATGATTGCTTAGCAACAGAAAGTGTCTGTCATCCAGTTCATTAATGCTTAGCAACAGAAAATGTCTAGTGATAAGTTGATAATTGCGAAGCAACAGAATGTGCCTAGTAATAAGTTGATGAATGCTTAGCAACAGAAAGTGTTAGTGATAAGTTGATGATTGCTTAGCAACAGAAAGTGTTAGTGACAAGTTGATGATTGCTAAGCAACAGAAAATGTCTAGTGGTCAAGTTGGTGATTGCATAGCAACAGAAAGTGTGTAGTCGTTAGGTTGATGATTGTTAAGCGACAGAAAGTGATAAGTTGATGATTGCTAAGCAACAGAAAATGTCTAGTGATCCAGTTGGTGATTGCTTAGCAACAGAAAATGTCTAGTGATCCAGTTGATGATTGCTTAGCAGATGACTTTGTCTAGTGATCTAGTTGATGATTGCTTTGCAACAGAAAGTGTCTGTAATCAAGTTGATGATTGCAAAGCAACAGAAATTGCAGTTAATGATTGCTCAGCAACAGAAAGTGTCTAGTGATCCAGTTGATGTTTTCTTAGCAACAAAAAGTGTCTAGTGATCCAGTTGATGAATGCTTAGCAATAGAAAGTGTCGGTGATCTAGTTGATGATTGCTTAGCAACAAAAAGTGTCTTATGATACAGTTGATGATTGCTTAGCAACAGAACATGTCTAGTTATTCAGTTGACAAATACTTAGCAACATCAAGTGCCAGTGATTCAGGTGACTGATGCCTAGCAACAGCAAGTGTCTGTGGTCCAGCTGATGAATACTTAGCAACAGAAATGGTCTAGTGATCCAGTTGATGAATGCTTAGCAACAGGAATGGTCTAGTGATCCAGTAGATGAATGCTTAGCAACAGAAAGTGTCTACTGATCCAGTTGATGAATGCTTAGCAACAGAAAGTGTCTATGGATCCAGTTGATGAATGCTTAGCAACAGGAAGTATCTACTGATCCAGTAGATGAATGCTTAGCAACAGAAAGTGTCTGTGATCCAGTTGATGATTGCTTAGCAACAGGAAGTATCTACTGATCCAGTAGATGAATGCTTAGCAACAGAAAGTGTCTAGTGATCCAGTTGATGAATACTTAGCAACAGAAAGTGTCTAGTGATCCAGTCGATGAATGCTTAGCAACATAAAGTGTCTAGTGATCCAGTTGATGAATACCTAGCAACAGAAAGTGTCTAGTGATTCAGTTGATGAATGCTTAGCAACATAACGTGTCTAGTGATCAAGTTGATGAATGCTTAGCAACAGAAAGTGTCTAGTGATTCAGTTGATAAATGCTTAGCAACAGAAAGTGTCTAGTGATTCAGTTGATGAATGCTTAGCAACAGAAAGTGTCTAGTGATTCAGTTGATGAATGCTTCGCAACAGAAAGTGTCTAATGGTCCAGTCTATGAATGCTTAGCAATATAACGTCTAGTCATCAAGTTTATGAATTCTGAGCAACAGATTGTGTCTAGTGATCCAGTTGATGAATGCTAAGTTACATAATGTGTAAATGGTCCAGTTGATGCATGCTTCGCAACATAGTAAGTCTACTGATCCAAATGATGAATGCTTAGCAAAAGAAAGTGCCAGGTGATCTAGTTGGTGATTGCTAAGCAACAGAAAAGGTCAAGTGATCATGTTGATAATTGCTTGGCAATAGAAAATCTGGGGTGATCCAGTTGATGGTTGCATAGCAGTGGAAAGTGTCAGCTAAACTAGTTGTTAATCGCTCAGCAGAAATGAGTGTCTCGAAAAACATCAGAAGGTTGCCTAGCAACAGGAAATATAAAGTAAGCAGTTGATGGCGCTCATGAAATGTCTAGATATGTCTAGAGGAATAGTAAATCCTTGTTTAGCAACACAGGGGTCTATATAAATAGTTGTTGGCTGCTTAGCAACAGCGAGTGTTAAGAGAAATTAGTTTTATGAATAGTATACAGTGTTTCCTTACCTCTGGAACTGGAGGAATCTCTGGCAGTACTGGCACTGCTGGGACAGCTGGGGCTGGTGGGGCCAGATCAAGGGATTCTAAATGGACAACCTTTTCTTCTAACAAATTAGTTTTCTGCTGCTCTGCTTCCAGGTCTTCTTTAACCTCATTTAGCTGAGTCACCAAGGTTTCAGTCTCAACCTAAAAAATAAACACGTAACACTATGAACACATAAAAAACATGCTAACAATTTATTATAGCTTTTTCTATGTTTTAGGAATGGGTCTGTTTTTTGAGTGAATGGAAAATTAAGCTCCATGAATGTGTACATTAAGAAATAATGTAAGTAACAGTAGTGAAATCAGTACTTTATAAAACTAAATTTGATATTTGCACTTGAGATGTTTTAGGAGGCCCAGTGCAAGCATTACTTACCTTGGCATTAGCTAGTTCAGTTTCCACCTCTTTCAACCGGAGTTCTGTCTTTGAATCTACAACCTTCACATAGATTTTCTCTGAAAACAAGACAATTGCTAGGATTACACGTTTTTACATATTTACCAAACTAACTCCCAGTCATTCCTGTAAAATAAAGTATTAGGTAACAATTTTTTATTTGAGGTTAACAAGAAAATTGTAAAATGTTGCTGTCAGAAAAAGTAACAAGAGGACCAGATAGGTTGTTCATCTGCCATTGTGCGAATGAGCAAGGCCCCTTAAATGAAATCTTGTTATTTTCATGGCTCTGTTGGGGGGAAAGTGTTGGAGGCGGGGTATTGGCATACCTGGCTTAGGTGGGGGAGGAGTTGGAGGCGGGATATAAACATACCGGGCTCAGGTGGGGGGGAGGAGTTGGAGGCGGGGTGTACACATACCGGGCTCAGATGGGGGAGAAGTTGGAGGCGGGATATAAACATACCGGGCTCAGGTGGGGGAGGAGTTGGAGGCGGGATATAAACATACAGGCTAAGGTGGGGGAGGAGTTGGAGGCGGGATATAAACATACCGGGCTCAGGTGGGGGAGGAGTTGGAGGCAAGGTGTACACATACCGGGCTCAGGAGGGGGAGGAGTTGGAGGCAGGGTGTACACATACCGGGCTCAGGTGGGGGAGGGGTTGGAGGCAGGGTGTACACATACCGGGCTCAGGAGGGGGAGGAGTTGGAGGCAGGGTGAACACATACCTGGCTCAGGAGGGGGAGGGGTTGGAGGCAGGGTGTACACATACCGGGCTCAGGTGGGGGGAGGAGTTGGAGGCGGGGTGTACACATACCTGGCTCAGGAGGGGGAGGAGTTGGAGGCGGGGTGTACACATACCTGGCTCAGGCAGGGGAGGAGTTGGAGGCAGGGTGTACACATACCGGGCTCAGGTTGGGGAGGAGTTGGAGGCGGGATGTACACATACCTGGCTCAGGAGGGGGAGGAGTTGGAGGTGGGGTTGGTATTTTCTTCTGTTCCTTCAACTCTTCCTGTAGAAACTTGATTTTAGAATTTAGCTCTGATATCTTCTGATGTAATTCTTTGTTCTTCTCAGTCATGTTGTCCTAAAATACATATACTATACAAAACTGTTGTTCTGAGCAACTACAAGTATATCAAGCTACACCAGAAATATTTCAGTTCAATTTTCAAGCAAAGCCAATAAAAAAATAACGAATACTTTTATTTCCAAGTCAGGAATTCTGAGTAAAATATTTGAAAATAAGGAATTTTTATTTTCACTGTCATTCACATGCTTGCTTACTTTTTCTGAGTCATAAGATGGGTTTTCATGATTTTTAGTTGGAAATTTGGAGTCTCAAGTAGGAGATTTTCTGCTGCATAATTGATCTTTTTTACGAAGTTTTTGGGCAGTCCAGAGGGAGTTCGGATTAGGAAGTTTCTACTGTAATTATGTGTCATGAAATTTGCAAAACAAAGATTAAACAAATATTAAAATTTGCACTTAAGAAATATTTAGTTCTGAGATAGACCAAAATGTTTTTAATAAATAAAAGGGGGCAAAAATAGGATCTGACCACCAATTGTTTCTTAAACTGTGTATGTGATGTTACTGAATAAGAATATGTGATTTTCTGAAAAAAGTGCTAGTTGGAAAACTATTACGCTGAGCCATCAAAATGATTTACAGTTCACGACAGGTAACGTACCAGTGAAGATTTGGTAGAGGTCATATCTTGTGTTAACTTCACCATACGCCTCTTCTGTTCCTCTATTTCCTTCTGTAATTTATCACTCTGTATCTTCGCTGAATGAAGTTTCTGAAATATTGTAGTAAAAATACTGTATTATTAGTTACATGGTCATCTAGTGACCTGGTATGGGATGATACCTGGTCAGTAAATATCGTACCTGGCGAGGGGACTTTACTGACATGGTATTGTTTTTACTGACCCGGTATGGGATGACATTGGGTCACCATGTGATCGCAATGGACCAATCAAATTCCTTGATTTAGCTACTAATTTGTCAGAGGCGAGGTAATAGTGGTTAAGTTAACAATATGTGCACCTTTATAAAGCATAAAATATTAGCTATTGTACAGAGGTTGCTCTACAGAAGATACATTTACAGTAAATGTCAGCTCAGGGACATTTTGAAGGTACTGTTACATTTACAGTAAATGTCAGCTCAGGGACATTTTGAAGGTGGTGTTATATTTACAGTAAATGTCAGCTCAGGGACATTTTGAAGGTGCTGTTACATTTACAGTAAATGTCAGCTCAGGGACATTATGAAGGTGCTGTTATACAGACATGGGTAAATCGATTAAAGTAATCATCAAGATTAATAATCGATTACTTTTTTGCATTAATCATCATTAATCATAGATTTTTCTGATTAATGATTAATAATTTAATCGATTAATGAAGAAAAAATGCAGTAATCATGATTATTTTACGATTACTTTAGGTTTTATATGTTTATTATTTAACTTTATATAATTATCATATTTTATGAGACTGACCAACAGAAATAAATTCACAGGATGCAAATTTAATTATAATATATTAAGTTCATCTACTGGAAATTATCAGTTATAAATAAACTAAGTAAGTTTTTACAAATTGATTTTATGTACAGAGAAGTTATTTGCAAGTATTATAGAAAGGTTGTATCTCTACGTAGGGCCACTATGGAGAGGTTGTACTGTTTGACAATTGGCAAATTTACTTAATTCATGAATACATTCTCTAGCTTAATATTGCTACATTTGAGATACCAACAAACACAAAGACAGCTGCTAGGTAGACATGACTGTGCAAAGCAATACTGTAAAATCATTAATTTTTGTGGGGGATTAAATTTCGTGGATTTCGTGGTTCACTTCAGCCACAAATTTTAATCCCATCGAACATTGATTTTGACCCTTGTTTTGTTACCTGAAATGCAAAATCCACAAATTCAAGTACCAACGAAATTGTCTCTATTACCAAAACCACGAAATTTCGTCCCAACGAAATTAAATGATTTTACAGTATTACTCCTCATCAAACATGAAAACATTTTATCATGTCACAAATCAAATACTTACGCCCTGTAATTCAGTGCACTGCTTCTTTTTCTCATCCAGATCTTTGTAGCGTTTGTCACATGCCAGCATAATGAAATCAAACTGTTTCTGACACAGGCGTAAAGCTGCAAGAATAAACAATACAATAAAGAGTTGGTAACTACTGATTTTATCCACCTTTCCCTTGTTTTTCTCAAAATGGGTACTTTTTAGAAATCGGTCACCATAGGAGCAACAACGCGAGTAATTTTAATTAATTTTTATGAAATAAAATTTTATGATCAATTGACTGACATTTTTTCTAGTTTAAGAGCCTTTACAAAAACCTTCAATGGCAAATTTATTTCTGCTAACAGAATACATGAGAACAATAACCAGTTTCTTCCCAATTTTTAGGATATTTACAGGTTTGTCTTCAAACTATTGACTCTTTTTCTACTGGCATGCATTACCCAAGTGTGCATACATCTATATAGTAAGACACAACCTTGTTGCACCAAAGGGACAAAGTGTGACTAATACACGGGTAAATACAGTAGAAAATCTTAAAATGTATATTGGACGATATTTTTTAAAAACGTTTCAAAACCTGAAAAACAATTATGCTTTCATATCCTTTAGATCATTTTTCGCTTCAGTTTTAACAGAAACTGTCTCTGTGATTTATTGGACATGCAAACTGTTCATTTTCATAAAGTGTTTTAGAACACCCTATGAACTTATAAGAATCATCTATTTTTCGAGGATTGAATCAAAGTACACGGAACCCATCCAAAGTTTTAATTTTCAATTTAGGTAGTCTAGTATCATACTAAAAACGATGCAAGTAATTCTTTTGACATTAAATGACTGTTAGAATATAGCTCTATACACTTTAAGGCCATACACACCCACTTACCATTTTTAAACATGAGATTTTTAATCATCTTCTGACTGTCTTCAAACACAGAGATGATGGTTTTACCCGCGTTCTCCCATTTGATAGGATCAGACATTAGTGCTTTATCTGAAAATACAAGCACAAGTACAGCATAGAATATCATACATAATCAGCCGTAGGTCGCACAAAAACTACCCTAAAAAATAAATAGAGGATCTAGTTGTCAATTGATATAAATTTATATTAAACGAGTTTAGGAAATTTTATTAAGCAAGCCTCTGGCAAGCTTAATAATATTTCCTGAACGAGTTTAGTATAAATATGTCAATTGACAATGTGTGATAGATTCTTTATATCATATGACACTAAAACGCAAAATACTCATTAATTTATTGGAAAAACTCAATACCTTATACTACACGTGGTATGTATAACTTCATACGTACTGGCTATACTAACCTTGATACAAGGAAAGTCATGTGATATAATGGTTTATGATATGATATCATCAAGTTATTTATACTGATTTGTTTAAGGTTATTTGTAAAACAAGTTTTAATTTGTATAAATCTCTTTCGACACCACATTTGATCCACCGCCAAGAGGGTATTAGAGAAGAGAAGCCAGTTTTCCGTTTTTGCTATAGCATCTAACAAGGGCAACAAACAGATTTACAACTGTACATATCGCTGGCTTAGAACCAGAAGGTCGTAACTACCAAATCGATATATTGAGAAAACAAGAGAAAACTGTCTGTAATTTACTCTTTACCTATGGATAACACGTTTTTAAAACTTCATTTTGGTCAACATGACAATTTTGATTTCCATGAAAATAGGCTCATAAGATGCGCCTTGTGAAGCAGATTTCAAATATGTATGAGTCTTATAAGGTCGTAAGTAGGGGTTATGACCTTCTGGTTCTAAGCCATCGATATATATTGACAGCGATATCAAGATATGTGACAAATTATTATCAAAGTGGTCTTCATGAGAGGGCTTACAATACTTTTTACATTTTAAAGACCATCATTATTCAACTTAAACATTTTCTAAACCAGTTACTGTAAAATCATTTAATTTTGTTGTGACGAAATTTCCTGGTTTTGGTAAAAAAGACAATTTCGTTGGGACTTGAATTCATGGATTTGCATTTTAGGTAATAAAACAAGGGTCAAAATTATTGTTCATTGGGATTAAAGTTTGTGGTTGAAGTGAACCATGAAATCCACAAAATTTAATCCCCAACGAAATTAAATGATTTTACAGTATATTTTATAATTATTATTCATTATTCAGGTAAAGAACCACTAAATGCCTCCGCGGACCAAGTGGTGATACACTCAAGTAGTCCTTAAAAAAACTTTGGTTTGCCTGTAAATGGAGATATTTCTTGACAAATGTGGAGTTGAATGATGAAATTGAGTTTAAATGGTTGGTAATGTGGTGTAGTAAAACTGTAGTATTTGTATTATTCCGCTATTTTGTTCTTGATACCAAAGTGAAAGTAGACTAGGGTAAAACCCAGAACTTATAAATCCGGACATGCGTAAAAACGGATAGACCGTGTTTGAAGGACAAAATCTTTCTTAGAAGATACATGACCCCCCTTTTTTATTGCATTATTTTGAAGCTTAACTGCCCCTCTTTACAATGATATATGTGGTCCAGGTGGCCATAGACTAAAAAATGTTGAAAATTGGGGCCTACTATGGCCAATTTACATTGAGCTATAGAGCAAATCTACGAGAGGTGTTCAACTTATTTATGAACAAAACATGAACACCGATTTTGCCATATTGAATGAAAACAATTGAAATATCTCTTTTAAACCATGTGAGAAAATGTTTTAAGTTGAACTTTTGATCAGTATACATTGTATATTTCATTTGTTTAAAGCTTAAAACAACAATTTAGTAGATGATGTTGTTTTTCCTGTTTTTAAGGCAAAATGGTCCTTTCATAAGCATCAAGAAAGTGTTTATAAATTTTTATTTTGCATTTTTAATGAGAACATTAGTAATATTTGTCGTAGGAAGTGTTATTAAAGTTCTGTTTGCAATAATGGTGAAATGGTACCAAAAATTGAAAATTGCCCAACATTGCCAAAACGTACAATATCAAGTTAGATTGGTTTTTATGATATCTATGATGAATCCATTAGCAAGTCGTTGAATAGTACCACAGATGGGAGAGTCCATAGAAACTATCAGTGAAATTATTTCGAAAAAGTTGAATGCATAGTTCTGGGAAAATGCAAAGTTCCTACGCTGAAAATTAAGAAAAAACATGCCTCGCAGCCAAAAGTCTTGGAATCTAGAAATGCGAAATAAACAACATTATGTGGAAAAATTGTTTCATTATGGCGAAGCAATGCTGAATCTTAGAAAATGTTATGCTATATTAGGGTATGCTATTTTAGAAAAGGTCACAAGGATAGGGAGAAGTTCATGTTTGCCCAGCATTGTGTGAACGCGGCCGTTTTCATGGAAATGCATTGTGTTTGGTATTATGGAAATACGCACGTCAAAATCAACATCAAATTGACGAAATTGAAGGATGTAGTCTATGTACAAACCGTTTCAAATAAGATTTTCAACAAAAAAGTGTTACGTATCGTTCCTAGTCACTGTTCCAAGAACATAGTGTTTCATCCAGATTTAGCTTCAATTCACCATATACATCGCCAAATAAAAAAAACTTAAGAATATAACTTTGATATATATTATAACCAAACAGTGGATATGGAAGTATTATCATGCTATACCACTATATTTTCTATCTTGTTGATACTAAAACAACGATTTAAGACGGAAAATGTAAACGTAAATATTACGAGTTTTGTACCTTCAAAACGCAAATAACAACACGCTCTACTCCAATGCTGATTATGATTTAACCGTAACATATGGGCAATTCACAATTATTATATATACTTCTTGATATACTACTTTACACAATATAAAAGTTTTTATTCAATTTCATTGTTAGAGTAACAAACTATCAATGTTCATTTTCTGTTCATAAATAAGTTGAACACCTCTCGTATTTGGTGGTTTCTAACCTTCAGCAAGTTACATATCTTCTCATTCAACTTAAATGCCTTTGGTCACAAGAATTTGGCCAACATTTTCTAAAAAACATGATCTTGTAAGAATGCACATAGTTATAGGAATAGATGCTTATCTCATTTTGGGCAAACTTCCATAGTGGTAGACTGGTCCTTTGATTCCTGCAGGATTACTTACCGTCATATACAATAATCCTTTCTTTTTTGGTTTTCTTGGCCATCTGAGCGCGTCTCCTAAAATATACATTGTATTGTTAGTACCTGATCTCAACTACTATAGAGTGACTAAGGATACCCTCACATGCCGCTTTGTCACAGATGCTTGGCAAACCACATCCATAACAAAAGAATGTTGCATTGTGGACAACAATAATTGTAGTTATTTTTAAATTCAACTATATATCGACGGTGCCGAACCAAAATCCCGTAACTCAATTTTGGCGCGAAATTTTTTTTTGCAGCATCAACATCTGCTAGATGTCTTGTCGCCATTTAAATAGCCAATCGCGTTACTTAGATGGCGACAAGACAAAAATGCGCGGGACGTCTAGCGGATGCAGATGCTGCAAACAAAGTTTTCGCGCCAAAATTGAGTTACGGGGTTTTGGTTCGGCACAGTCGATATAAATTATAACAAAACAACAACGCTGGTGATGATGATGTTGATAGAAGAATGAAGATCACTGAAGATGATGATGTGATGATAGTTATGAATAGTGGTTATTTATGTAACATAATTTAAATTCAGTTTTGAATAGAGTGCTCTTCTAATAAAGGTAGGAAACTGATTACTTACTCTTCAATGATTTTACTGGTTTCACTCAAGAGTAACCTCCCTTTTTCCACCACATTATAACCTGTAGTAATGAACGCCTTCAAAGATGAACTGAAAAAGAAGAAAAATAATTTGTCATCTCAAAATTCTTTTTGGGTCAAAATTCTAGCTATAGAAAATAATGATAGTTTGATGGGGTTTTTTCCCCCCTAATCCAGAAGGTTGTTGACATATGAGAACAATATATTTATATACAATTATTAAGATCATGTTGACGAATGAACAGTTTAATATCAATTGCATAATTATTTAAAAATTCGCTAAAATCACCGATATTCCACTTTGCAAACTTAATCACATATAAATACAGTATAGCTTGGCCGCATTGACATGATTACCATAATTTAACAGTCCATATATTGTCTACGTTTGCAACACCGATTGTATGTTTTCATAATCGGGGAGTATCACAAAGACACTTGAGATGTAATACAAACACAAATCTGAAATACCGATATCACACAATTTGCTTGCGGAAATTGATATATTCAAAGCAAGAACCTTGTAATTTATTCTTGCATAAAGGTCAGGTTCAGGTCAAAATAGCCAAGCTATATATAGATGTAACATTACAACATTGGGGATTGGCGATTGGGTCCCACCAGCTTTTTTTTCTCAGGATAAGCAGTTTTGCTGCACTAACCAGCCATTTTTCTTAGAGGGTTGCACCCAGCAAAGCAGTGTAAATGATATATATGATAATTAAACGACAATCACCCCCTCCTCTGTGAATCTGTTTCTGCTTTGCTGCTGTATGAAATAATGTACCCAGACCTTTTTGTGCCCTTTTTGGGAAAAAGGCCTCAGCCAAATTTGGGAATTTTGCGTCGCTAAATTTTCGAAATTGGGATGCAATTTAATAGAATAAATTGCAAAAATTAGAATTTGTTTGGTCCATGATTGAATAGGGGTATTGAAAATAGAATGAACTTAACTGTTCCAATTTATTGACACCAACGGTTTCATTTGTGTATTTGTTAATAGTTCATTGGTTTAACTTAAAGAAACACTTTACTTGGCTTTCATGATTTTGGTTTCATTATTTTGGGAATTTTTTTTCAATTGGGATTTTTTTCAGCAATTGGGATTTTTTTCAGCAATTGGGAACCAATTTTGAGGCAGAATAAAGGCCTCAGACAATACCAAGAAAAAGGTCTGAATGTACCTACCACAAAGTTTTATGAATGTCCTGTATAGCTAGAGCAATCTCCTTCATTTCTTCTGGTGTACAGATATCAGATGGCTGAAATAATAATAATATACAGTAAAATCTAGAGATGGCAACGAGTACCCGAGTACTCGAGTACTCGTTCAAACGTCCGATTATCGAATAGTAAAATCAGTATTCGAGTACTCGGAAAAAAGTTAATCCTGTGTAATACAGAGGGTGTCCAGGTGCTATCTGGTCAACTAAAATTACAATTAACAACGTGTCATCAATCCTTAATCGCCGCCACGATGTCGCTAATTGCAAGTGTAATCAAAACACAGGCCTGTCAATCATCGTCTGTTAGTTAGTTATGACACTTAGCTAGGTGTTCTTTCGTTGACATCAACCCGAGTAATTGTCATCCATTTTTAATTGGAAGTAATTGTTTATTGGGGGTGACAATCGATTTAGAAATAAAAAAGATTACTTTAAATTTAAATCGTTCTCGGCGTATATGAACGAACAATTACTCTGTGAATTGGTCACGCTTTGTAAATATTATGACACTGGTTGATAAGAGTAGTTCCCCTTAGTTTTTTATTTGTTTTTCTAGCGTCATTGAAAAATAGTAAAATCACTTTTGTGGGGGATTAAATTTCGTTGGTGCATCTTCAACAACCAAATCAAATCCCATCGAACAATCATTTTGACACTTGCATTTATTTCCTGAAATGCAAAAACCCACAAATTAATGATCCATCGAAATGGTCATTTTTACCAAAACCACAAAATTTCGTCCCATCAAAGTTAAATGATTTTGCAGTACATGTAATTAATTCCATATCCATAGCAACCATTATTTTTGACTAAATTAAATTTCTATAAGACGTGCATAATCTCCTTATTGGCCCCTAGGTACATAGCAAGTTTTATAAACTTAGTTAGAAAACTGTTCCGGTTATGGACGGCAAAACCTATTACTCCAGTAGGGGACTATAATAATATTCAGAAAAGTTTATTCTTTCTAGTGCAGCAAATTCAGACTTCTGGATTACTACAATATTTCGGAATAGTAGGACCCCTGTGGATACTGTGGCCTGTCATTAGGACCTCCCCTGAATACGACAACCAGTCTAATCACATTAAAAAGTCTACTAGTCATTGTGTACTGCCAATCAAAACATGGACCACATTGGTTGTCAATAATTAATTTGCATCACCAATAATTACTTCATACTGAAATATATACAGTTCAACCTCAGTACAACAACGCCGAACACCCATTTGGAGCTGCAAATATTGGTCATTGCACAGAGGTTGTTGCTCTATAGGGGTTAAATTTATAGTAGATATGAGCTTAGAGAAATTTTGGAGGTTGCTGCTCTACAAAGAGTTGCTCTACAGAGGGTCTCTCTAGAGAGGTTATACAGTAAAACACCATTATTATCAGTGCATTGCCCTGATCACTATAAGTTTTTTAAACCAGAGCACATTGTGGTAAAATATCCCTTTGGCATAACAAGGTAGTATCTCAGTCACTCACTGAATATAGAGAGATACAACCTTGTTGCACCGAACGGATGATGTTTCAAACCAAGCATAATCATAACATTGCCGTCTGACTCTGAAAATCAATACATTGGTTTTTATTATTATTGTCTATATATCCTTTAAAACATGTATCCTCAAGCTAGAACAAGCATGTGTCAAGATCATCAGCTAGCACAATAATTATTATGTGTCAGGAATCACGTAGTCACAGAACGAGCCTATATTCATGAAAATCAGAACTTGTCATGTTGACCAAACTGAAGTTGAAACAGCTTGTTTTACCATAAGTAAAGAGTAATTTTCTGACAGTTTTTTCTTGTTTTCTCAAAATATTGATTTTCCGACAGTTTTTTCTTGTTTTCTCCATATATGGATTTTCTGACGGGTTTTTTCTTGTTTTCTCAAAAATATTTATTTTGTACTTACGATCTTCTCATTCTTAGCCAGCGAAATCACTGTAGAAATCCGAGATAAGGAAATGGATACATGATGCAATAGAATATAAAGCAGGTTTTGTTTATATCTAATGTCTAAGGAATAAAAAGGGGTGGGTTATTTCTAGTTTCTTTAGGAACCTTAAAAAAATCACCACAATCTTTAAAAGAATTTATTAGGTAAAGCCAAATTTAACCTCTGTATAGCAACAACCTCTCTATAATGACAACTTTAAAAATTTCCCTAGATTGATATTTAATATAGATTTAATCCCCATACAGATATAACCTCAATACAAAAGCCAATACTAGCAGCTGTCACAAGGTGGTTACTCTACAGAGGTTATGTATTACAACCACCTCTATACAACAGCCAATAATAGCAGCTGTCACAAGGTGGTTACTCTACAGAGGTTATGTATTACAACCACCTCTATACAGCAGCCAATAATAGCAGCTGTCACAAGGTGGTTACTCTACAGAGGTTATGTATTACAACAACCTCTATACAGCAGCCAATATTAGCAGCGGCCACAAGGTGGTTGCTCTACAGAGGTTATGTATTACAACAACCTCTATACAACAGCCAATATTAGCAGCGGCCACCAGGTGGTTGCCCTACAGAGGTTATGTATTACAGCAACCTTTATACATCAGTCAGTATTAGCAGTTGTCACAAGGTGGTTGCTCTACAGAGGTTATGTATTACAATAACCTCTATACAACAGCCAATATATGCAGCTGCCACAAGGTGGTTGCTCTACAGAGGTTATATATTACTTACCAAGGTAAGGTTATCCTCGAACCAGAACATCACTTCTGTAAGGTATTGCTTACGCACAACAGCCTTCTCTTCAAAAGAATCCACTCTGTCCAGTATGAACATCCTCTCCTCCATCTGAAGAGTAGCAAACAACCAATGAATAATACGGTTATACCTCCATTTTGAAGAGGTCTTATTTCTAAATTTGACAAGAATGAACATTCATGTTTCCTCCCTTTGGAAACTCCTCAATTAAAAGTAGAGCCAGTCTGTGAATTTAAAATTTGAAACTACTTGTCCGAATCTGCTAAATTTAATAGTTCCCTATATACTCCATACATATTTTCTGTAACAGTGTCTTGCTCGACTGAAAAAGTTACCTGCCGTAATCAACAATTACGTGTCCCGGACAACCAGACAAATACTAATTTTGCAGACTGTAGAGCTAACAATCAGTCAGAATATTTTTTTGCTGTTGGAGTCTACAAGAGGAAAACTGTTAAAAAATAAAGAAAATAAACCAATTATAAGTTTTCTATTTGTTGACTGCTTTCTACGAGACTTTCACTACACTCAAGCCCAGACAGAATACTATCCAGGCCACTGAGTGATTTGGTACAGAAACCCACAGTTTTGGACCGAACCTGGCTCAACGGATGAAAATGCAAAAATCTGAAAAGCTAAATCAGCAAGTAAATCAACGTTTTATCACTCATAGCCATGTCCACCCTGTTATAGTCTGGCCACCCGAATAGATAATATATTTTATCAACCAAAAACTAGTGGCATAACTTTTTTTAATTTTTGCTAGATTTTATTCTGGGCTTGATTATCTCCTATGTTTGAGGGTACAAAGGGAAATAATTTCATGAGAAAAGAGTAGATTGAGGAGTTGTCTTTCTAAACATAGGGTATGTTAGACAGACTAACCCTGTTTCAGAAATTATTTTTCAAAAGAAGGTGATACTGAACAACATACAGCAGATAATGACTTACAGACATTTTACATTCTCATAAATCAGTGGTTAGTCATGTACCTAGACACCTATGTTATTGAAAAAAATATGCTGGTTGAACGAGAATGTCATTTTACAAACCATTACCTTTTTACGTTCACCACTGGTATCAAAGAACTGAACTGGTGAGACTTTCATCGGATCTTTGTAATTCTCCTCATCGCTATCACTGTCACTCTCCATCCCAAGCTCTTCCAAGTTCTGTAAAAATATATGTCAATATTGAGTTATCTCCCTTTGAAGAGTTTGTACATTTTGTCACATTTTTAAATAAATTCTATAAAAATAACATATGAAAAAATATTTCCCGATGAAGAGTTCATACATATGGGTACAATTTTTAAAGCTTTGGGATCAAATTTTGATCTGCATGTAACACACGATCCTGACATATACATGGGGATGAATATTGTATTTTGCCATTTTAAAAAAATAAAATCAACAGAAAGCGCAACCAAAAGAAACAGTATTATATTTAAAATGGTAGAATGATCAGGGATATTTAAATAATTATTATTTACTCATATGTATACCATAATTTTATTTTTCACACTACGCTTAGCTCTTTTTAGATTTTTATAATCATAAATTACAACAATTCAAGTCTTCGGAAACAGAAGTTGCTAGTTTTTACGTTACTAGAAAATGTTTAAAAAAATTAGGTGTCCATGGAATATAGTAGAAAAAAACAAGAGGCTCTTTTGGTGAGTGTGCATAGGTGGAATCCGGACAAAATCTCGAGTGGACAGAATACTGGCCCCTCATTTTCGACAGGGTGGACATAATACCCATCATGACTTTGACTTATGTAGAGGGATATTGCAGCATTGTTAACGATTATTGTGTGATTGTGTGATTTTTTAATGAACTTCTCTATGATTATGTTACAATAAAGGTTATTTTTTTATTTAACATGCATACTATCAACTATATCATATATTTAAAGTCATGATTGGTATTATGTCCACCCTGAAATTTATAGGGTGGGGATTTTGTCCACCTTGTAAAAAACATGGACGGGATTATGTCCACCCTGTCAAAAATGAGGGGCCGGTATTCTGTTCACCCGGGATTTTGTCCTACACTCTGCCTAGGTCGCTCACACAATGGCAAGTGAGCCATCTTGGGACCTATTTCTCCTTCTTGTTATGTTTCCATTCCACCCTCCAGACTGAAATCATGTTAACCTAAAAAACACCCGTCTTACCCTTTTTATACGTTTTTTGATAGCTGCTAATTCTCCACGGATGTGTTCCTGGTGCCGATTTTTCTGCTGTTCCTCGACTGACGATAGCACATTCATCGACTCAAAATCAAATGAAGGACTGAAAAGATAACAATGTATGAAAATAACAAAACATTTTGGCAAAGCTATTTGGCCATAATAATAGTTAACTGCAGTCAACAACCATGAGGATTGTCAATAAAAGATTTTTGGCCTTCATCAAAGTCAGCAAAAATCAAAACTTTTAGACCGAGTGCAGTCAACTGTAACTGGCCATCAGAGTTATAAATTAAAGGTTTTTGATATAGCCAACGGGAGTCACTGACCATGAGGTTTGTCAATAAAAGTTTTTAGGTCCTTGTAGTTGGTTAGGAGCTCATGGTCTTCAAAATCACAACTTTCAGATCAGGCATACCGGTAGTCAACTGACCCAGAGCTACAGATAAGGTTTTAGTCCATTGGGTATTTAACCCCCAAGTTTCAATTTTGATTGGGTTTCGACAAATTTTGTTTGGGTATTTAATCAAACTCATAGGGTAAATGATCTTTTATGTACTGTTTTTTATTATATCATCCTTTTCTTTTTGGGTATTTCAAATTTTCATTGCTTTTTCTTACTCCCTCCTCTCAAAATCTATTGGGTTTTTTTAGAAAATTAATTGGGTAATTACCCCAATACGCAGCTTATCTGTAGCTCTGCTGACCATTACAACTTTTGTAAATCAAATGTTTTTACCATCATCATAGTTTACTGAAACTGATAGTCATCTTGCAAAAATTGAGTGACCATATATTTACATTTCAGCAAAGGTTGCCATGGTAACTTAATTCTCTTGTTTTTTACCTGATTTTAATTTTTTTTTTGATGGTCTAGATTCAAATTTAGAATTTACATCAATTTTGTATCTTGGCATATGAAAATAAAATGACTAGTAAAATTGAAGTCATTTTAGTAAGATATAACACGGAAGGTCACAAACAAGAAACAGGTCAACTTTAAGGACTTCTACATGTATTGTATACCGGGGTACTTCACATAAACTTACCGCCTTTTCTCTGGTTCTTCCGTTGTCGTCTGCTGCTGTGATTTTGCTAACTCAATCAGTTGAGTTAAGTCCATCTTCATCTCTCCACCAAAGTTTACAAGTGGCCATTTCTTGCCTCCTGTCAATGAAAATTTGTCCTTTAATAGTATATGCATGAATCAAAATTCTGACAGCAAATTGTATTGAAAAAGTTTTTTGCCAATTATTTTCAAACATATTATGTTACCATTGTAATTTGTAGTAGTTAAATAATAAAATACCAAGTTACATAATCCTGACTTTGGGTCATGAAAATGTAACAGCAATGTATATTATCCTCCACATGTGGAGAAGTTGCTGATTCCTAGTGGAACGGTAAGTAATATTAGAATACAGTCCTTAAAACTGGAAAGGTAAATTAACCGCAGTCTCAAACTGAAAAATTTAACCGAAATAAATATAAATAAGTTCTTACCTTTGGCGCTTTTACGACCTTTGAACCGATTTATCACATCAGGTATATTCTGAAGAACTTTCTTTCCATGAGGACTACTTTTATCAATGGGAGTAGATTTTCCTAAGGGACTATTTTTGTCATTGGGTTGAGTTTTTCCAAAAGGACTACTTTTTCCAGTAGGAGATGTCCTTCCGAAAGGACTACTTTTATCACTTGGAGAAATTTTTCCAAGGGGACTGTTTTTTCCAAGGGGAGAATTTCTTCCAAATGGACTATTTCTTCCTGAGGGACTTACGTTTCCACTTCCAACTATGGGAGGGAAAGAATTAGCCCCATAGCTCTGTCTGAAAGGTTTGAGATTCTTGGGATCCTTTTTTCCTGCAGTGCCACCATTGAGTTCATTTTGAACAGTTTTGTTAGCCTTAGCTCTGGTGAAATATGCTGTATTCCGTACTTTTGGTGCAACTTTCTGGAGTTTATTTTTCAGAGGGTTTTTAGGGGACAGAAATGTAGAAGCAACATCGTTCTCTTCAAAGTGAACAGATTTTCTTTTTTTCTTTTTCTCAAACCCTCCGTCTGAAAATGAAATAATTATAAATAAATTTTTGAAGAATATCAACAGCTTGCAATTTATAAAACAACATTCAAATAATATTTACAATCAAATTGCACAGGGCAGCCACATATTGTAACAAATCATCTTGACTATCATGAATACAGGGAAGGGCTTTTGACTTTTATTGACTTTTGCTTTTTCAAACCCCGGATAAAATCCATTCCCCGAAGTCTGGCAGTAGGTACAAATCCCCACCAATTACTCCCACCCTAAACCAGTGAAAAATATAGTCCCGGCTATATGTCACCGCTATTTTATTGTCACCACTATTTTGGCGTGGAACAAAACCCCCACACTCACCTGGCAGTTTGAAAACATCGGAAAGGTTGAAACCCGGGACTATTCCTGACTATCCCCGCCCTTCTTAGGGTTAGAGGGGTGGTCAGGTTATGTTAAAATTATTTACGGGACCGACCCCTAATACACTACATGCCCCCCAGGAGGGGCAGTGATTTTTACTTTTTGCATTGTCATAACCCCAACCATTCCACCTCAGGGGCCAGGTGATGGTAAAATCTTAAGTATTACCCCGGCCCTTGGCAACTAAATATTGCCTTTGTGGTATTGTTTCAGAGATACAATCCCCGCATTTCCCCGGCAGTGCAGTGGAAGCTGAAAGGTAAAAACATTACCATTTCCCCGACTATCAACCACCTATACGCTGGGTTGGTGGCCATGGTTGCAACTGACTGTCTGATGCATTAAAATTAGTATTATAAATACTAACATCGATACGCTACACACATAAACCAAAAAATTACAGAACATTACCCTCTATGTCAACAAAAAGAGAACCAGTTGCACCAATATACAATGTAAACAATATGATTGAGTCAGATTGACCCAGTGACCCAAGTTCAAGCTGAATCCAGACATCGCGAAAACTGGATAATTTCCGTAAAACGAAGAAAAAGAAAACTATGAGAGTTTAAAAACGTTGTGCATTATTAAATAATCCTAAAAATGTGTCAAACACCAAATTACCTAAAGCTGTCATTGTGATTTTGCAACACTGCTACATTTTCTTTTCTGAGTCGTTCAGAACAGCATGCTGGTTACCAATAACGTCAACAATACGTGACCTTTTGACCCATGACGTCACGTCGAGTCTACTTTCTGATTTTCGGCTAGACAAATTTCACGCCTCAGCGAGCATATTGCAGATTAAGGTTTGTATGATTTCCTCCAAATTTGAACTATGCAATTGTTTTCCATCAGAATATTAGTTGAAATTACTAAAAAGCAATAAATCATGCGTTCTCGGGTTAAAGCAAAATAGAATCGTCCGTCCATTTTAGGTTTGATCAATAAAGTAGTCCAAATTTAAGCAGTCCTCGAGAAAATGGCCCAAACCGCAGGCGAATAAATATTTACGTCTAGAAAATGTATTAAATTTACGACCCGATGATATTCTAAATCCATATCAGAATGTTAAAAACTTAAATTGAGGCAGCATTTCACTCATCAAATTTCATAAATTCACCATGTTTCAGACAAAAACACGCTTAAACCAGGAACTACTTTTCGGCGGGTTAGAACAAAGAAATTAGTCACTCGCGAAGCATATCGCTGTGTCGACTCTTTGAAGTGCACGTAAACCGCTATTACGCTCATTAATTCAGCTTAGTACAATACTTGTGTGTTTGAGCTAATCAGATCCTACGCGGTAATCGTCTGTCATACGTCTGCAGTCTTGCACCGTTGAAAACTGGGTCAAGAGGTAAGTGGATTAAACTCAATCTATGAAATTGTCTACGGTGATTAGCAATGTGCTGTTGGAGTTTTCGCTTTGCTTCAAGCGTCCGCCATCGCTGAATACACTAAACTATGTAGAATGTTTGTATATTTGTTTACGCCATGCACTTAAAACACGTGGTGTGTGTATTGACTACTTTACTTTCAGTTTAGAAATAGTGAATATAGAACAAGACATTTAAACAATTGTTACTAATTGGACA
Source organism: Spisula subtruncata (assembly GCA_963678985.1). Lineage (NCBI taxonomy): Eukaryota > Metazoa > Mollusca > Bivalvia > Venerida > Mactridae > Spisula > Spisula subtruncata. The sequence goes on along the minus strand of OY787678.1, from coordinate 30,073,904 downwards.
TTGAAGAGTTATTAATTGGCTGAATAATTGTTCATTATTATGTTCAATAAGCTAGTTACACAGGGTTTAGGCATAATTTATTTATAATTATTGTGCAACGTTTTATTGAACATACAGTATGCTGTTCTGTTTCAGTCAAGTATTCATTTTCAGTTATTGATATATACATGGAGTTAGATATACAGTATCGATAAATATCATAAACTTGTGTATTTTAATTCTTGTACTTCATGATTTTACCATTCTGAAAATATTTGACAATATTTCGTTATTGAATATATCTCTGTCAAACATAACATTAACGCTGACGAACATATTTTTGAATGTTCAAACTTGTGTATATATATACATAATGTATCGGTTTCGTTCGACCTTTTCATCCACGGTCCGCACTCCGGGGATGGGCAGGGTTTTTCACTTTTGGCTGATGGTAAAATCTCAAGTATTTCCCAGGCATATAGGTTCAGAGAAAAAATTCCCAACATTTCTCCGGCATTCCGGGAAGCTGGAAGGTTAAAACATGCAGTTTCCTCGGCTATTCACAGCCCATCCCCAGGGGTGGGGGATGTGGATGCAACAGACTGGTGCATTAGTCAAGGCATTTTATCCCTGAAAGTTCCACATTTTGGCCCTTTCAGGGGTTGACACAAACTATTTTTTGTCATTGGTCTTACAGTAAAGAAGCATTAAATTTGTAAAGAAAACAGTTAATGGTCCTTCATGATTTTCTCTGGCCCGAGTTAGTTTTCCTTCATTTTTGTCCCTCAGTTCAGTCACCATGTATGTTTTCATAGGCTATCAGCTTAGTGGAATTAAAGTAGAATATATATAATATGTTTAATTTTAAGACTGGCCTTACTTCCCTGATGCAGTATACTGTAAAATCATTAATATTCAAGGGGGGGGGGGTATTTCGTGGATGATATTAACCAGGAAATTATATCCCCATAAATATTAATAATTTTTATGGTACGTGTCTAAATGGATGCAATATCCTTGAAATTATGTCCCCACAAAATGGTTCTTTTTAACCCTCGAAATTTAACAAGACTGGGGTGTCCCAAGTAGTTTGAACAGACATAGCATTGTAATCAAGTTGTATACATTTTGTAACATGGTAGAGATTTATTGTAATTTACTAAACCTAGGCTTCAATCAGGAAGTAACTTTGAATTCATTATAAATAAACCTACAGTGTTCTTTTCTTACTGCTATTTCATTTACTCACATACATGTTTGTATTTCATATGCAAAATCTGTATACTTTTGTAAGTGGGAAGCGGTGGTCCTGAGGTAGGGGATATGCTTCAGGATTGAGAGGTCCCCGCTCCCTGGTTCAACCCTCGTCTGGACCACTGGTTAATTTCTCTGAGCAAGAATAACCCATATGCTCCATTCCACCAAGGTGTAAATTGGTACCTGTAAGGGCAGACTGTTAGAGTTTATTCCTGGGCGCCGCAGATCGATGTTGGCTTCCACACTCATACCAGCTCTAGAAAAAGTCTCCCTGGAAGTCTCCCCAGGGAGACTTGAATTTAGGTTTTATCAGGAAGCCCAACTGACCTGGGGAAGTTTAAGTATTACAGGGTGGTTGAACAGCTGTAAACAGCCCTCAAAAATTGGTAACTAGCAACTAAACTTATAAGGCAATTGTTGGGAACTTAAATTTTTTTACTTAATGCAATAAAAAAAATTACAGTAAATATAACACAATGCTGGTACTACTTTTCTTTTGTTTCAAAGCCATTCCCTATATTCCCCTATGATCCTGTTTACTTTTTCTTTGCAATCATAATAAAATCATACCATCGTTAAAATCTGTATGCCGGTTCTTAAAACTTATTTTAATCGTTATTTCGAGACGTTTCCTCTGCATAAGTTGCCACCATCTAGCCTGTAATTTAACTAATATTTCGTTTATTTTCTGGAAACTCGTGTGTGCGATGTGCGTCTTCAACTATAAGGGAATAAATACTGCCTGTCACAAAAGGAGTAGGAATAATCAATATAGGAGCGCAGAATAGAATCACGCAGAATAGAATCGCGAGGAGATTCCTCAGAATTATCTTGTGTTTTGTAGAATTGCTGTATTTAGTTATATAATATTACTGTGTATGACTCATGATCTTGTATTTGTACATACCGTGATATAGTTAGGGAAATAGGGATGGTTACAAAGTTAGGGAATACTATAAGTTATAACAGGGATGGTGGTTTTGACAAACATATTGAGCAGATCTATATTAGTTGATTCCAGATACTCCTCTCACTTTTATAAATTGGTTGTGTAAGCAGGGCTTTCATTTGACTCTTGAAACTGCATTTTGACTCTTGAATTTGACAAAAGTGTCTATTTTGACTCTTGAAAATTTAAGGTGAAGAGTCAAATTTACTATACTTGTAATACAAGTTTTCTTGCAATATTCGATGACTCTTGAAAATTGAGAGTCAAGAGTCCTTTTGGAGCCTAGTGAAAGCCCTGGTAAGAAAATCACAATAAGACTGCAGTCTTTCATTCACTCTTTTTACGTTTTGAGGCCAAAGAATCGACTTGAATACAATACAACCCCTACATAGCAACCCTCCCTTAGAGCAACAGCCTCTCTATAACAAGTTAAACAACACTATCAATAGTATCATTGGTTCCCTCAGCCAATAGTTGATAGTATCTAACCTACCAGTATGTACCCTGTTCAGTAGAACCCTTGTGGCATTTTAGAGTATTACATTGAAGTTGAAGAGCATGGATCATTCAACCACTTTATAATAACACATATTTGCAGCTCCCGTTAGGTGTTACTACACAATGGTTTTACTCAGGATACTTGAATTAATTTTTTGTAATATTTTTATGAAACTTGAAAATTCATAATTCTAAGTCATATTGACTCATCACTTTTGGAGGCGTATGAAAACTTAAATGACAAGGCTTAACACTTAACTCTAAGTCCAGTGAATATCAAGAGGACCAGTGAACGTCTTGAAGGACACAGGTTTGACTGTATACCTGTATTGTACGATACCCAAGGAAATAATTAAGGTTTTCTGCTAAAAATCTTGAAAAAAATGTACTTTAAAGTTTATATTTAACATCTAAATATGGAAACCAGGGCTCGGAGACAATTTGCTGATCAAGCTGCTGATTAAACACCTCCAAGGAATGATGTGATGTTATAGATTTTTTTTTCTCTAACTGTACAATTCTTGTAAACAATGAAAAAGCATGTTTTTCATGTTCTTAATTCAACATTGACGTAACTACGGTGATTATTTTGTTGTCTGAATGCATTCAATGATCGTCATTGCGCTCGTCATTCCGCTCGTGTGATTGCTGTTTAGGTGTTAGAGAAATTTGGTTAACGGGTCTCTGTGAGGTACATACTAACTTAGATAATTTTATATCTGATCACATGGTTGATATCCCGTGGTGGAATCGATTCATAACATAATCACATAATTGGCAGCCCTCAAGACGAGTGTAGGGCGAGGTTTATTTCTGGAATTAATGATATCATATAATGGTAGCATGTAATAAGTGTGATTAAAAAAATTGTAATTGATTTGTATCCCTGAAATAATTTATTTGTATATTTTTTGTTTGTGACTTGGCTCAATTTGATGTAAACTCATTAATATTTGTGGGGATTTAATTTTGTAGGGGATATCAACCATGAAATGAAATCCCCACAATTGTAAATTATTGATATAGTATATGACTTAGTGGATAAGATATCCCTACGAAACGGACATTTTGAACCCAAACCATGAATTTGTGTCCCATTGAAATTAAATGATTTTATAGTAATGGATTAATGAAGTTGATATAAATATTGGGGTCTTCACCTCTATATCAGGGGTTCCACTAGCTTCTGAATATGAATGGTCATATTGAATCTGATGCTCTTGAATTTTAATTTTACCATTTTAAAGGCAAAATACGAGGTACCCATGATTTTCAGAGAAACTAACCCTAACTCTTCAAAGTGTGGCTGTTAGGACATTTTAAGGGTCAGAACCACTACTCCCAGGTTAAATGAAACCCCTGAAATAACCTAGTTTTATTAATAAGAAGTACAACAATAACAATATTCTTTTTAAAAAACAAATTTTCCAGATTTAACAATTTTACAGCTTAGTCCCTGTGGTTGTGCCCCTACATTATTTTAAGTGGGGAGGGGGACATAAAGCATTATACTTATATAATTTTTTTTAGAATGACAATTTTTTGTAGGTGTCATTGGGTTAACCCTAACCCTGGCAGGGTACTTTTCAGAAATTTAGAATAGTTATAATTTAAAAAACAAAACAAGGAACCTCTGTACATGTACAATACACATAATCTACTGTAAACAATTTGTCGCTAAATACAGTAATATTATTGATGTTGTAAGCGTCTCTCACACGCTCACTGTATAAGGATGTTCAGAGAATATACGTCAAGATTATCTGTGTCGATCAATATTTGTCATTCACTCGGAGTGTGTCTCGTATGATTTGCCTCGATCTCGTGGCATTTTATTGAACTATCTATGAAGACTAGGACCAGATAACAGTCGTATAGGAATTCACAAAGAAAACGCTTTTTCGCTTTGTTTTGATTTTTCGAGTCTTAGATTTATTAATCCCCCACTCTTAATGTAGGTCTTGATTAGCATCATATTAGAAGAAATTGACATTCAGAATCTGTATCCAGACTCAAAAGTATATGTATGAAAGAATTACTTTAAGTTACGTATATATCACTTTGTCAAGTTTTTTATATGTTTTCCTTCAGTTGATGTTTTAAATAAAATGTTACTTTAAATTCTATTTATACTTAACCCAGTCTTTGAATTTGGCCACTAGCCCGAAGCCCGAGGCTAGTAAAGACTGAGTCGGGCTAGTAATTTTCTCTAGGTGACTAGTCCAAAAGTCTAGTGAAAATTGATAATAATTTTAATAATTTAATGGTCTGACTAGTATATTTCTTCTCGGGCTAGTAAGTTCTGCCTTGCTGGTAGCCCGACTGGCTAGTACTAAGTTTTTCGTGAAGACTGCTTAACCACACTAAGTCATGGGGGTCCCATGAAAATTGATGTCTGTATCATGATTATGAAGTTGGTCTTAAAATAGTATGGTTAAAGAAAAACCCTGAACTGTAAGGGAGATGGTGGTATACAATTAAATTTAAAAGTGGTATTAAAGTGAGATTTTTCTATACTTGGGAGCATAGGAGGTCGATGTCCTGGATGTATACTATACATTTGGCGAGGAATGACAGGCTGTATATTGTCTGTTTATATTTCATTGAGAACCTGAATGTAAACAAACAAAGCAGGTCAGCCAATGAAAACAGACTGTACAAAACTTTGACCCATTGATATGCTTCATTATATGTAAGGTATATTGAATTCACCTTGGTATTCTTAACTAATCCTGAATCTGTTGTTAAGATTAAGTACTATTATGTAGTTGATAGATAAAGTTAAAATTTAATCAAGAAGTTACTAAGTCTTGGTCAACTAGTCTTCAAAAAAGCCCTAGAGCTTGTCTGTAATTTGTTTTATGAGCTATTATTATAATAAAATTCTCGAATCACAAAAAAAGTCTTGGTCAAAGATGTAAATGGATTGTCGTATAGAAAAATGGCAACAGTCAAATTTCAATAAAATTGCTTCAATTAAAAGTCAATTAAGAAGATATAAAATTACACATCCTTATTACAAAAAACTTGGTCCGGTGTAGGTAGCTGATAAGGTACTATTTACTTTACCCGTCTTAAACTCTTATTTAAACTTAAAGCAAAAGTTTAAATTCCATGCATGCTTATTGCTGAAAGCGTAAAAAAAAGTGTAAAAAAATGTTTAGCGGATAACTTAATACTTTCGTATGATAACTTTAGTACACTCGTTTGTTTACATTTTCCTCTACACTGACTTGACACGGGAGGTTTGTAAGATTAAACTTAGCTGAGGTTTACATATATTTACCGATACTTGTGTTGTTCTGACCTATATTTTCTCCTCGATGAATCGGTCACAGGTGTATATATATGAATGAATATATTTGGTATATAAAATACCGAACAAAAGAATCAGTTACTGGTAGGTAGGTATAGCTTGCCCACTTTGACACGAGCCTGCCCTTTTGGTTAGCATAATTTAACAGTTGATAAATTGCCTACGTTTATAACACCGATTGTATGTTTTCATAATCGGGGAGTATCACGAAGACGCTCCAGATGTAATACAAACACAAATTTGAAATACCGATATCGCACGAGTTGCTTGCGGAAATTGATATATTCAAACCCTGTAATATATTATTGCATAAAGGTCAGGCTCAGGTCAATATAGCAAAGCTATATGTAGATCCCTGTATACTGGTAGTACTGTATACTAAACTTTTCAATTCTGCTCCAGTTTATCAAATTAATATTGAATTATCAAAAACAGGGCCATCAGTTGTTCAACATCTCAGTGAAATCTTGTTATGACCGAGTGTTAATTTTGAAACAAAAAAATCAGTTTGATGTAGATATCTAATATTATAGCTATATGTATAGCATTCCTAATACTTAACTTTTCAATTCTGCTCTGGTTTATTAGGTTAATATTAAAATACAGCTAGGGACCCATCAGTTGTTCAACATCTCGGGGGGGGGGGACTTTGAAGTTATTAACAGACTATTAATTACTCAATAAAAGTTAAGTTACCACTTTTTTTGGGCTCTTTTCAGCTATTAGGCCTCTCAAGCAACCTTTGGCATTTTAACTTTCCCTGGTCTTTGGGATACCTATGTAAACCTACGCTTGTGTCTCCCTGGGGAGTCTATTTCTCTCCTGCGGGTGTGGCAGCCCACATTGATCTCCGGTGCCCATGAATAGACACTGCCTTCACAGGTACCATTCACAGGCCCAGACCGGGGGTTGGACTCGGGACCTCTTGATCCTGGAGCACCTTCTACCTCTTGGCCACCGCTCCTCACTTATATAGATACCTACAGATGTGTATAATATACTTAACTTTTCAATCTGCTCAGACTTATTGAATTAATATCAAAATAGGGCCATCAGTTGTTGAACAGTTGAACATCACAGGGAAAACTTAAACATTATTGACAAGATTATTAATTATTAACTTCTAATCAATCAATTTACTGTATGATATACAGATGGTGTGGAATATCTGTTAAGTTCAAAGCTGTGTTATAATGAACATTGTTTCTGGGGATGACAAGAAAAATCAATTATATGTGGTAGTCCTTTAACTACCTTTTTATAAGCACTATGTAAATTTATATTTTAAACAGTTTGTTTTGAGATGATACTCAATACGCAGGAGTCTAAATACTAATTCCAGTCTTTTCAGAGAGATATTGCACTATATATTTTATATGAAAATCATTTAGTCCAGTATATTGAATAGCAGTTTTCAGCATATTGAAATTGTTGAACTTTTACCATTGAATACGTTTGTACGATAAAGCCCCTGCTTCAGCCAAGCATAATATTTATTTGCCAGTTAGCTATCTGGCAGTCATATTAATGTATATTTGCCTCCAACCAGATTTGAACCTGGGTAGCCAGAGTCCACGGCAAGCACACTTACTGTACTTCAGCAGAGATCCAATTTGAGATTATAGAAATTAAGAGTCCGACTCTCTTGAGATTTAAATATGATCTCAATCAAAGCTTAAGCAAGGTGCTTCATGAGACTTGGGGCCAGGATCTGTTACAAATTTTATAAACCAGTGTTTTAATTGAACTGATTGAAAATTTTAATAATCTGCAGCAGATGATCACAGATTAAGAAAAATAGGACATTTTTTGTGTCAAGTTATATTTTTTCTCTCCATGAAATCATGATAACACGGTCTGCTTAAAAGCCGTCTGCTGATCATTCTATTCTGTTCTATTCCGCAAGCTTTTAATCTTTGTTTCATACAGTAAGGAACCACTATTGATTTTCCCAGTAAATTGTGGCACTCATACTGTGAGACTGAACTTCTACATGAGTTGCTACGGCAACCAGTTAGAACCTATTTACTCGCATTCGATTGGTCGAGAATTTCATAGGAAAAATAGAAATTGTTCAATTCACTGTGATGGAGGGAAGCTATGCTTGGGAAATATACTTAGGTAAATTAGTATGTGGGTTGATTTTGTTGGAAGTTTTATTTTTAGATTATTTTTTTTAAAGAATTTAGTTCAGTTTGGTTTTACAGGTTTTATGAATGAAGTCTGTAAAATGATTGAATTGATAAAAATGTTTTCAGAAAGTTTTTATAGTTGTTTATAAACGTATTATGGTACTTTATATTGATTATTTTCATACTGTGGATACAATATCATTCATTTGGTAAAATTATATATTGGACAGAAAACTGTTTTAACAAAAATGCTGTCTTATCATTATAATGATCATTGAAAGCGGTTCGAGATTCGATATAAATCTCTAATTAATATTAGAGTTTTAGTCTTCCAGTATTTGCAGTTTAGATTTTACTAGAAATGTCCCAGGACCCTTCTCTGAGGTTCCTTCTGTAAAACTCCTATTGTATTGAAGTTGTGTTTATGGACAAACATATGTCTTTACGCTTGTCTATATGTATGAAATGCATGGTTGGGATTTTATCCACATTGACAAAATTAGCAGTGGGGAAACAGGGGTGTTGTTAAGTGGGGATTTAATAATAATATCCGTATCTTGTCTAAAATACATCCATGTCTGAAGGAAAATCAAGATCTATACTAATAAGTTCTGATAATCTTATATCAGGCCCAGTCCTAAGATTATTTAGCCAATTAGGACCCGGGGAAGGAGAAGTTTAGTTCCAAGTCATGTAGGGGCTTTAATTGAACTTCAAGCAGGGCTCATAAGTTATAACTAAGTTGACAGATCCTATGTTTTAAAAAAACATGAAAATAGTTGAATGAGAATGACTTGGAACAGTCCCTGACATAATTAATTGATTTATTAATTGATTTAATGAACTTACTGTACATGTACAGGTAAACTGTATATCAATTAACCTGAAACATCCGTCTCGTTTATTTATAGATGCTTTATTATAACGCAATATCATTGATTTAGTTAGTTTTGTAACCGATCATGTTTCAATATAGTGGGCGTGAACATCGTTGATTCTTCGTGCGTTATTGAATTTTTGTGAACCATCGATTTTTCATGTAAAAGTAATTGAGTTTAATATTGGCACACTTCAATGAATCCCCATATGTATTAAAAAGGGCTTTGTTTATATATCAAAGTAAATTTACTTGATGCTAACCTTTAGAATAACCTCGTTATGAAGTAAAATTGTAGCGAGCGTCTTAGGGGGTACTGTAACCATGTAATTATACATTAACCAAAGACAACTTGTTTGAACTTACCCTTGTTTAACCAGTCTTTGTGGACAACCAAGTTAGTACTCATACTCAAGTTACAAATCACCAGAACATAAAAATATGTGTCTGATGTCTAGGTCTTGTGCAGATGCTGTCAGATGAGTATTAATGCATTTGCCAAAAAAAGACTTACAACAACCAATGCCAGATGACCAACTATATCTGTCCAGCCTCTTGACTGATAAGACCAAAGATTGCATATCGAGGGGTGCCTGCAATACTGTAGAAGTCCCTCTTTATCTGTATGCAGTTACTACAGTCTTGCAGGCACCCATCCATATGTGTCTTAAAGTATTAACAAGAAAATTGTTATCTTTTTCTGTCAGTCATATGACATAAAAAATCCAGCAAAAACATACATAAAATCTTCAAACTATGAGATAGATAATTTTCATTATTGATTTAACATGTTAATGATAATACTTAAATACAGTTGTAAATATAGGTCAAATAGATATGACATCATGATTAGACTTGATGTTAAGAAAAAATTCTTACATGTTCATAATAGACAAAAAGACAAAAATACACATTAGGGCCCACTCACAGTATATAAACGATTTGATGTCCGGTTATTGCAATAAGGCATCCAGGTTGAATTTTATGATATTCTAATATTTCATACATTGATAGGAAATAACATGTGTTTTTAGATGCAATAAGTCAAACCACAGGACCTTGTAGTTCAATAAATAAATCAGTAAATAAACTGACTACCCTACTTACACAGAAGTTGTTAATGTTCTTTTCACTCAAGAAAATAAAACGAAAATATCCCCACTGTGGCCCACCTACTATTTTCATATTACTGTAAAATCATTAATTTTCGTGGGGGATTAAATTTTGTGGATTTCATGGTTCAATTCAACCACAAACTTTAATCCCAAAGAACATGGATTTTGACCCTTGTTTTATTAACTGAAATGCAAAATCCACGAATTCAAGTGCCAACGATATTGTCTTTTTTACCAAAACCACGAAAATTTCGTCCCAACGAAATTAAATGATTTTACAGTACATTGTATTTATCATATTAAATCAGTCACATTGTGTTGTTTTGCTACATGGACTTAATGTTCCTTAGTAATCAATTTTCTCTTCACATATAAATAATAAAATCAATATACAGATATTGATCAATAAGCTAATAAATATTCATGAAGTGAATTTATGAATATTTAATTTATTTTTGCCAGGATTTATTATCTAAGGAATCTACCAATCATATGGTTTGAAATCGTAAAAAGGATGTAGAATCATATAAGAGGAATCAGGTTGTTTTTTTTGTTCTGTTTTCTTCTTCTTCATTTTTGAGACAAATATAGCAAGCAGCATTTATATTGTGGCAAATCCTCTTTTATTTGTCAGTAGAGTTTACATGTATGTGTACATCTTGTATGTGGAATCATGGAATCATAAATGCAATATATTACATGTATACTTGAAATGTTGGAATCACTTCCTAAGTGGACACTTCCTGTTGTCGTCTGCTTAATTCTTGTCTAAGTTAATCTGTTTGCACTTAATGCCTACTGTAGTTCTTAAATGTTTTTCTTATTCTATAATATGTATGGTTGTGTTTGGCATTGCGAAGTATTGGTTGTTTTAAGGTATAAAAAAATGCCTCTGTTTCCTTGAAACTGACCAGGTCACAAACCCATAAATTTTCACTTGCCCAAAACCAGCTTTTTCTTCCTTCCAGCTTTTTAATCAGCTGTTCTTCATGGCTGGACCAGCTTTTCTTTATGGTCGAATCAGCTTTTCTTCATGGTTGAATCAGCTTTTCTTTATGGCTGAATCAACTTTCTTTCCCGCTGAACACACATTTCTTCCTGCCTGAACCAGCTCTTCTATCATACTGGTTTGTCTTTCATACAGTCAGAAATAAGGAAGGGTCAGCAGAAGTTAAGTATCATCCTTTCAAGTAAATGATTACCTAATAAAACTGTTATGAAATTCTCTGTTACTGGTCACTAAGTTATGACCATGAAGCAATTGACATTAACACTGAATGCTACATAGAGTAGTACTATTGTTATCTTGTAGATATAATAAAATCAATACTGTTACATTCTTTCAGGTGTGACAGATAGGTGGTAAAGAATGATGTCCATGAATTAGGGGCCAGAATAAAATCAAAACTGTTTCAATCTTTCAGGTGTGACAGATAGGTGGTAAAGAATGATGTCCATGAATTAGGGGTCAGACGTTGGGCCTTTACTGGCTGGAAGGGTAAAGATGGCCAAGAGAAAGTTAGATGAGAGCGACAACGAGGAATATTTGTTGTCATCACCTGAGGGGAATGATGATGATGATGATAGTTGTACCAGTCTGACGTCTACAAACAGTAGCACTGATGTACCCTCAGGTAATCATATCATGTGAAATTGTTATAGGCATACCTGCCCAGTACTCCTTTTAAAGTGGAGTTACTCCTCTTTTCGTTGATAAATTTTAGGTTTCCAAGTTTACTGTCTGTACAAAAGTACATGTGGTTTATTTTATGATCTTCAATCACATATTTATAATCACTAGAATTAACACATTTCTTGTAGGCTATTGTGGGATTCAAACGCAACACATTATGGCAACTTTATCTAGTACTGTTAAGGTATTAGCTCCCACATATGCTACCTAAGGTGATATTTTCAGTGTTTAAGAATGAAGGAATGACAAAAGAATTCAGTGGTTACAGAATGAATTTTATTGATTTCTGTTGTGTTGTGTTCTGACCACATATATGTAAGGTGGCTTAGGTGTGTGCAAAAACTGTCAGACCACTGGACTAATGTAACAGCCCCTTTTTGACTGAAATTATGCAGCGGTCAGTTCACTCGGTCATTCATCGTTGAGAAAACTTCATGTATACTACTTATCACAGATTTTCAGATCATAGACCGGCTGACGTCACATTAAAATAAGAAAGGAAAATGCAAATGAGGTGTAATATTACAATATAATAATGTGTTTCTATGATAACATGGTTATATTTTGTTTTCAGGATCAAAACCAAAAAGGCAAAAAACCAAATCTGTAAAATTCCAAGGTGTAAATGTCTACTACTTTCCACGAACACAGGGTTTTACCTGTGTGCCCAGCGAAGGAGGCTCCACACTTGGTATGATACATTTCTTGTTTGTTTTAATGGTGTCGGTTATTAGCACAAGTTTTCAGGGTGACAATGCGAGCTTTTGTGATCACTCTTCGTCCGCCCACCCTTCGTTTTAACACCAAGAAAACTTTGATAATCGGTTTGCTGTTTACGGATGTTATTCCACCTGATTTATCCGAAATTCTGCCATGCTGTTCTGTTCTTTGATTTTCATTTTCTGATTTGCTTTCATGTATGTACAATTAATTCTGAGTTAAAGCCAGGAACATGCTGGACTTCTGTCTTTCTGTCTACTCTGGATTGATATCATGAAATTGTCTGTGCTTGTTTATATAATAAGCGTATTGTGAGGAATTTTAGGTCTATGATTTATGCCAGAGTTATTGGCTATTGTTGGAGAACATTTAGCAGGGAGTATCAAAAAATGTTTTGTGTCAAAGACTGTTTCAGATATGTCCTATTGCTCCACTTCAGGTATGGGTGAGAAACATTTGCTTCGGGAGAATTTTACCCTGTCTGAGTTTGCCAAAGAGCAGAGACGTCTACATCGTGAGATGTTAGAGAAGCAAAGACAGGAGGGGAAATTGATGGAAGGACTCGAAGCTCGTCTTGCCGAGATGGAAGAAGAGGAAGAGGAAGGTTGCCATAGCGATGAGGACAGTGACTGGGAGTTCGAGGATCTCGACGATTATTATTTTTTACAACCGGTGTCAATTCGACAGAGACGGATTATGTTGAGAAATAGCGGAGTTAAGAAAATTGACAATACTGAGAAAGACACGTGTAAGCAGATTCGACAATCTCGGGAACAGTGTGGGTGTGATTGTAAGTTGTATTGTGATCCGAAAACATGTGCGTGTAGTTTAGCGGGTATTAAGTGTCAAGTGGACAGGTTGTCGTTTCCGTGCGGTTGTACCAAAGATGGGTGTGGCAACCCGACAGGTCGGGTGGAATTTAATCCTATACGTGTTCGTACTCATTTCATTCACACAGTTATGAGACTTGAATTTGAATCAAAATGTGAGAAGACATATAAATCGAGTGACTCCGACAGCGACGATAAAGATTCTAACATTAATCTGACGCAGTTTAACAGTAACGAGCTCGGCTCGTGTCGGGATTGTCAGAATTCTGAATTCAGTCATGCGCTGATGCAGGAGATGGAATATGCGGCTCTGAATCGAGAGCAACAACAACAACAACAACAGAATCATGTGTCAAACTACGCCATGACAAATTCATTCTCACATGCTGGTAACCATAGCAACATGAATGGAATGTTCAAACCCAACCCCTCGTCAATGTCATATACTAATCTGAACAGTACGACTAGTAACATGTATAACTCTGCGACTGAGTTCTACAACGCAGAGAATACAACTAGTATGTACGATTTTCATAATCAAAAAGAGGAGAACTCTTCGTACTCAGAAATGAGTGAAAGTTCAAATGAGGACGGAGTTTATCCAAAATCATTCGGAAATATGTCGCGTTTTCAAACAGAGGCCACGTGTTCTCATCATACTGGTCTGTCATTTTCACATAATTCAAACGTGGATAAAAAGTTCACTGGAGCTACAGAACCAGCGTTTAAACTTCAACCTATTTCTTCAATTCTGAGCTCTGTTAACGATACCTTTTCTACCCAGAGTTCAACATTATGGAGCGCCGACGGAAAGTTAACCGATAATCCTTCGTCTAGTTTAATTTCATCAACCGCATCATTACCCGACTGTTGCTACACAACAATGAACAACACGACGTCAGACAAAATCGCCGAGACCTGTCCTGGCATATCTTCCCATATGAATAAAGACTCTAGCTCTACGGCCGGCGATATTGGTAGTTTGATAACATCAGCGAGCGAATCAGATAATTTATCGGTGAGCAGTTTCTACGACTCAGATTCGTCTAACCACGGGATCACGCCGGCATGTTACGATGTCGATACAAATGAAAACGAGAAGAAAATCCGAGAAACTATAGAAGTCGTGGCACATAAATCATGCGATGATTCAACGGGACAGAACTTCGGGGAAATCATTAAAGAATCTATCTTTGAAATTGTCTCGGCTTAATAGAAATGCAATATTACTGTAGTTTTAAACAAAATCATGAATTTTCAATATTTTTGGAAAAAGTCTCTACTTAATCATGTTAATGAAATGCAATAACTTTAAGGAATTACTGCATTTTCAATATCTTTGAAAAAGTATCAATAACATGTAAGTAAAATGCAATTGTTAAGGAAATTGTGCATTTTGAAATTATTGCAAGCTATATTTAGTGAAAAATCTTTCAAAGTGTATATAGCTATATTTTAACAGTCAGTTAATGTCAAAATAATTACTTGCATCCTTTTAAGTATGATACTAGACTACCTTAATTACAAATTAAAACTTTGAATGGAACCCGTGTACTTTGATTCAATCGTTGAAAAATAGACAATTCTTATAGTTTCATAGGGTGTTCTAGAACACGTTTGTATGAAAATGGACAGTTTGCATGTCAAATAAATCTCACTGAGAGTTTCTGTTAAAATTGAAGCGAAAAATGATCTAATGGATATGAAAGCATAATTGTTTTTCAGTTTTTGAAACTTTTAAAAAAGTATCGTCCAATATAGCTCTATACACTTTAAGTTTTACTTAAATTATCAGACCAAAGGTTAGTCATTTTTGATGATGAAAGTGTTGTAGTTGTTAAAATTCATTGATGTTATTTGTACTTTACTTCATGTGAGTCATTACTCCATAGAAATCTCTGCATTTATTGTAAACAATATGTTTCATTCCTTTTAAAGTAGGCGGGCCTGATCAAATAACTTCTCTAGTCTTTAAATGTCAGTCGATCCATGTTTATATATGTAGGTATCTTTCTGCGACATGTTTTATATGACCTTCAAAAAGTGGGGTTCCCCTTTTGTCAGAAAATGGGGTTTCCCCTTTTATCAGAAAATGGGGTTTCCCCTTTTATCAGAAAATGGGGTTTCCCCTTTTATCAAAAAATGGGGTTTCCCCTTTTATCAGAAAATAGGGTTTCCCCTTTTGTAAAAAAAAATGGAGTTTCCCCTTAAACCAGAAAAAGGATTTCTTCCTTCGGGAGCCTCCTCTTGTCAGGAAGTGAGTTCCCCTTTTTCCAGAAATTGGATTTACCCCCTCATGACAGAAAATCAGTCTGCCAGAAAATGGGTTTCCCCTCCTGGCAGAAAGCGATTTTGCCAGAAAGTGGGATTTCTCCTTTGCAAGAAAGTGTGGTTCTTCCTTTGTAAATTATTATAACAAGTATTTGCATAATCTTTACATTTATAAGATACATGTTTGTCACTCATTCAAAAGTCCAACGTTATAAATTGTAAATGTTAGTGAGTGGAACATGGTCTTCTGTTCCAAGAAAGGGCTGGCCCTTTTTCTACATTATCTTCCTTGAACAAATATGTACCTCCGGTGTCTACAAAAACGAACAAATTAGTGAAAGTAATACTGTAAAATCATTAATTTCGTTGGTCGAAATTTCGTGGTTTTGGTAAAAAAGACAATTTCGTTGGGACTTGAATTCGTGGATTTTGCAATTCCGGTAATAAACAAGGGTCAAAATTGATGTTCGTTGGGATTAAAGTTCGTGGTTGAGGTTTACCACGAAATCCACGAAATTTAATCCCCCACGAAAATTAATGATTTTACAGTATAGTACATTTATACATGTGTTTGATCTAACCCAAGAATTTGAGCTTGAATAACTTGGATCAAGTATAAGCAATAAGTATCTATGTACCAGTATACTGTTGCTTTTTGTTAATACATTAATTGAACCTGACAGGCTTTGGCAAGTTGCCAAAATACTTTTCTTGAGAGACAATGTTTTGTTTTGTATACTAAAAAAATATTTTGTACTGACTTTGTGCTAGCTTTATTCTTACTATTACTGGGTCATTATGTCTGATCATATTAAAAGATATTTTTTTAGTAAATATTTTCTGTTATTGAACAAATTTTGATTCTTTTGCATGTTGCAATATCTCCTTGAGTTCTTTTTAAAGAAAAAACAAAAAAAAACGCTATTTTTGAAAGTGTTTTTTGTAAATAACTCTGTTATTGAACAAATTTTGTTTTGATCTATTCAATTGCATGCGACTTTTAGATAACTCCATGGGTTTTTTCACCATCAAGGAAATATATTTTTGAATATGTTTAATACTTTGTATGGGCAAACTGATGGTAACTTTAATAAAAATCATGGTTATGACAATTTATATATTTGAAACAGTGTTTAAACTGTTGCCATAGTAACAAATCTCTTTTTGTTTATATTTTTTGATGAAAAAAATATAATTATTTTTTACTTGTGCTTTTTGCGACAAACTTACATTAATTTTGTTATTTTATGATTGTTTATTTTGTTTTATAGGAATCTCTTTGGACGAAGGCAGATCTGACATTTTAATACAATTTTTTAGGGGCTTCATTGGACCCATGTACTTTTGAAGACTGTTATTGTAACATAGGGGTTATGCTAGGGGCTGAAATACATGGGTCATTTTGTACCTGATACTTAGTTTTTGAAAAAATCCCGAGACTCTCATTAGAGTCAAATTTGTGGGGTCAGATATCAATTTAAGGATAGAAAGGAAAAGATGAGACGCATTTGAACTGTATTTGCTTTAAATTTTAGCAATTTGTGTACATAAATGAAAAAAAATATCAAAGGCTTCTTTAAAAAAAAAGATATTTAGGACCATTTTTACTTACAAATCTTGGGGGTAGTTTTGGTTGTAAACATGTCTGATGTTCTTCTTCTGATATCTTACCATGATTAGGGGTTATTGATTCAAGTATTAGCGATAATTCTGACCATGAAATTCTTGTTGGTTTTCTTCAATATATTGTTTTTTCTGCAATTTAATTGCTGCTATATTTGACATTCGGCCTAATTTTAGGACATTGTATAGTTTTGATTATTATGTCAAGGGAGACAACTTATGTTGACTATTTATTTTAATCCTGACAGGAGTTATCTTTCTTGATTATTGTTCTATTGTATGTTCCAAGTATGTTTTTTGGCTTTTTGAATTCGCCTGTTGTGTAATGTAGAATCTATGTAAAAAAAATAATGTTACAAAAAATTGTACAGTTGATGTATATGTTGTACGTTCTATTTATAATTATATGAAATGTTTGTGTGTACTTGAGTACATACAGTTAAAATAGGAACAATGAATCATTTTATATACATTGTTGTTTTTTTGCGATTTTTCAACAATAATTGTACAGAATTTTACACGCATCATGTCATATCATTTAATATGTGTTTCTTGCATATGATGATTGTATATTGTTGTTTATTGCAATGTATGCAGTAATGTCAATTTCATTGTTTCCCGTCCCCTATTGGACCAGAATTTTGACCCAGAACTCTAGATATCATACTTACATCTTTAGAAGTATTTTTGTATGAAAAGTGTGCTTTCATATTTTGTAACACAGAACGAAGTCCTTCTCCAGAAAACATTTTCATGTTTCCATACACATGTACACTATTTTGGCTATTTTGCACAGAAAAGCTTCATTCTAAAACATTCTTGATCATGACAAATTTTTAGGGCAGGCTGGGATATTGGCAAAAACAAATATCTTTGGAGACTTGTCATTAATTGCAATATAGTAGCTTCAAGAGAAACGTGTAAAAAACTGTATAAATCAGGGGTCCCATAATTCTGGAAATTCGGATTGGCTTGGCTGTATAAGAAAGAATAATATTTTCTGCACAAAATAAAAGTTATTTGATGAAAAAATTAAAATATTTGACAAAGTTATGAATATTTGTAGTTATACAACCTGTATTTCAACAATAAAACAATGAAGCTTTGTTAAAATGTAGGAATGTGATTATGGCACCCTAAACAGACTTGTAACTTGTATTCAGGAGTGGACATTATGCCTCATTATAAACCCTGATAATGCCACCCCGAGCTGGGACCGGAATCTTTGATAGTTTTATGGTACAGGGGCCTTATTCACCAACAGCGAAGTCTAAACATCAGACTTAGACTTAAAAATGTCATTATTCATAATCACTGACATTTCTTTGAAATTAGGCTTAACCTAGTGAAATTTTATCAGACTATTTGTTGTTACCCACTGAACATGTATGCTAATTCGGTACATTTATAAGAACATAAGTCTATGTTTTAGACTAACAACGTTGGCGAATAAGGCCCCAGGCCTTGAGTGTTTATTTTCAAACTTACAAAATTGATCATGTACCAAAAAAGAACCATGCATTATTGTTAAAATCATGTTTCCATAGCAACAATTTATGAACATTTTTACTACGCATATTATAGTGTTCATTGTTTGCATTTACTTCATCTTTCATCTCACAATGTTAAGAATTACTTTGTTGGTTTAGAATGAGAAGGTCTTAAGTTCAAAAACACTATTTTGAGAAAACAGAAAAAAATCTGAAAATTACTCTTTACTTTAAAATGTCGACTGGTGCTTTGGCGGCTTAACAGCTGAATAGAGCCGTAGAAAATTGGTAACTTAACTTTTTTATCTTGAGCAGATGGAAAATATGTATGAATCTTACATGGTTGTAAGTAGCACTTGTAACCTTCTCATTCTAAGCCAGCGACTTGCCTAGTATACTATATGTGTGATACAATCTTCTTGCGACATAAGTGACACAGTTTGTTGACACATCAATTTTCTATGCTTTATTGTTCTTGAATAGTCCTAGTTACAATGTGCCATATTTGTTTCCATTTTGTCTGCAATATTGTAAAGCCAGTGCAGGCTGCACTATACAAATGTACAATTCAAAGGGAGTTGTAATTACAAAAAAATGTAACGCCCACCCTGTTACACAAGAACTCTCAACTGACTTGAAATAGCATTAATCCTTTACTCCTTTGACTTGCAGAATTTTGACTGGCTGCACTAGCTGTTATATAATATTTTTGAATGTATCTTAACCACTGACATTGCTAGAACTGTCATTTTATGGTATCCAATTGAAAATACTATGGAAACTGTTTTAAATGTTGTCAAAAGTTTTGGCATTTTATGTACAATAGGAACTTATTTTTTCAGCTTTAACTGTTTTGTATTTGTATGGAGTTGAATATCCAGAAACTTACACTTCAACTTGTAAGAAGTCTGAATGGGAGGGCATTTTTACCCCTTTTATGTTAAGCCCACTATCAGCGTTGTATACCAAATTCTGCATTTAGTAAATTTTTGGCCAGTTTTGCCTTTGTTATTGCTTTACTTGTTACCGATTCCGATTATTTTTGTTATTAAAGATGTTTGTTTTATGTACATTTTCCCCACGTCGCCCACCCCCGCTATTCCATAGATTATGTTAATTTGTTTATGGCTTTGTATTCAAGTTGTATAAATCGGTGCTGCTGTAGACCCCCCCTAACTTTTATTATAATTTTCATGGTTGTAATTTTAAGTTTCTGAATACACTGTATAACTGATGTGAAACAAGTGCAGTTCCGGTGTGAAACGCGTTGCTTCCTAGTAAATGAACCACATGGTTGTTATGTGCAGTGTCGAAGATATACAAAATAGTTCACACTCTATTTTATTATCTTAGTTCAGTTGTTAGGTAACATTACTTATGTTAAATATGAAGATTACCAAAAATTAAACCTAAACTTTTCATTACAAAAGTTGATTTAACATTCATTTCTACGCTTTTTTCCTAATATTAACTCCATTAGGTACATTGGAATTTAGTGTCTGTATTCAGTGTTAATGTAAATGCTAAACAGTTTGATTATTGGACCAAAACTTGTCTTGTTTTTGATTGATTGATTGATCTCAGTAACTCGGAACATTTGATATCTTAGGTGACAAGGGTATGACTTTGTTTGATAAAAGTATGGTTGAAATTACTACAAAACATTTGTTTGAAACAATATTCATTGGGCATTTTTAACTGGCAATTTGGATAAAAACATTTTTCTCTGCCAGTTTTCCAGATGTATGCATAGTTATATGCATATAAGGTTTGAATTTGTACTGGAAAGAGTCCTCGTTTTAAGCCTGCTCTCATTGACTTGATTAAAAAACAACTGGTTTTCATGGAGTTTCTACATTTTTTGTTATTATTATGGTTGTAAGTGGCATTATTGTGAATGATTTTGTGTTGTAAATGTTTTCTTTTTGTGAAACAAGATCTAAGGTGGACTTTACTACTAATTTGTTAGTGCATTATATAAATGCAACACAAATGCTTAAATTGATCAGTATTTTATAGTCGATCCATTGTGTATATACAGATGTTTCAGAAGGTCTAAGTCTAAGTCTGAGTTTTAGACTTACAACGTAGGTGAATAAGGCCCCAGAGGTAAGTCTTCTGCAAAATGTTCGGCATAATTTGCTGACAAATTACTAGTAATCATAGTATTTCGGACGGCATTTGTCATTGTTTGTATCAGTCATAATTATTTGTGAGTAAATATTGTTAATTGTTTATCTAGCCAAAGCATGATTTTTTTCTATTGTCTGTTTACTGTACACTTGGTACTAAAACATCTTTAATGTCCGTTGCTATGGTAACTACTTTATTGTCATCGGTTGCTATGGTAACTACTTTATTGTCGTCGGTTGCTATGGTAACTACTTTATTGTCAGTTGCTATGGTAACTAGATTAAGATGTTTTTGCACCAAGTCTTGTTTATTGTGGTCTATTTTACCAAATATCAATCTAGACTAGGGGTACCAAATTGAATGTTGTCATTTTTCAATTTAAACAATAGTTTGTCCAATGGATGAATTATGTTCCTTGTGAAAGAATTCAGCCATGGTTGGTTTACTTAACATTTCATATAATCTGGTTGAAAAATGATAACATTCAATATTGGTCATTATTTTTAGAGATAGATAAATATATATATTATATATTGTACACAAAGTCTTGGTGCAATACAAACTATTTGTCAATGCCAACGTGTTGAGTTATTTTATGACTAAGGTATATGCCCTCAGACATCATCCCCCAACTATTGTGACTATGGATGCCCGACTCTGCGCTGGTTAATGCACTGGTTTTGTAACTGTAACCTAGCATTGACGAGCCGATTCCCGGTTGTTGCAGGTCATACTCTTCCATGGTTCCTTGTGGAAAGGCGTGAACTGGTTAGTGTCAAGTAAAGACAAACTGGTAAGATGAATTTGCCGCCTGATATATTGTCTGACCAGATTAAAATGAGACTCATCCAAGCTCAAGCTTGATTCAGTATGACAAATCTCATTGTAGTCTGGTATGCTTATAAATTATAACTGAAAACAGTAGAGAAATGGCTTTAAACTCGAATAAACAAGCGATATCGCTCGGCTGAAATAAATGGTGGTTCTTTACCTATGTACATCACCAGCAAGAAGAAGTTAGGAGTGAGTACCCGTGGTAGAACTTGTACAGTCAGCATGCAATGTAGCAATATCTCCGATATTATGTAACCCATTGCTAATTCCAGCATAACCAGTGAGATCACTGCGCAGGAGTGAGTTTTACAATGTTGTATAATATGTACGAGAGTTGGAAATGATTATTATGTCCAGTGAGACAGCTTGTAACGTGTTCTGGCTTACATTGAAACCAGCTTCCCCAGCCTTGGAAAATAGAAATGGTAAGTTGGTAAGTTCATTGTGAAATACTGCACAACAGTGACGTGAATATCTTCTTGCTGTATTACCATTAAAGCAACTTGTTGTTTGTCATCGAAGCTGCTTTCGGAGTTACACACACCTTGTTGATGAGGAATATATTGACGCTTGTATTTGAGCTGTCTAAGTTGGCTTCCTCAATTGGGATGTCTTCCTTCGTGTGACACATTGGGATCAATCTCGGTGCCATGATACTATGTTCATGTAAACAACAATGTCATCGCTACACATAATCATGTTGTTTTCCAACTGCGCGACACATTATGCCATCAATAAGGACTAATTTGTTTATGTCATCAGGCTTTGTTCTGTTCTTTTATTTCTGTTGGGCATTGTTTGTGCCCCCCGCCTTTAACTACGTCAGGCATTGTCGGTACCTTTCTGTTTTCACGTGTCCTTTCGGATGTCGCTTCTATCCGTAGTTTCGTAATTTCTGTTAGATGCAATTTGTGTAAAATAATGGTGCTGGTTTTGATTTCTAGCTCCAAAACCGTTATTAGTGGACTTTTTCAAGCGTATGTATTCAACCGAAAGTTAACATTTCTCTGTATTCCTAATTTTGACCGGGACCAATTTCAGCTAGGCCTTTTTCTAGTCGCATTTACTATTTTTGTCTCCTATCCAATTCGATCACGCGCTATTCGTACCCAATCTTTCTTGATTATTATTCTATTGTATGTTCTAAGTATGTTTTTTTGGCTTTTTGAATTCGCCTGTTGTGTAATGTAGAATCTATGTAAAAAAAATAATTTTACAAAAAATTGTACAGTTGATGTATATGTTGTACGTTCTATTTATAATTATATGTAATGTTTGTGTGTACTTGAGTACATACAGTTAAAATAGGAACAATGAATCATTTTATATACATTGTTGGTTTTTTTTGCGATTTTTCGACAATAATTGTACAGAATTTTACACGCATCATGTCATATCATTTAATGTGTTTCTTGCATATGATGATTGTATATTGTTGTTTATTGCAATGTGTGCAGTAAGGCCATTTTCATTGTTTCCCGTCCCCTATTGGACCAGAATTTTGACCCAGAACTCTAGATATCATACTTACATCTTTAGAAGTATTTTTGTATGAAAAGTGTGCTTTCATATTTTGTAACACAGAACGAAGTCCTTCTCCAGAAAACATTTTCATGTTTCCATACACATGTACACTATTTTGGTTATTTTGCACAGAAAATCTTCATTCTATAACATTCTTGATCATGACAAATTTTTAGGGCAGGCTGGGATATTGGCAAAAACAAATATCTTTGGAGACTTGTCATTAATTGCAATATAGTAGCTTCAAAAGAAACATGTAAAAAAACTGTATAAATCAGGGATCCCATAATTCCGGAAATCCGGATTGGCTTGGCTGTATAAGAAAGAATATTTTCTGCAGAAAATAAAAGCTATTTGATGAAAAAATTAAAATATTTGACAAAGTTATGAATATTTGTAGTTATACAACATGTATTTAAGCAATAAAACAATTAAGTTTTGTTAAAATGTAGGAATGTGATTATGGCACCCAAAATAGACTTGTAACTTGTATTCAGGATTGGACATTATGCCTCATTATAACCCCTGATAATGCCACCCTGAGCTGGGACCGGAATCTCTGATAGTTTTATGGTACAGGGGCCTTATTCACCAACAGCGAAGTCTAAAAATCAGACTTAAACTTAAAAATGTCATTATTTATAATCGCTGACATTTCTTTGAAATAAGGCTTAACCTTGTGAAATTTTATCAGACTATGCTAATTTATATCAAAATCGGTACATTTATAAGAACATAAGTCTAAGTTTTAGACTTACAATGTTGGTGAATAAGGCCCCGGGCCTTGAGTGTTTATTTTCAAACTTTCAAAACTGATCATGTACCACAAAAAAACCATGCATTATTGATAAAATCATGTTTCCATAGCAACAATTTGTGAACATTTTTACTACGCATATTATAGTGTTCATTGTTTGCATTTAGTTCATCACTCATCACACAATGTTAAGAATTACTTTGTTGGTTTAGAATGAGAAGGTCTTAAGTTCAAAAACACTATTTTGAGAAAACTTAGAAAAAAATCTGAAAATTACTCTTCACTTTAAAATGTCAAAGGGTGCTTGAGCGGCTTAACAGCTGAAAAGAGCCGTAGAAAATTGGTTAACTTAACTTTTTTTATCTTGTGCAGATGGAAAAATATGTATGAATCTTACATGGTTGTAAGTTACACTTGTAACCTTCTCATTGTAAGCCAGTGACTTACCTAGTATACTATATGTGTGATACAATCTTCTTGCGACATAAGTTACACATCAATATTCTATGCTTTGTTGTTCTTGAATAGTCCTCCTAATAATGTGCCATATTTGTTTCCATTTTGTCTGCAATTGTAAAGCCAGTGCAGGCTGCACTATACAAATGTACAATTCAAAGGGAGTTGTAATTAACGCCCACCCTGTTACACAAGAACTTTCAACTGACTTGAAATAGCATTAATCCTTTACTGATTTGACTTGTAGAATTTTGACTGGCTGCACTAGCTGTTATATAATATTTTTGGATGTATCTTAACCACTGACATTGCTAGAACTGTCATTTTAAATGTTGTCAAAAGTTTTGGCATTTTATGTACACTAGAAACATATTTTTTCAGCTTTAACTGTTTTGTATTTGTATGGAGTTGAATATCCAAAAACTTACAGTACAACTTGTAAGGAGTCTGAAGCGGAGGGCATTTTTACCCCTTTTATGTTAAGCCCACTATCAGCGTTGTATACCAAATTCTGCATTTAGTAAATTTTTGGCCAGTTTTGCCTTTGTTATTGCTTTACTTGTTACCAATTCCGATTATTTTTGTTATTAAAGATGTTTGTTTTTTATGTACATTTTCCCCACGTCGCCCACCCCCGCTACTCCATAGATTTATGTTAATTTGTTTATGGCTTTGTATTCTAGTTGTATAAATCGGTGCTGCTGTAGACCCCCCTAACTTTTATTATAATTTTCATGGTTGTAATTTTAAGTTTCTGAATACACTGTATAACTCATGTGAAACAAGTGCAGTTCCGGTGTGAAACGCGTTGCTTCCTAGTAAGTGAACCACATGGTTGTTATGTGCAGTGTCGAAGATATACAAAATAGTTCACACTCTATTTTATTATCTTAGTTCAGTTGTTAGGTAACATTACTTATGTCAAATATGAAGATTACCAAAAATTAAACCTAAAATTTTCATTACAAAAAAATTATTAAACATTCATTTCTACGCTTTTTTCTTAAATTAACTCCATTAGGTACATTTTGAAGGTTTGTATTCAGTGTTAATGTAAATGCTAAACAGTTTGATTATTGGACCAAAACTTGTCTTGTTTTTGATTGATTGATTGATTGATTGATTGATTGATTGATTGATTGATTGATCTCAGTAACTCTGAACATTTGATATCTTAGGTGACAAGGGTATGACTTTGTTTGATAAAATTAAGGTTGAAATTATAACAAAATATTTGTTAATGGAAAAATATTCATTGGGCATTTTTTGTTGGCAATTTTGTAAAAAACTTTTTTTCTCTGTCACTTTTCCAGATATATGTATAGAATTCGTACTGGAAAGAGTCGACAGAGTTAAGGCCCTTGTTTTAAGCCTGCTCTCATTGACTTGATTTTTAAAAAAACCTGGTTTTCATGGAGTTTCTACATTTCTTGCTATTATTATGGTTGTATGTGGCATTATTGTGAATGATTTTGTATCGTAAATGTTTTATTTTTGTCAAACAAGATCTAAGATGGACTTTATTACTAATTTGTTAGCGCATTATATAAATGCAACACAAATGCTTAAATTGATCAGTATTTTATAGTCGATCCATTGTGTATATACAGATGTTTCAGAAGGTCTAAGTCTGAATTTTAGACTTACAACGTAGGTGAATAATGCCCCAGATGTAAGTCTTCTGCAAAATGTTCGGCATAATTTGCTGACAAAATACTAGTAATCATGTAATCATAGTATTTCGGACGGCATTTGTCATTGTTTGTATCAGTCATAATTATTTGTGAGTAAATATTGTTAATTGTTTATCTAGCCAAAGCATGATTTTTTTCTATTGTCTGTTTAATGTAAACTTGGTACTAAAACATCTTTATTGTTCGTTGCTATGGTAACTACTTTATTGTCGTCGGTGGCTATGGTAACTACTTTATTGTCAGTTGCTATGGTAACTAGATGAAGATGTTTTTGCACCAAGTCTTGTTTATTGTGGTCTATTTTACCAAATATCAATCTAGACTAGGGGTACCAAATTGAATGTTGTCATTTTTCAATTTTAACAATAGTTTGTTCAATGGTTGAATTATGTTTCTTGTGAAAGAATTCAGCCATGGTTTGTTTACTTAACATTTCATATAATCTGGTTGAAAAATGATAACATTCAATATTGGTCATTATTTTTAGAGATAGATAAATATATATATTATATATTGTACACAAAGTCTTGGTGCAATACAAAATATTTGTCAATGCCAACGTGTTGAGTTATTTTATGACTTACGGTCTGGCCCTGATCTCTAGACGCATCTCAAGTAGAAATCTCAACTCAAATTGTGATTTTGCTAAAATCAAGAGTCACTTTGCACACAACCAAACAGCTACGACCTAGAATTACTGCATGGAACAATTGCTAAGGACAGTATGTATGTAATTATTTAAACCTTTCGGTCAATGATAACCCATGAACGTGTGTTGCTAACCAGTTCATCTCTAGTTGGGTGGGAAACACAGAAAAACGTTTCAGAAATGATCAAGTGCCCCGGCCAAGGATCGAACCCGGGACCTCTCGATCAGCAGTCAAGCAAGCTATCCGCTCGACTACCATACCACCTAATTTATGACATAGTTTAAATAATCCTATTGTGGTGTTGCGATGTATTGTCACCAAATGAGAATCACCTGTCAAATGTCAAGAAATTATTAGAATGTGACCAGTCTTTTGGCAGGAATATAAGACTTGAAACAGTAAAAATAACAACCATCACCTGTTAAGAAATGTGACCCGTCTGTCGGCAGGAATATAAGACTTGAAACAGTAAAAATAACAACCATCACCTGTTAAGAATGTTGCATGTCACTGAGTAGGATGTATGAATAGTATGAACGCTTCCAAACTGCCAGTGGTACTGCTGCAGATGATCTCAGGACGGCAAGACATGTTGTGAATCAGACGATAGGCGTTGCGTTGGATGTTTCTGCTTGATTTTGTGACGCTTTCAAATGCTTTGCAAATATATCATGAACTGTTCTATTTTAATGCACAGTTTGAAGTAATTTGAACATTCGATAAACATTATAGAGCACGTTTTCTGAAACTTAGCGATAAATACATACTTTCTGGTATCAGTCAACATCACAAGACTATATATTTGTATTAATATAATTGATT
Source organism: Spisula subtruncata (assembly GCA_963678985.1). NCBI lineage: Eukaryota > Metazoa > Mollusca > Bivalvia > Venerida > Mactridae > Spisula > Spisula subtruncata. The sequence goes on along the minus strand of OY787678.1, from coordinate 30,046,284 downwards.
AAAAATAGCACACTCAGCTGAGCTATGAATTATTTTCTGGAAAATGTTCTATAAAACTTAATGTCTGTTTATTGGAACACTACTTCGTACAATTGATTGTAACTTATTTATTTGACATCAATTTAAATATTTTTCGAAAATTGTGTGAATTAACAAAGTTATTAACAGTTTCCCGTTATACTGTAAATACTCAGCCATAAGTCGGGCGAAAACAGTCCCAAAAAAAGTTAAAAAGTCACCCCGCGACTTATGGAAGAGTTTACTACACTACTACATGTAGCTATGGTGAACTGTAATAACTCAAGGACAATATTTTCACAGGGTTCTACTACAGTATAATGCCAAGCAAGATACATGTAGATCCATATCAGTATGATTGGAGCTTGTTTCATATTGTACACCAACAAGTTATAACCCGTCATATTTTACGTCAACAGGATATATCCTTTAATTGTATGTATACATCAACCAACAATTTGGAATCGCAAGCAATACAGAAGTCCCCCACCAGTTTTTAATGTATCTGTTGGTAACAATAATTTTCGTCCGAATAAAAAAAGATATATATGTGCATAAACTCCTTTGTTACTGGTCCCTATTTATATACCAAGTTCATAAACTTAGCTTGAAAAATGTCCAGATTTATTGACAGACGGACAGACTGACTGACAGGTAAACGGCAGGGGACTAATAAGATATATCCTGTCATATTTTAAAGCAACAAGATATGTCCTGTCATATTTTACAGCAACAATACATTCTGTTATATTTGAAAACAACAAGATATATTTTTTCATAATTTACATCAGCAAGACATATTCTGTCATATTTTATAGCAACAAGACATATCCTGTCATATTTTACAGCAACAAGACATACCCTGTCATATTTCATAGCAACAAGATGAACCCTGTCATATTTTGCAGAAACAAGATAAACCATGTCATATTTTATAGCAATAAGATACCCTGTCTGATTTAAAACAACAAGATAAACCCTGTCATATTTTAAAACAACAAGATACCCTGTTTCATTTAAAACAACAAGACATCCTGTCATATTTTACATCAGCAAGACATATCCTGTCATATTTTATAGCAACGAGACATATCGTGTCATGTATCCATATCTTCTTGTTTCTGTCGGTTACGTAAATGTTCACAGATCGTTGTGGTGGGATTGTCTTTAAATGTTGGATGTTTAATAACTTGATGAAACACAGAGATATCATTCATCCTGTAAAACAAAAGAAAATATTATTAATCGTACAAATACCAATACAATACAATACAATATAATACAAAATGTTTATTATGATTTAGGCCACCAGCCCATAACATGACATATATTAACAATACATATGTTATTTAACATTAGTGAATACATACGAGCACAGGTCCAAATTCATTATTACTTAAAAATGAAGAATTTAATCAGCTTTTAGAAAATAATGTATCATACCGAAATATACCGAACCGTTGGAAAAATTGACGGTACGTATCATATCGTGAGGTGAGCGTACCATTACACCCCTAATACATAGTATAATATATATACTATTATATTACGTATATAAGGATGCCATAGGACACTTTTCACGGACCTGTGCATACGAGGGGTGATCAATATATTCGAGGAATTTTCATCTAGCAATTTCATATTGTCAGCAAGGCTTAAAGCAAATTAACATCATTACGAGTAAGATATCTCAGACCGAATGCACTAATAAAATTATTTGATCAATACAAAGGGCTTGTGACATTGGACGTCGCGTGACGTCATTCCAAGCGTCACCGTCTGAGCAGCACATAGCTTCTTTCTGGACTGATAACCGGCTCCATGTATGAGACTGGTTTTCTTTTAATACTGAAATAAGTAGTTAATGACCAATTCTAGAACGTGAGGTAGAATAAAAAGTATCGATGCGTAATTGGAAACAAAACTTGGAAAAGGATGGTTGGCTGTACAAGATTGGATTATTCCAATGAAGAATGAAGCACGACCTAGCAAGTTTAGGGCGCAATATCCCTTTTGATCTGGAGTAAACGAGTAAATGTTTTGTAGCCTTTGCCAGTCATCGTTTACGCCTGTTACATTTGGTACAGATCTGTGCATCTTATTTCGCAGAATTCAACTTAAAGTGTCCCTAACACGGTGTTATCTTTGCTGTTTATCATTATTTTATCGACTTGATCGTTTGACAGGGACTCAACAATGACATAAACAATGAAATCATATGAAAATGGCCAATATGGAGTGCACAGAATCCAAGCACAATTTACTCAAGTCTTTTTAGAGATATTGCGAGGAATTTGCAAGTGTCATGTTAATTTTTATAGCATGCCGTTTCTCAGAAATCATGTTACACCCGAGATGCTCGACGGTGCGTGCTTCACCATGGTTACAAAAAGTGACATCATCAAGTAAATAGTAACTTTTTTTTATAAAGTAAATTAGAAGAAACGCGAGATGATAGATTAAGCTTATAATTTCATTACTCTAGTTCCAATATTTCAAAATTGAGAAGGAAAGTCCTCGAATATATTGATCACCCCTCTTAGGTAATCAAAAGAGTAACATGGTTAAAGCAGAATAGCAGTTGCATGACTATACAATTACAAGTGAAATGTTGATGCTGGGCATCAAAGATGCCGCTAGTTCTTTTTAAGTAAATCTTTTTATTTAGTAAAAGGTATTGGTAGAAACTTGTAAACAAACTAAAATTCCGGCGTGATGTGTGATGCACAAGGGAAGTTATCCTCATGTGTTGAGTGTACGCTGCAAAAACTTAAGATTGCTGAAAATGGGTATTTTTCACTAATTTAAGGGCAATAACTCTGGTTGTACTAAATTGAAAGGGGAGTGAAACCCCAGGTGCACTAGAGTACATGCTGTCAAACATTTCTATAAAGGTTTCATGATCCTAGGTCAAATACTTTTTGAGAAGCATGTGAAACAAGTCAAAAATGGCTATTTTACACCATTTCAATGGCTAATAACTCTGGATGTACTAAACTGAAAGGGGAGTGAAACCCCAGGTGTAGAGAAAACATCCTGACCATTTCTGTGAAGGTTTCATGACTCTATGTCGTGTACTTTGAGTACCGTGCGACATAAGGAAAGCGGCCAATTTTTTCTGTTTCAAGGGCCATAACTCCGTCAAAATTGGTTGAATCATAAAACCCTGATAATATGCACCAGGTCACATGATGACAATCATTCTCTGAAAGTTTGGTTGAAATCTATGAAGAAATGTAGGAGGAGTTGTGCACAGAAGAAATTGTTAAGGCCCGCCGACATTCAGCAATCTAATAACCAGAGTTTTCCTTTGGAAAACCTGGTTAAAAACTTGAAGGCAGTGAAACACCAGGAAAGAATAGAAAACATGAAAACATTCTATTTTCTATTGAAATATTTATTCAAATGAACATAACATGTTTTAGAAATATGAGCACCATTATAATATTGATTAATGCTTCACAGATGGCATTTAGCATGTTTCATAAAATAACAAAGTGTATTCCAATAACGTGGTATAGCCTGACAACGTGAAACTGACACTAAAGGACATTGTTATTTCGTGGTTTGTGAGCTTGATAAGTAAATTTATTGCGAATTAATACGTTCAACATAGTTTAAAATATGCATAGAACTAGTTCCATTTGGCAGGAGTATAGGAGCGCATATGAATATTTTGTAAATAAGAAGTGTCAGTTCAATGTTGGCAAGCTATATTTACCCGTTTAAATTTTGGCAAAACAAACTATTCTGACATACATAAATAAAGAAACATAGAGATTAAAAAAACACTTGCATTTATCAAATTTAGATTAACACAAAACCTAAGAACTGGAAAAAATCGAAAATCATAACTAAAAAATATCTGACAGACATGAAAGTATTTAACATGTTCCATAAAAGTTCGAAAGGAAAATCGCCGCTCCGCGCAAATAGTTTTTTTTTACTTTTTAATAGCCCCTGCTAAGACCCGCAAATTGCAACATATGTAGCCGTTATATAAACACCCGTTCCGAACTGATTTGGACTTTAGTACCTACCGAACATTTATCATCCTATTTTACCCCTGACGGGCGAGTCCAACAGCGTTATAACCAATCAAATCTTGTATCCTCCTGGGACTTGGACTTTAGTACCTACCGAACATTTATCATCCTATTTTACCCCTGACGGGCGAGTCCAACAGCGTTATAACCAATCAAATCTTGTATCCTCCTGGGACATCTGCTTGCACCCTTTCATACTCGATGCCGCCTCCTGGCGGCATCGAATAAAAGGCTTGGGTTGTTTCTGGATCATACGTAACTTTTCAATAGTTGTCATAACATATTATTTTCATTTATAATTCAAGTATCATTCTTTTATGCAATGTTGCAAAGTAAATTGACGAAGCAACATTTTTAATGAAATTCTCATTTCTACTCGACAATAATATATGCTTCATATATATTCCGTAGGGAAATAATATTGAGATTTTACAATAATTATTGATGTGTCATATTAATTTTGCCATGTATGTTTGTTTTAGGTAATTAGATTAATTCTGTATGTATGTTTTTTAATAGTTTGTTTTTACATGTTTTCACTTGTTCTGAAAGAAGGCCATAGCCGTAATATAAACAATGTGAAAAAACCGAAGCTTTGAATAATATATATGCATTAAACCTAAAATTTATTCATTTGACCTTAACCTACCTACTCAATAAAATTGCCCTTACCCCAAATAGTTATTTTGCCTTTAAGTGATTTTTTTCTATTGTTATTGGTAGTACACGTTAGCAAACAATCCCGGAAATCTGGTTAGATAAATTGGCCACCATATATAACAAGACTGCGTTCAATAAACGCTTATGCCCCCATGGAAGCCATGTCCATAAAAAGCTAAGTCAATCAGGGGCCATTATTCAGTTAAAATGTTTGATAGTGTTACATGGCTTTGAACTATAAGGGACTTATGATGGTAAACGAATATGCCACATTTGAAAGCAGTGCCTTGATTGACTTCATGTGTGATCTGGTGATACAGGTGTTATGGTTCTTTGTCACTGCACTTCTCTTAGTTGCCACCAATTTATATACCAAGTTTGAAGTCAATATTTTAAATACTTTTGAAGATACGCTCCGGACAAACAATTATCATGAAAATACTGAAGGGGAGATAATTCAAAATGTAAGACAGACAGAGTTATGGTTCTTGGTCCATGCACTTCTACAAGCTACCATCTATTTATATATCAAGTTTTAAGGCAATATCTTAAACAATTTTGAAGATACACTCCGGTCAAAATTTTATTTTGAAAATACTAAAGGGGGGATAATTAAAAGTTTAAGACACACAGAGTTATATTGCTTGGTCATTGCACTTCTCCAAGTTGCCATCTTTTTATATTCCAAGTCAATATGTTAAACAGTTTTGAAGATATACTCAGAGCAAAATTTGACTATAAAACCATGAAAGGGGAGATAATTCAAAATTTAAGACAGACAGAGTTATGGTTCTTTATCAATGCACTTCTCCAAGTTGCCATCTATTTATATTTCATATTTCAAGTCAATATGTTAAATAGTTTTGAAGATACGCTCCAGACAAAATTTTATTGTGAAAATACTAAAGGGGAGATAAGTCTAAGTCCAAAATTAGGTCAAGTATGAAAGCTTTGTAGCAAGCCATATTAATGCTAGAAGAAACGGTCAATTTGGGTTAACCAAGAATTTGGCCTTCAATAAGTCTAAGTCCAAAATTAGGTCAAGGTGAAGGTCAAAATGGAGTCAGGTGATACAGGCGCGTGAAGAGTGTTCATATACAATATCCATGCAAGTATGAAAGCTTTGTAGCAAGCCATATTAATGCTAGAAGAAACGGTCAATTTGGGTTAACCAAGAATTTGGCCTTCAATAAGTCTAAGTCCAAAATTAGGTCAAGGTGAAGGTCAAAATGGAGTCAGGTGATACAGGTGCGTGAAGAGTGTTCATATACAACATTCATGCAAGTTTGTAAGCTTTGTAGCAAGCCATATTAATGCTAGAAGAACGGTCAATTTGGGTTAACCAGGGCGGACGGACGAACGGACGGACGGACGGACAGGTGCATTACTATATGCCTCCCGATCTATCGATACGAGGTCATAATTAAAACAAAGTGTGGGAATTTCGTAAATACCAGATATTCATGGCAGCCAAGCATAATTTATGATTTTAAATAACAGTAATCATGACCCCACCGGCCCACTTTCCATTCCAAGCAAGGTTTTCATATAAGCTACCTACAAAGCAAGTTTCATCATGATATTGCATTCCAAACTCAGGTTATCAATCTGAAACCAACTTGTAGATACCCGCCCACCACCCAAATCGCCCACCACCCAAATCGCCCACCACCCAAATCGCCAATTCTAATGATCGTAGAAAAATCTTGTTAAAAATGTTGAGTAGCATTGTTAATAATATACATGCAGGAAAACTTACATTTGCTTTTTTCGTTTTCTTTCTTTTTGTATACCTTTTGGCTTCTTTTTTTCTTCACTATAAAGAACAAAAGCCTCATAAATAGAACATGCAGAACAGAAGGACAAGGGGAGACAATACAATTGACGAAACACAAAATGTTTACATATTTTAAACTTAATTCAAGTTCAACAAAATAACCAGTTGAATGATTCTCACCTCATGTGGTCAATAGCAGTTTTGGATTTAACAGAACACCTCAAAAAGGGAGATAATTCTTAATATTTGTCCAGAAAAACTGCACAAGAGTTAAGGTTGTACAAAAAGAGTATAAGAAAGTGGAGCAGATGAGTTAAGGTTGTATGGAGAAAAATGGTAAACAGCCATGTTATCAAAAGATGTGAATTTTAAGAGGGGGTGGGTGGAGTGGAGAGGGCAGAGTTTGGAGGAAGGAATGGGGGAGAAAGGATGCTCAGGGGAAGAGGAAGGATGAGAGGAGTGGAGAGGGGAGTGAGGACGAGTAGAGAGAAGTGGAGAAGCAGGAGCTCTTCAATATATATATAGAGAAGGTCCTGGGAGAAAAAAAAGTTAAAAAGTTAGCAATTTTCTAGGGCTCTTTTCAGCTGTTAGGCCGCTCAAGCACCCTTTGACATTTCAACTTCCCCTGGTCATTGGGCTACATATGTAAACTTGCACTCGTGTCTCCCGTGAGAGACTATTTCTTTCCTTTGATGTGGCAGCCAACATCGATCTGCGGCGCCCAGGACTAGACACTGCCATGACAGGTACCATTTTTACACCATGGTGGCGTGGAGCCGTGGGTCTTGCTCAGAGAAATTAACCAGTGGTCCAGAGGGGGATCGAACATGGGACCTCTCGATCCCGAAGCGCGCGCCCTACCTCTAGGCCACCGCTCGCCACAGAAGGGAGGATGAGTGATAAGGAAGGAGGGTGGTGAGAGATGGAGAAGGGATAGGAATGGGAAAAGCAGAGGGGGAGAGGAAAGATTGATAAAATAGGATAGAGGGAGTGAGTAGAGGATTGAAAATGGAGAGGAGAAAAGAGGGGAAGTGGAGAAGCGGAGAGATGGGAAAGGAAAGTAGAGGGGGGAGGAAATTGAACAACGAGGAAATCTGTCAGACCTGCAGGTTTCATTAAGTTGATGGAGCCATCGTTAGAAAAAAGATCGTGTCAAACTCTATTTGTGAATGGCTCACATATGAAAAGACTTGGTCTTGCAGAGACAGCTGAATGTACGTGTGACACCACCACAAATACTGCAAATCTGCCTGAATCTAAAGCAAACACCACAGAAAGTTTGGCCAACATACTGCCGGCTTAGAATGAAAAGATCATAAATACTACTTACAACCTTGAATGATACATATTTGCGATCAGCAATGCAGGGCACTTTATGAATAATCGGAATTCGTCATTCTGACCAAACAGAAGTTGAAACAGCTTGTTTAACCAAAAGTAAAGAGTAATTTTTAGAGAGTTTTTTTTTATTTTCTCAATGATTGATGTTGTTGTTACAATCTTTTCATTCTAAGCCAGCGAAACATGTCCTTCAAGATCAAGCTGTGAAGATACCAGCCATTTACAGAAGATGGAGCAGTTCATCACCACATCCAACAGAAGATAAAACACGGGCGTAAAATATAATACTGCAAAATCATAAATTTTCGTGGGGGATTAAATTTAGTGGATTTCAAGGTTCATTTTATCCCAACGAACATTAATTTAATAAATCCATGAATTCAAATCCCAACGAAATTGTCTTTTTTACCAAAACCACGAAATTTCGTCCCAATGAAATTAAATGATGTTACAGTATGCATAAGCAGAAGAATATTTCAAGGTGTATATACCTGTGTATGGGTCCTGTTGACTTTTTCATTAACAGTTCTAAAGTTGGGAGAGCTTCCCCTAATGCCCCAATATCCCCTACAACCGGGGTCTCAGCCTTTCTTTTCTTGTCTTTAGCTTTCTTCTTTGCTGAATCAATTGCATTCAGTTCTGAAACAGGAAATGAATTTATGTTTTATGATTTAAATTACAAATGGCAACGATTACTGAAATTGGTACTTGAGGACTTGATTCGGGACTTTTTGATTCCAAAGAAAAAAACTAGAGCTGTCACCATTCCGCAGAATATATATGCATGTAATACATATAATGTAATAGATAAACTAGAATCACTTACAACTGAATATTTAGCCATCAGACATGTGTCAAATAGTTTGAAATAGTTAGTCCTTCCAGATCAAGCGGCTTGGAGAAAAACTCAGATTGCACAACGACCAAACTGTGGATTCTAACGGCCATAGAAAATGGACTTCAACTTCAATTCAACTTCAATTTGTATTCTCGTCAAAATCCTCTTGAACATTTATCAACGAGGGTAATGCACATGCATGAAACATTGAAAAACGTTCATAATAAAATAGTCTTTTCACACAAATTAAAAAGTTAAACATGTTTATACACTGTACATCAGGGGGGTCTTGGTTCACACTATGGCTGCTGGCACTTGCTCGATGGCAGTTGCAAAAGGGTTAAGAAAAATACTTGCATTATACTTACTTTGAATCCAAAGGTCATGTCGCAATTTCTGTTTTTCCTTCTTTTTTATATGTAATCCTTTCATTGATTTCGAGGTAATAGTACTCCGGGTATCGAAGTCTGGTAACTTATCTTTAATGTTGTACTTGGATAGATCTAAACCGTCAAACAGATTGGATCCCAACTGTGGTAATCCAAATGATTCCCCCTGAAAAGTGAAAAACGAAAATTTTGATACATGACTTGTAGAAATACGAAAATATTGGTACTTTTAAACACAGGTAACTGTATCATTGATAAAGAGTAGAAATAGAGTAAAAAAGAGTAAAATAACCTTTAAATTATGGTTATTGATGGATGAAGTTTACTCTTATAAATTATTTTAGCCGTTTTTGTTGATCTGCTTAAACTCAAATTACAGCATGGCCCCCATCAGGGGTGTAGCTACCTATAATATAAGTTTGCGGCTGAACCTACATGATTTTGACAAAAAAAAATTTCAGGCAAAGTTCATACGTAGTCACTTTCATTTCTTTCTTTGTAGCACCTACTTGAAACCTGTATGTTAAATTTTCATTGGATTTATGGATTTGTATTGAAAAATCTTCAGAAATTGAGCAGGTTATTCATGCAAAATCTTTGACCTTATCTCATGGAATATTTAATATATTCTTTTATTTGAAAATTGATGTTTCTATTAAAAATTGATGTTTTTATTAAAAATTGATGTTTTTATTAGTAAAGCACTGCAAGTTACCGGAAAATGCCCCAGATTACACCTTTGTTTCCAAAATTTACTGGAGAAGCATGCCCGACCCCCTAGCACGATGGTAAATCCACATGATAAGAGGGCAAGCTATGTGTCTGCCTAGTGCCTTAATATATTAAAAGGGAAGTGCCTGAAACATAATTACACTTGTAACAAAATCATTACCAGCATATATAGTAGAATTCCTAAAATACAGCAAAGAAACAAAAGATAACAATTATAGATAATATTTTTATATAAATACATACTTGGTCATTTTCCATTTGAACATCATTAATTGCTTCTTTGGTGTTTCCTGCAGTTTTAACTTTCACAGCTGAAGTGTGCGCCTTTAGTCGAGCTCGTCTTACTTTACCCATTTTTTTCCCTAAAACATATAATCAGCATAATTTACTATAAATCAGTTATTTACTACACTTGCTGCAGGGGTTTTTCTCCTTATATAACAGAGGCCTGTAAAAGGCTACTTCCCAATTGGACATTTCTTTAAAATCATGCAGTTTTCCCAAAAATCCCAAGTTATACCTACTTTTTTGTTTTCCAAAACAGGAAATACACCAATATTTTTCCCAAAATTTAGAGGCTAAGGCCCCTTCCCAATTTTTGGAAAAAAGGCCCTGTGCTGTATAATCTTGCATAAATAATGTGCGGTATAATGAGGATGGCCTCATGATACTGTTCTCAGGGGTCCAACTGACGCATAATACCCAATCTTGAAAATGAGTCCCAAGTCTATTCTGGGTACCATAAGCGCACATTCCTACACCTTAACTAGGTTTCAAACACTGTTTTATTGTTAAAAGATTATAGAACTTCAAATAACCATAACTTTGTCAATTCTTTGAGTTTTTCCATCAAATGACAATTCTATCTAATGTTGCAACTCCGGATTATTCTGGAATTGTAGAACCCTTGTGTTCTGTAGGAGTTGTTTAAATGTTGTGTAAATGTCTCTATCCTTGCTGATTCTGTCACATTCCATTGGTAAGCATTCACTGACATGTAATGTATACTATATTTTTTCTGCTTTTTAGGTTTTCTGTAGAAAAGTGTAATCAAGCCCTTGATAGTCATTTCTTTCAGCAAGGAACCAAGGTTTACAGGTCATTAGCAGTGTGTCCTTGCACATATATATGTAGTAAAGCGCTTCCAAAACACATTGTCTGTGTCGCAGGTTTGAGAATACTGCACTAGTCAGTTGCATCCACCGACACCCATCCACGGGGATGAACAGGGATTTTTCCTTTTGGGTTGTTAAAACCCCCGCCAGCCCATCACCTGATCATCGCACTGAGATTGAATACAGGTGGTAATAATACCCCTTCCTGCGTTAAAAAGCAAAAACACTGGGACATATAATACTATTTTGTTGCTAAATAGTACTTACTACGGTGTTTCATTTCCAGGAAACACCGAAAAATGTGACATTTAGGGACGAGGGTAGATGGTCAGGTCAACAGGTAGTCGCGAAATCATATGACAATCATGTTTCCATTACCTATAATGGTAACTTAAGGAAGAATATGATTTAAATTGAAAAGGGCAATATCTAACCTACTTCTATTTGTACAAATCGACAAACAAATCTAAGTTAATCACAATATATCGTGCCAAGTAAGAAACAATGTGGTGAATAAAAATCACAACTTCGCAATGGAGAAAGGGAAGCAACTCGTACAGCGCCGAAAAACACGGATTCGGAACGGTTTTAACGGATTTTAGCTGATCGTTCACATCCGGCGCGCATGCGCACAACGTTGAAATAATTTCCATCGGCTTGGCCAAATTTTGCCGAGCTTCAAAGACATTTGCTTCTCTGACGTTTATACAAACTTAAAAGATGAAGTAGTTTTGCTAGGTGTTTAGCATTTATTATTTTCTTTCAAAATATGTCTTAAATATTTGTTGAATCCGTTGCTTTTCTGTAAAATATTGGTTTTAGCCGCGACCGATTTCTGTAGCCAATGTAAACAATGTCATGGAATTTGACAGCTAGGTTATGGTGCACGTGTTTGTGGTCGATATTTTATTATGACAACTCAGGTTCTTGTAAGCTTTTGGTTTAATAAAAGTTTATTGTTTAAAAATGTAACTTTTGGACTTGTTTTAATTTGTTCTTTGGAGTGAACTGCCTAGCCAAGGGCCCAGTGCTTTGTGGTGACGCTTAGCCTTTACTTTGTCTAAGCAATAACATTGTTCGCTGCTACCATGCCGTTATTAAGAAGTTTGCTAGGTGAGTGCTTTTCTATGAGATTAACTGCTTTTGTAGCACTTGGGTATGCTTTGCTGCACAACGATCAGCTAGTCGCGAGCACTCGCCAAAAGCGTATACAATAACTTTTTTGCTTCGTCTGCAACATAGCGCTTTCATGCTTTTTAGAAGCAAGCTGGTTTGAAGTAAAATTTTGCCGATCACTCAATAGTGCCTTGCTTGGGCAACTGGCTCCAGAAGATAGGAAGTTGCTTAAGTTAACCACTAACGGCTTGAAAGCTTAATACTAGAAACTGAGCGCGCTTGCTTCAGAAAAGTGTTGGTAGTGTACTTCTGTATACTCTACAGAAGTACTTGACAATGAAAAACTAATAATTGAAAAAAATGAATTTCCTTACCAACCTTACTTGGTCACGGTTGGGAGTGGAAAACAAAGTTTTATTTTTTGCCTAAATTAATTATTTAATTATGTATTTCAGACTAACATTTAAGATTGTGAAGGATGTCGTTATTTAAAGCTAGAGATTGGTGGTCTACATCAGTTGGGGAAGAAGAGGACTTTGACCAAGGTTGTCTGTGTGTAGCAAATATAGACAACAGTTCTAATGAACTAGGTATGTTCAGCAGTTGGAACTTGGATGTCAACATTTTTGATGTTGTAGTAACTTGTACAGTCAGGACTCAATATAACACAAACGACAACCAAAATATTGACATCTGTCACCAGAAATAATTAAGCTTAAACTTTGAAGAAATTGTTTTATTAGCATGTGAAGTTGCTTCAGCACAGCTTGTGTTTTGTTTCTGTAAGAGTATCTGCAGAGTTATGACCCTTAATTGAAAAAAAATGCTTTTCTTGAAATTTCCAAGTGTCCTGTTTTATTCTTATTTAGATTGCTATAACGTCTTTTCATTTCAGATAAAATTATAATTGGTAGTTATTATGGCATATTGCGGATATTTTCACCCAAGCCAACAAAGGTTGAAGGTGGTTGGAGCGGTTTTAAGGCTGCAGATGTTCTCTTAGAGTCTTCATTACAGTTGCCTATACTTCAAATAGAAGCTGGCAGATTTGTCTCGTAAGTAGTTAGATAGTTAGTAGTTGATATAGGTATGACCTCCATCTTTTATGTCCGTCCTAACTTTTATAAGACTAAAATGAAATATTGTTTGTTTTCCTTTCCGCTACCTTCCTGAAAAAAAAACGTCCTAATTGATATTTTTAGGCCCTACCGGTTTTCAACCAGAGGGAACTAAATATGTTTGCTGTCAGTCCGTCCATCAAGAAAATCTGGATTCTGACTCAAATAGTTTTCAAGCTAGGTTATTGAAACTTGGTATGTGGATAGGAACTAATGAGGAGATTATGCACATCTAATTATTTATTGATACAGAGAAAAATGTGGTTACCATGGCAACAGAAACATTTACAACCTAAAAACCAGATAGGGACTTTTGTATTGCTTGCATTTCCTTATTACTTGTTTATGATAAATTGCCGATGACAATGCTATAGATTTGTTTATACAGGCTTTTTTCTAACCAGTAAACTATGTACCTAAGAATAGTAAAAAAACGCCACTTTCTGAATAATTGCAAATAGTAATAATAATGCATTTCTGAGTTTTTACCTCCAAATGAAGCCAATTTACGATGGTGCATTTAACAAAGATTGTTTTAATTTCAGAGGGTCAGACAAATTACATCTTGCAATATTACACCCCAGAAAAGTAGCTGTATATAATGTAGCGGGTAAGTTTGTTGTCTACACATTTATACTAAGTATTTCATTATTAAAAATGGCTTGTCGTGCCACTACCTAAATATATTCAACTTCTCAATAATGTGTAAAACTTATTTTGATCAAATATAGTACTTAATGCATTTTATACTCGTGTGAATTTGATGACCTGCAAGCTTCACAAAGATTGTTTGGGAATGTTGTTTAACATGTGTGCATACGGTACCTGCCAAGTTAGTTCAATCCAAATTGGATTGATCAAGCAAACATGTCACAAGATGCACTTAAATGTGATTTAAAAAGGATTTAGATGCCTAAACTAGGAATGTATCAATTCTAGTGGTTATTCATATGGGACTAAAGATCATATAATGAATCGAATGTACCTTAGTTTAAAGTTAAGCGAACTTAACAAAAGAGTAACTCCACTTTAAAGTTTAATAGTATACTTAGCAGGTATGCATGTGTGTGTGAAGCTAACATTTATTTATAGATAGCAAGTAGTTATGAAAAAATAATTTCCCAAGTATTACACATAATTGTGTTTGGTGCTGCTAATAAAGAAACAAAAAGATGCAAAATACGCCGTTTTTGATCTGTCCTCTGGAGATTTGGAAATGTCTAAAATACTGATATTTGTTTATTTCGATTGAATACGGCTTATACCACTCGTGATTATTGATTTCTGTGATCTCTCGGTGAAATAAAAACTTACACCAAAATCAACTAATATCCTCTTGACTTGATGAAAGTGAAGGCAATACTTCATGACTTGGACAAATACAGTAATTTTGATATATTTATTGATACAGAAATGTCCGGAGCTGTTGAACATGGAACACAATATCAGATGACGCTAGCGTACGAACACAAGTTACAGAGAACCGCCTACAACTTCACATTTGGTCCCTTTGGTCAAGTTAAAGGTATAGTAATATATAATAAAGAATTTCTATTTAATTTTTCACCCAATTTTTAGGACTTTTACTCGACTCCATACAGTGTTGGCATAACGGACGGTCGATTGAGTAACGGACAGGACGGCAGGAAATACCGGGAAATACTGGGAAATACCGGGAAATACTGGGAAATACCGGGAAATACTGGTCAATTGGACAATACAAGTGGTCGATTGAAGTGTTCATGTGAAATTATGCTTCCATACATGTATCTTTATCTATATACCTAGCTCTACTAGTGTAAAGGTTATCAACTTATTATTTGTTTTAAATTCTATTTTTTCATGCAAGTTCTCTTCAATGGGACGCTTGAAACTCATGCACTTTGTGTAGAAAATTGTAGAACATCTTTATTTTGTATCATAGGGTACTAGGGTTATGTCCAGTTATGTAAACACTCCCCCAGACTAATCCTTTGTTAACTGCAAGAATATGACACAATATTGCATAATCTGTTAGTTGTCAGTTTCACACTTCACACTTAGTTGACCAGATTTAACAATGTGCTAAATTAGTTTAAGCCAATTTATGTAAGTCTAAATGATTATCAATATTAATTATTTATAACAGTCTCTCCCATGCACTTTCTAGTATAACTATAACATTATAACTTTCATTTTAAATTGAAATTAATATATTAATTATTACTAAATATTTTAATTAGATTTGTAACAAGTGTATTTGATCCATATGTTTGAATCAAAATATAGTTATTAAAGAATAATTGTGTTTTAGATTATTTTTTTCACATTGAAATTGAATTGACCAATCCAATCTATTTGACCACCAGTTCATTTGACCACTTGTAGATCATACTCTCAAATTTATAAATTGAGGATCTATTCAATGTTATTGAACAGAATAAAGAACAACATGTGAAAACCTGAGAGTTCAATTGCTTCATAATGCATTTTAAATAACCAGTACACAAAGAAATCCCACTTGACCATTTAATTGACCAGTATTTCCCACATTGAAATTGAATGGACCAGTCCAATTGACCACTTTGAAAATGAATTGACCAGTTCATTTGACCACATGTAGATCATACTCTCAAATAAATTAAGGATCTATTGAATGATATAGAACTGAATAAAGAACAACAAATGAAAACCTGAGAGTTCAGTTGCTTCATAATGCATTTAAAATAACCTGTACACAAAAAATTCCCACTTGACCATTCAATTGACCAGTATTTCCCGGTATTTCCCGGTATTGGACACTTTGGGAGTATTGGACAGGACGGTATTTCCCGGTATTTCCCGCCCGGTAAATACCGCCCAACACTGACTCCATAAGTGAAGAGTCCTCAAAATGTGGTAAGATTTTATGTCATTTTTGACCCTTCAACTGAAATACTGTAAAATCATTTAATTTCATTAGGACAAAATTTCATGGTTTTGGTAAAAAAGACCGTTTCGATGGGACGTTACTATGTGGATTTTGCATAAATTTAAGGTTATAAATACAAGGGTCAAAATAATTGTAAGATGGGATTAAATTTTTTGTGGTATAGGTGAACCATGAAATCCACGAAATTAAATCCTCCCACGAAAAATTAATGATTTTACAGTATTCAAGAGTAAAAACTGGCTTTTTTGTACTATATGTAATTAAACCTAATAAATATTTTTAACCCACTTTTATATATTATTTTGTATTTTTGATTCTCAGGAAAAGATTTCCTGTGTGTACAGTCAATGGATGGTACGGTGACTGTGTTTGAACAGGAGAGTTTTGCCTTCACAAGATTTCTACCCGGTGCCTTACTGCCTGGTCCAATCAAATATCTTCCTAGACTTGACAGTTTTGTAACCGTTTCATCGTCATGGCAACTAGAATGTTACAAGTAAGTTGAAAAAACAAAATAAGACGCAGGCTGTATACTCTATTAAATCACAATTTTAAGAAAACTAAGTGAATTTGTAAAAATACAGGCTCAATCTCTTTAATTTTTGTTCTCCCTAGATTAAATAGCAACTAGAATCTTACAAGTATGTTCAAACATAAGATAACATAAAAAGTCATATTGAGACTCAAGCTGAGTATACTATCAAGGCACAGTATTTTAAGAAAAGTGAGACAGTTTGAAAAAGTTTACACTGCTACTTTCTCTTTAAAACTTGGCACAAATTTGGCACAATGTGTTGTAAAATTTTGCACCAATGTATTACGTTGGAAAATTTTGCACCAGTTTTGTATGTTGTTTATTTGTCTTGTATTCTGTTATTTATTTTCTGATGTCAGTATTTGTAGGTTTTTTTTTAGCAAAAATGTGCATCCATTCCCTTGTTAAAAAAAAATATTTCCCTATTTTTGAAAAAAAAAACTTACAGTAAAAAATGAAAGCTTAAGATTGGTATCAAATTAGAAAATTTACCACCCAATAGTCCAGTTAGGATATGAATATAGTAGCGCAGCAGAACCATCTACTATTACAGTGTAAATCAAAGCGCCAATGTCACTGGAAGAACAGGGATTGTTCCTGTTGTCAGAAAAATACTTTTCCAGTCACAAAGCATATGAGCGCATATGCTACCCCAACGCCATATGTATGTTCCAGCATCTAGTGAATACATTATTACCACTACTGCTATACTAGTCGCAGTATTTAAACGTTGAGCGTTTATCACTGACCGGATGGTAACCTAGCTTACATAACATAATACAATCGCTGTCTCGATATATTTATCAAGCTTCCTGCAATAAAGTGCTAAGTCATCATGCAACATTATAAACACTGTCTCAGCTAAAGATTATGCGATAAAGTCCGAAGTCATCCCGTGGAATGCGCAATTGGATCTATTTTTAGCTCGCAATCTTCTTCAGTACATTTTTAACGCTGACATTGACCAGGTCGCAAGCTCCCTGTTCAAAAACAAGAATAAATGCTTATACCAACAGTTCAATATCAAACTAAACTCTACCTGTTTGAGCAATGGTTTTAATCTTTTGGGTACTAATAAACGATGACGTCACTGTCAAATAATCCTAACTGGACTTCAGTATTGTTGATACCGTATTATTCACTGTCTTACAGGTACCAAGTGCTTGCCGTGGCAACAGAAGCAAAAACACGAGAAGAATCACAAAATATCAAATCAGGAAAAAGAGTCATGGTAAGTCACTTATTATACCTTATTTTCTGTTACCATTAAATAAAATGGTACAATCATATAAACATTTCAATCACTCTCTAATGGTATTTTACAAGGTGTATTTACTAATAAGGGTTGTCCCAAATCAAGCCTAGTATCATGTGTAATTTCATAGCTGTAATAGACCTACTCCGGATCTCCACTAATCTGTTGGTACAAATAGAGTTTTACCGTTATAATCCTTGAGCCTATTGAATATTCATAACTGAACAATAGAGTTGGGCATATGAATGCAAAACCAGTATAACTAGGCCAGATTTGTTTGAACCTACATGTAAATTAAGGGGAAAACCACCTTGCACAGAGTTCCGGATATCAACTATTGTGTATACATCTATTTGGATTACTTTTGTACCAATTGTAGACTATTTTGGGACAATCCTCTTGTATGGTCTTTCTTTACAGTATAACTGAAAATGTTGCATTTAAATCCATGAGTTACAAACACAATTGTGAATTGTACCACAATATGAATATGCTCTGGAACTTCTTGATTTTAAGTGCCCAAAAGTGGATTGTCCTGTATACTTTTCCTAAATGTAAATTATGGTAATAATTTTTCAGGTTTTTCGTGATTTTCTAAATTTCTAACTGTTAGTCATATGTTTTTACTTTCAGTTTGATTGGAGTTTTAATCTGGGTGAACAAGCTATAGACATAGCAGTTGCATCATATCAAACAGCGCCACCATCTATACTAGTCTTAGGTAAGTTAGTATGGTATTATTAGGACCCCCCATCTTTGATGAGAGGTGTATATTGCTTTTGACATGTCTTTTGTTTAGTAGACCAAATGGATTTGTTCAATAAAAGCTATAAAATAGTAAAGTTACCAACTTCGAGGTTGTTTTCAGGAGTTCAGTCGTTCAACCACCCTTTGACATTTTAACTTCCTCTGATCATTGGGCTACCTATTGAAACCTGTGTTTGAGTCTTCTTGTGGAGGTAATGTCTCCTGTTGGCGTGGCAGCCAACATCGGTCTGCGGCGCCCAGAAATAAGGGATCATGTTGAACTAATTTACTACTGGTTGAGTGGAGCATGTGTGTTATTCTTGCTCAATGAAATTAGCAGATGGTCCTGACTTGGGGTGACTAGGGTTGAACCTGGGACCTCTAGATTGATTATGAATCCCGCGCTCTACTTCTAGGCCTCTGCTCCACACTATGCTTGGTATTTAAGAATACAAATTGGTATACATTCTGTGCAGGTAATAGATGTGTTGTGAGATATATATTACTGTTATTATACAGGACCATTGTTGTTTCAGGGGAGAGAAATCTGTTCTGTTTCTCAGAGACCGGACAGTTGCGGTATATGAAGAAGTTTGAGTTTGACGTCAGCTGTTTTGCACCATATAATTCTAGTAAGTTAATTCCTTAACCTTTTACTCCATAGACAGGTTTTGCACCATATAAAATTCTAGTAAGTTAATTCCTTAAACTTTTACTCCATATACTGTTCGCACTCCTTGTTTGGCAGGGGTGTTTTCACCCCTGTCTGGCAAAACAAGGTGTGCAGCAAAATGAAATATGGGGTTGACATTAATTGAAAGTGCTCAAACTAAAAAAAAGTACTTAAGTTAACTTTTAAAAATATAAAAGATATGAAAATGTTTAAAAAGTTGCCTACATATTTTTCTACATTGGGGTCAGACATGAATGCTTAATCATGAAAAGCATAAAATTACTTATATTTAGGACTATTGTCAGGAAGTTTTTCTACTAGTAGTTGCCCTTCGTTGGAGACCGACTCTTCCAGCCTTACTTTTACTTTCCAATTGCTTCACTCATGTTTTATAACACATAATTATTTCCCGATGAATGCTTGGTATAAATAAAATGTTGCTGCATTTATGGTGTCTTTGTTGAATTTTCAATTCTTTTATAAATATATACTCTAATTGTCTTACAGTTGCTGAAGGCAGTATTAACATGTTGCTAGCGACACATACACAAACATTGATGGTATATCAAGATATCACCTTGAAATGGGCGGCCAAGGTCGACAATGTTCCAGTCATGCTTAGAGTGGGCAACTTTCAGTAAGTTTAAAGTTTGTCAGTGTTGCTCTTTATTGTTAAATCAGATTTTATTATGAGATGAAATCAGTTAAAATTGATATAAAAGGTGAATTTTTTATTGAATGGGTATTTTTAATTGTGTCTCCCATATATAGCGTGAAAGATTTTGCGCCGGTCTGTGTAGACAGTGTTGGATGTCTTCCTGGATGGATGTCAAAAAGCTATGGAGGCACATACAATATATGCCTGCCATATTTCAGCATTTAAGCTCGACTTTTAAGAATGTTTTCCTTGACTATGGGTTGAAATATAATGAACCTTCACATTAATACTGGTACCAAGCCTAAATGTGCATTATTGCCAGGAATGTTGGATTTAATGAGATCTTTTGGAGGCTTACATTTTTTATCAAAAATCCATGTAATTATCTGAATGATTTATTTCATATTTACAGGGATCTCAAGGGAGTGATAGTGTCGTTAAGCGATTCTGGTAGATTGGAATGTTCATATTTGGGGACAGATCCGGCCCTTTTTGTGCCGCCTCCTGTGGAAGCTAGGGACCTGAATTATGCTGATATGGACAGGGAAATGGTTCAATTACAGAAAACTATCAAGGAACAACAAGGGAAAGCAGGTAGGTCGTGTTTCTGTTGTATTACTTTTCATCACTGCCGTTAAAATGGATGCACCAATTAAAATTGCATTTAAATTGCCATTTACTCTTATACAGCTCATTTAATCCTAGCAGCTGAGCATAGCCTTTATTTGCCAGCCAGCTTTCTACTGAAATGTAACAGACACATGAGTGCCTCAATCTGTGTTTGAACTCGGGTCGCCAGATAAGACGGCAACAAACTACTGAGCTACGGAGGCACACCAGTAGTGGTTAACAAAAAACCTTGCTACTACTGGTTACAACGCCTATGAAAAATGCCATATTATGAGCCCACCCCAAAAGAAATGAAATTACTTTTGTTCTTTTTTATACCTGTCAATAAGAACCATTTGACTGGTAGCTATGTTGCTTTATTTATCTTCTCAGGGTCTACTTTGTCTTTATTTCAGCAATCATGCCAAATTTGTCTCGCAAAGAAGAAGATTTATCGATACACGTCCATGTGTCGCCTAACCTTGACGACGTTTCAGTAAGTATTACTTATAAGTAGGGGTCAACAGGGATTTCAAGAGCAGAGATCATGTTTGTATACAGTGGTATTCATATGCAAATTATTGAAATGTGCCTACCAGTTAGCTATTGGTGAATGGCAGATTTTTTATTGTTCATGTAACCAATACATTGCTGGTAGGTACTTTGTCTATAAAAAGGTGATCTTCCCTATTGGGTATTTTTGGAGGCAGTTGGAATATTTTCATTGTATTATCTAGGATTTGATCATATTGATACATTCTAAAACTTCATATTTGCCCAAAATGGACCTTATAGAGTCAAGCTCACTAAAAAGACCAGTCAGAAAGATGGTCTCAATGGTCTTTACTGTGGACAATACTTTTGTTCCATAATTTAAACTTAGAAAAAAAACCTGCATGATTTTGAAAATATGTTCTTACGATTGGAACTGGATGCTGTATGCATTAATTTTTCTGTACAGATTTTACAATATTTCAAAGTGATTAGTCATGAATTGGTGTTTTCAAATATTTGCCAATTATTCTCCTGTTAAAAAAAATACTGTACAACCTCTGAAGAGTAGTCCTTTAATAACACTTATAAAAATTTAAGCTCTGTAAAGCAACATCATCTAAACAATGGCCAATGTTGGCAGTTCCCGAATGTGCTGCTCTACAGAGGTTGTACTGTATCCTGGAAAGGTTTCAGTAGCTGAAAACAGATCTGTAGTTATATTTTGTTTATTGATTGGGTTGATTTTACTTACAGATGGCTACCGGTGTAGATATAGATGGGGAACAAGTTCCATCCCTGACTGTTAGGGTAAGTTAGTATTGGTGTAATTTGTGTATTTGAGTCTTTTTTCTAGCAAAACAAGCAGATTTTTTCAGGATATTGTTGTATTGCCTTTTATGACATATCCTATAAATCATTGATTTAATATGTCCTTTAGGAGGTTTTATTATTTAAAAATTTTGAGAAATACACCTATGTGCCGCAAAATAGTTCAAATAAAAAATCTCATCATTCTAGTTTTTCAGCAACTTACGTGATAAATACTGGTCTAGGGATTTTTTTTGGTCTATTACTGGTCTTGCTTATTGGTAATATTCCACCTTAGCGCTATGTATTATTTTACAGCAAATTCCAACATTTTTAAATAATTTTATATTTTTTCAGATTCAATTAAAATCTCGATTATTGTTGGAGAGTATAAAGTTATCTATACATGTACAGTGGCCTCTAGCAGCGAACCTGACAACATTCACGATACCAGCAGTCGGTGAGTTACCTCCCTTGTTAAATAAAAGCTTCGTTATTTTTATCACTTGTGTTGTCTCCCTTCTTAAATTGCTTCTTAGCTTTTTAAAAAAGCTTAGTTATTTTCATCACTTGGTTGGTTTGCATTGACTGGGTAAGTTGTATGTTCATGTCAATTTTTCTCCTAAACTTTCAAAGCTTTTGACTTGAACTTTGCAACCCTTGCCCATCATCGTATCTTGAATCTGTATAGGGAGATTTTTATCTCAATGTTAATGCAAACACTTTATATATTATAAAGCCTTAAACTTGATGATATTCCCCCCACCTTTGATGAGGGTGTACATTGCTCATTTTGATAGGTCAGAAGGTTGTGACCTTTAATATGAATATCTAGACCAAATGGTATCTGATAAATGACTACAGAATGGTTGGGCTTAGGATCCTCATTTGTATTTTAGATAACCTCTTTTGATTTTTTGGTCATGGCTACCTTTACTTTAAATATGAATGACTATAAAAACATGTTTTACATAGAGGATCTTGCATGAGTGCTAATTATATACGAGTAACAAGTTTTATTAAATGAGTGGACAGAATAATATGACACGAGGCTTTAACAAGTTTTATAAAGTTTAATAACCTTACAGAATTCGCATTATCGTTTTCCAGCACTCCCAGATCGCAGGTTATGTAATAAAAACATCTCTTTGTTCTTTTACAGATCCGAACCAACCATCTGAATCATTCTGTGCATTTTTTATCCGTGGTAAAGCTTTACCCTCTGATTTATCTGCTCACGTATCGGCCAAGTACATCAGTACCACAGGTAGGTGTGTCTATATACTGTATACCAAGGTTGTCACTTTCCCGTATTAATCCGGAATACCAGATTTTATATTCCGAAAGAGTCATGATTTCTGACCAGAATAAATATTATTTCATGAAAATATCTTGAGAAATGGAATGAATTTCTTCAAAAGGATTATTCAAATATGGAAACAGTGTTGTTGAAGGCCTCTTCTTCGTCAAGATTTACCTGATTTTGAATTTGGCACTGTTGACACCCCTCATATACTGTAAATTATTTAATTTCGATGGGACAAAATTTCGTGGTTTTGGTAAAAAAGAACATTTCAATGGGACGTTAATTTCAGGTAATAAATCCAAGGGTAAAAATTATTGTTTGATGGGATTTGATTTGATGGTTAAAGGTGAACCACGAAATCCAAAAAATTGCATCCCCACGAAAATTAAATTATTTTACAGTAGTAAGATGATTGTGATGTTGACAAGGTTGCCTTCCACCGTAGTGTCAGAAATTAGATACTGTTAAGGTCTAGTTATTGTCATGAAAGGATAAGATACTATAAGGGGTTATTTGTGGCCCCCACATCCAATTTTGTTAAGATTATTCAAGATGGATTAAATAGCCTTTGTGTGTTGTCCAAAATATTACCAAAGGGGTGTTCAAATTCAATGGCTGGCGTAATACTGTTGTCTTGTAAAATTGCAAGATTTAGTTTTTCCAAGTGAATTATATACTGCTTTTAACATAATCAGTATAGCTGTTTATTTGATTATTTGTAAAGCGGCTTAACCTATGGCTTCATTTGATTCAGGAGTAGGGGCTTTCACTGTTAAAATTTCCTAAAATCCACGTTTTGACCGTCAAGATTTTGGTTTGAAAGGTCATTGTGCCGCCTCACTTATTTATAAGTGGGGGGAATATAGCATTGGTGCTATCCGTCCATCTGTATGTAATGCAAGTCTTGTCGTTGAACTCCTCACAAACCGTTAGGTGGAATTTTTTAAAACTTTCCCAGATTAACAACCTTGACGTATAGTTGACCCTAAAGGATGAAATTTTTGCTGCAGCAATTTTTACCAGAGTTATGGCCCTATGTTACTTTTACTATATATGCCCAAATGGGGGTACCTGTGTCGATGGGCATATTTCTAGCTTTCACATAAAGCATTATTTAACATATGCTTGAATGGTCTATTATGAATAGAGGATGATGACGAAAGTAAGTATCAATTAATGTTATACAATGCCCTTCTGAACATGTATTGTTTAAGTTTATTAACAGGTGGCATATTAAACTTAAAATACTCATCTGTTGGTCCGTTTGTTAAATTGTTTAAAAGTTCAACAGTGTGTTAAAGTTCTACACTATTAGACAAATAGCATACTTCTAGGATGTTTTGGAAGAAGTTGTATGGCCATTTTTAACTTAGAAATGTTTGTAAAGAAATGTTTGTAAAATGTTTTTCTTCGGGGGGCATATTATGTCACTAACAGTGACATATCTTGTAATGGATGTTTAAGCAAATGTGTTCACAAAAAGATGAACATAAAAACAAAATGTTCAGAAGTACAATGTATATCTTTTATGAGTATCACATTACATATTGTTTGTTTGAGCGACTATTTTATGAATTTATTTTGTTAATCATTGGACTGTACTGACACTTATTATAGTCAGATTTGCAACCCAAGTACACTAATAGCTTGGCATAAAGTGGATGTATCATAATTTTACTAATATCAGAATTTGTAATAGAATTTTGTAGTAATTTCTGGTTTATATTCCTATCCAAAAATGCAGAAGAATCTTCCCTGTTAAAATGCATAGACCATTAATTACAATTTTTATAATTATAAGAATTTGTGATAGAATTTGGTAGTCATTTCTGCTTAATATATTCTTTTCCGAAAATGCAGAAGAAACTTCCCTGTTAAAATGCATTGATAGTTACTTACGGTTTAAAAAAAAATGCTTTAATTATGGGATATGTGCATATATATTAAATAATATATTTTTCATATCCTGTAACCAATACAAAAAAATGTGTTTAGAATTTAAGCATTTGAAATAAATTTCTTGTTTCACTTTTAGCAAAAGGTTCTTTTGCATTTTTATTTAAGAATATAAATTAGTAAAATTTCTACTTAGATAAATTGCAAGTTCAATATTTGTGAAAATACATATGCATCCACTTTTAATGGTAGGAAAATAATTTAGAGAAGAATTAACTGGCATGGTTTTGCAATTGTTAGATATTGAATAAATCCAATAAATTGCTTTGGATTAAAATTGTTAATATGCTGGTATGATATGGCATGGTTTGTTGTTAAAGGCTATTGCTGGCTTGTTTAGTTAACTTTGAAAATCACTTACATGTTTGGAACCATTGTTTGTTTGTTACTCAACTGATCTGATATTTTGTTTGATCATTTTCTGTTATGATGTTATTGGACATAAACTATGTTTTAAAATTGACCAATGGCTATACTGCATTATTAGACTAGACAACTAAAATTACAATTACTAGGAATCCGGACAAAATCCCGGGTGGACAGAATACCGGCCTCTCATTTTTGACAGGGTGGACATAATCCCGTCCATGTCTTTTTACAGGGTGGACAAAATCCCCACCCTTTAAATTTCAGGTCTAGGATTTTGTCCATCCTATAAATAACATGGACGGGATTATGTCCACGCTGTCAAAGTGAGGGGCCGTTATTCTGTCCGCCCGGGATTTTGTCCTACACTCCAATTAATAGCATGCCATCAATCCTTGTTCATAGACATGTGTATATTCATTATTCAAGTACCTGTATGTGTCATCATTGTTTGTTACGTTGTTATGACACTTAGCTTGAAGTACTTAAGTCTTATATCATCGTTAATCAGAGTAACTTGTCTTCAATCTTTAATTGGCTGTCCTTGTTCATTAGGTGTGACTTTCGATTAATAAAACAATAAATGACACGACCATTGACAATCGTTCTTATACTTAGACTTTGTCTGGAAGTTTGTCTGCGTTGTTTTTCTTAACCATTGGCCAGATTTGAATGAAACCAGGTCCTGTTTCAAATCCTAGTTTTACATTTTGTCCGGAACTATTGATTGAATGAGCTTTGCTGGAGTTATGGTCCTTTGTGGCAGGTATACGCTATTGTAAAACCCCTGCCACCATAGCTTAGCGGTTAGCGCCCATGCCGCCTAGTCCGGCGATCCAGGGTTCAAATCCCGATGGAGGTACTCATATGCCTGCCGTATTTCAGCAGAATGCTGACTGGCAAATAAAGGCTTTGCTCGGCATTTTTATTCTCGTTCAACCAGTGTTTATGAGTCAGGAGACTTGTCTAAGCACTGATTCATGTTGATGGGCATTTTAGAACAAAAGAATTTAACATTTATTTTATAGGTGCTGTACGAGTGGCATCTGCACATATCAAGTTACCATTGAAGTTGATAGTTAAACCAGTGTTACCCGTGAAGAATGCCGTACATAAGATCACACTGGACACAAATAAACCACCAGTTAGTCTCAATGATATCTTCCCAGGTATGTTTGTTTTCATCAAGTTTTATTATTTCTCTGAAATGTTTAATTAGGCCCCTACCGGGTTTTCAACAGGGGGCGACTATCGTCCAATGCCCGTCTGTCATTAAACCTGGAACCTATCATAGCTGAAACAACTTTAATGAAACTTGGTATGTGGATAAGGACTACTAAGGGAATTATGTATTTGTAATAATTTTATTTTATTCGGAAAATCATTATGGTAACCATGGTAACAGAAATATTGAAAACCAGTTGAGGGCTTCTGGGTTGCTTGCAAGTCCTAAATACTTGTTATTAACAAGATTCTCCAAACTGTATCCATTAAAATATTAGAGACATCAACTGTATATAGGTAAATATCGGGGTTATGCATGGTTATGTTCCTTTATCAATAGAACTTGTTTTGTAAATCCCCCTGTTTAGGTCCCTGACTTTAATAATCACTTAATTTACTTATTACTAACTCATCATCAATTTGCACAGAACTACAAATCGCTTCAAGGTGTCTCTTGTGTTTGGGGCAAAACAGGTAGAGACATCGAAGTTCTACCAATACTTTTACAAACGATTGCTTTCTGAATGAAGTCCTTAGGTATATTTATTTTTTGAACTCTGTTTCAGATTTGCTTGGAGAGAATGCAGGTGGCCAAGGGGCCGCTTTAGGGTTCCAGTATTTTGGTGGCCCAGTTGTTACAGTGCTAGCTTCAAAAACTTCAAGTAAGTGTCATGTTAAGGGCCTTAAATCCACTACACTGTATTTTTTTCTCTTGACTATTATAAGCCAACCAGGGCCTTTCTGTTCAGTCACATGACTAGGTAAGATGACCAATGTGAAAAGCCAATGTGTTTTTGGAGTTGGTTCCCTTGTACAAACTTTACTCTAGTCATGTGACTAGACAAGTCGCTGTCTTAGAACGAGAAGGTCAGAAGTAAAAAATCAATATTTAGAGAAAACAAGCAAAAACTGTCTGAAAAATATTCTTTACTTATGGAAAAACAAATTTTTTAGCCTGGTCAACATGACAAGTCTGATTTTCATGAAAATAGGCTCATAAGAAGTGCCCTTTAGTGCAGATTTCAAATATGTATAAGTCTTATTACGACCTCATTCTAAGCCAGCGAAGTGAACAGAGGTTATTGGACATAGGCAGTCACATGACAGATTACATTCTGTTTGTCATTGATCATTTGGTGTTCTCAGTGGCTGAAATAACTTATATATAAATTATAACACTATTTATGCCTCCCACATTTGTGTAGTTTGGGAGATATATTGATTCTGATTGACGTCTATATCTCTTTCTGGAATGGTGGATTGTACAGAATCTGTCTGCACTTGTTCTCCTTAACCAATCTTTGGTTTTCAATGAAACTGTACCCATATACTTATTACCTACCAGTAGCCTAGTTGCACATATTTTCAGGATTATTTTGGCTGTACTTATGGCCTGTTGTTGGTTGCTGGAAAAGATACGCAATTTTGTGTCGAAAAGTGAAAAACCCTACTAGTTGTGAACTATAGAATGTTTTTTTATTTCCAGATCGTTACAGATTACAGTGTGATCTGTTTGAAGGTTTGTGGTACGTTTCCAGAGATCTCGCTGCTAGACTTAACAGCCATTTTAATAAAGGAGGGTCAAATAGTGGCTTTGGTCTGTATTTTAGTGGACAAGTTCCATTGAATGACTATTTTGAAATCATAGAAAACCATTTTGAGGTGAGTTGCTTGTAACGCCTTTTTTATTACGTTTAATAAAAGTTATAATCTACTGTTATGTAAGTCTATAGGTAATTATTATGTTCTTACTGCTGTACTGATGATAGTAAAATAACTTTATACAAAGAAAAGTAACATCTACAAATTTTTAGCATAACATGCTAGTGCAGGAAACCTTGTCTGAGATAAAAATGTATTTCAAGTTACATAAGTGGTTTCTAGTGAAAGGATTTGTTAAACTTTTCTGTCATAATCAAGTTCCTGCAAAGTTGTTGCCCTTGTTAGAAATCTTGGTTTTTGTTGAATTTTCCATGATTCTTGTTTGTCAGTGTCCTTATAAGTAAACATAAATTACTATTGTCGTTTACAGCATCGGGTGAATGCTGAGGGTTGCAAGGAAATGCTATCCCAGAGAGCATCACAGTTCCGAGCCATACAACGAAGACTTCTAACCAGGTTTAAGGACAAAACTCCGGCACCATTGCAGAACCTGGATACATTACTTGAAGGAACTTATCGACAATTGATACATTTAGCTGAGACTATTCAAGACAATAATATAGCGTTAGAAGTGGCGTCTAATTCACTGAGTTGTGCCACAAACTTGTTTAATTTTATTATTAAATTGTGGACAAATATGTCAGACGAGGAATACGAAGTGTTAAAATCTTCCATCACTCCACTCGTAGTTGATACCCTTGATGCTGTAAGTAGACATATTAGATTATTTGATTGTACATATAGCTTGGCCAATTTGACACAAGCCTGACCTTTTGATTAGCATAATTTAACAGTCGATATATTGCCTACATTTACAACACCGATAGTATGTTTTTATAATCGGGAGTACCACGAAGACGATCAAGATTTAATACAAACACAGATTTGAAATACCGATATTGCACGATTCGCTTGCGGAAATTGATATATTCAAAACAAGCACCATGTAATATATTCTTGCATAAAGGTCAGGCTCATGTAAAAATAGCCAAGCTATACCTGCCAAGTACTCCTATTAAAGTGGAGTTACTCCTATTTTCATCGATAAATTCCAGGTATCCAAATTCTCCTGCCTTTCTTGAAAGTACATTTGGTTCATTTTATGATCTTCTTCCCACATTTATAACCACTAGAATTAATACATTCCATTGTTTATGCATCTAAATCTCTTTTAAATCATATTTAAGTGCATTTTGTTACATGTTTCGCTTTATCACTCCTAATTTGGATTCAACTTTCTTGGCAGGTATGGATTGTGGTCTGTTTCTTTAGTTGATAAACTTTACCTAACAATTTCAAAACAGGTACCTTTGATGCCATAAATAGGCATATTATATTTTGTTCTCACTGTAAATTCATTATTTCTGCCTGTGTGACGTTATTGATAACCTATACCAGATATTCATAATCAAATGAAAATCATCCAAAATATGTAATTTAATTTGTGTAGTTACGATACGTATAGTAACGTCTTTATTTTCTGTGGATAACTGTTGATGATAATTGATAAACCAATTTTCATTATGGTCCAAGCCTGTTTATAAGGCACCCCATTATCAGGCCGATTTTGTTAGAAGGGACTGGGTATGTTTGATATTTGAACTTTTCATTGTAGGGTTGGGAAGAAACTGTTGATGCTTCAGTGACTCATCTATTAAGAACGACGTTGGCAAAGTCAGCCAAGGATCAAACATTGAATCCACAAGCATTGAAGTTACCGGAGGATACCAGTAAAGTGAAGAAACATATAGCATTACTCTGTGATAAACTAGGCAAGGGATCTCGCTTGGTAGACGGCTTGCCAGTTAATATGAACAGTAAGTAGTGTCTGATCACAGTTAGATGAGATTTGGAACCTATGCTTGTTAAGGTTTCGACAAATTTCAGTTAAATATTGTTTGTTCGTCTTTGTGCGTTTGACTGAGACAGTCTTAAAGCCACAATAAGGTTCCGGAACGACATATTTTCTATAGATAGAAAACACAAATCTTTGTTACTGATTTGAAGACTGATAAATAATTACCACATCAAGCTATTAAAATACTCTCTTACTGTCATATATGTGAAATAATCTTCACTTGAAGATTGACATAACGAGCCCGGTTTGTTTACAAATACGGCGTTTAACAGCATCTCCGTCACTTTCCGGAGACTACCGATAAATTTTCGCCTGTTTCTGATAACCAATGGATGGATAGCACACCTATTGATAACGTAGGGCGCACACTATAACCCGGTATTTACCAGTACCTTCCGGTATCGTATATAGTAGCCCGCTATTGATACATAATCATGTTGTATATTGCCTTGTATATTGCCTTGTATATTGACATTAATCATGTTGAATGTATAATTGAAACATACCAGAGGCGGGGGATTTACTATGCAAGTGCGATACAGATAGTGCGAATGGCTGGGTGCAGTTGTATTAATTTCTCCGATAATTATTAGATTTATATTTTCGAGTCCAGTAGAATCTACAATAAAATAATAATTGTTTACTTGTAAGTACATAAATCTGCATGTTCAATATACACGAATGTTGTGAGTTATTTAATTTTCATAAACACGTGTCAATCATTATGAAGATCAAAGAGGTGGCCTTTTCTTTTAATTTCAATATAAAACGCACATACATGATCATATGAATGGAAAATTAAAATATATGTTATATCCACATGCCCTCAAATTTTCCTATGAATATGTATTTAATTGTAGCTAGCTACATTTTGTTTATTGTCTGATACAACATAATCGGTAATAAAATATAAAAGCTAGATGTTTTTGTTTGTCCTTATAATTTTATTTCGCTGGCTTAGAATAAGAAGGTCGTTAGTGTCATATTTGAAATATTTATCACAATGCGCTTCTTATGAGTCTATTTTCATGAAAGCTTGTTAACCATAAGTAAAGAGTAATTTGTCAGACAGATTTTCTTATTTTCTCAAAATATGATTTTGTTGATACGATCTTTTCATTCTAAGCCAGCGATATGTTATATATTATGGAGTTAATGTGCTTGTCTATATAATTCCATGATTATATTAAGTGATGTATAATTATTCATTCACACTTCTACACTTATCCTTTAATTGGATTATACCTAGCCATTCGATTAGGTGTCAGTCGTGATTAGACTACAATATGCCACGCAATATACAAAACAATATAGGCCTACTACAGGGTACCGGCAGATACCGGTGTACCGGGTTTTGTGCGTATACTTCCGATCATTGACGAAATCTTCGGAATGGTTCGTAAAATTTAAACG
Source organism: Spisula subtruncata (assembly GCA_963678985.1). Taxonomy (NCBI): domain Eukaryota; kingdom Metazoa; phylum Mollusca; class Bivalvia; order Venerida; family Mactridae; genus Spisula; species Spisula subtruncata. Next base: position 30,014,659 of record OY787678.1, on the reverse strand, counting down.
TAAACACTATTTAGTATTTTGTACGGAGGACAAAATACTAAATAGCGTTTTCAGTTGGTTATTTCTCAAAGAAGGAACAGCGACCTGAGGTCAGATATGGGTCCCTTCTGCACCATTTTTAGTATAATTTAATATCTCAATATTTCAATATTCTTTGTAGATAGAAAATACCACCATTTTAAACCTTATTGGGACTTTAAGTATGTGGCCATTCAGTTTTCAGTTCGTCATATTCCATGATTTTTGTTTCTATTTGTATTAATATTATTATTTAAACAGGGTTTTTCTCCCAATATAACAAAGGCCTGTAAAAGGCCCTTTCCCAATTGGAAATTTCTTAAAAATCATGCAGTTTTTCCAAAAATCTTAAAACAGGAAATACGCCTATATTTACCCCAAAATTTAGAGGCTAAGGCCCCTTCCAAAAATGAACAGAAAATCCCTTTCAATGCATTGCTAAGGTGTGCAAGCAGGGTGGTAAACTGAGTAGGTATATTTTAACATACTCGTGTGTTGTTTTCCAGTTTCTCAAGGGGGACAATCGAAGGGAGAGAAGAAAAACAAAGTGTCATCTACTCGGCAGACGGTGATAGAGAACGGCGACATGGATCACCATGACAACGATGATACAGAGACTCTGATTGGTTCACAGTTTAGTAAGGCAAGGTCACGGGACAAGGATAATATGAATATGAATGGCGTACCAAATTTGGCCAATATCGGTGCACCAAAATTGAAAGATTCTGACGGTAGGTGTTTAGTTATTCATACTCTGATACCCATGTTGCGGTGGATAACATCAGGAATGCTGTGTGGAGAGTGATTATCAATATAAGTTGGAAAAACTTGTTTCACAATCGAACTTAAATAAATTAGTATAAACTAAGTTATTCATACATCAGCATGACTGGTGTTTGAGCCATTTAGCTGCTGTAAAAAGTCTCCACATACTACATTGTACAGTGTAGTTATTATTTAATAATTGCCTCCATTAATAACTACATTGCTTATGTAAACCATGTTGTGTGTCTATTATTGTTAGATGCAGTATATCAGCTTATTGAAATTAAACAAAAAAAAACACACTTTTAAAAAAAAAAATGCTGAGCATAGCCTTTATTATCCAGTCAGCATTCAGCTGAAATATGACAGGCATACTGCTACCATTTGGGTATGGCTTCATTTTGTTGGTGCATGTACAGTATGTTATAGAATTATGTTAAGTTCTCTGTTGATATTGACAGATGGTCTCTTGTAAATAGAATCATATTATTGTTATGATTATGATGACTATGATTATGATGACTATGATTATGATGACTATGATTATGATGAATATGATTATGATGAATATGATTATGATGACTATGATGATGATGACTATGATGATGACGATGATGAATATGATGATGATGATTACTATGATGATGATGATGACTATGATTATGATGACTATGATGATGATTATGATTACTATGATGAATATGATTATGGTGATGATGACTATCATTGTTATTATTATTATTATTATGAGGATTATGATTATGATGATTATTATGATGATAATTATTATTATAATGATTACAGGAATTTATGAGTCCAAAAAGAAGAAGGATAAGATAGATTCCATGGTACCGGATCTAGATGAAATGAACTTTGAAGGACCCAATTTAATGCCTATAGAAGACAACTGAATATAGTGTGTTATGTTATCTTATGGTAAGCATATTACAAGTATACTTTTTTATACAGCTTTGAATATAGAGAACAATAATTAAGGGAGTAGGTGGAACCACACAACTTAACAATGATGGTGATAATCATTTTATTATTACCTACGTTTTGGCTTAATACTTAAGCTTTGAATATAGGTAGTTGTACTGTTTTTAACACTTAAATAAGTATAGCACTTTACTTTATTGGTAAAACACCTGTTACAGACACCTATGGTTTTGTACAAGACTTAGTTATAATGTGTATTCCTCAACCTTTGCTGTATGGGACCACTTTCAAATTTATTTGCCTCATCAAGCTAGCATTGTTGGTTAAGCATTGAGCTGTTAGTGAGCCTGAAGATCTGGGTTTCTTTTCATGATTCTATTTTTAAACGGTTTAGTCGGCATTTAAATGAGATCTATGACCCGAATGTGCAATCAGTGTGCTTTCGCCAAATGGCGGACATTGTTTGCTAAGAGTTGTGTTTCTGTTAAATTTAGCTAAATTCTACGATCCAAGCGTGTGTGGCTTGATAAATTACTGATTTCAGTATTCTTATAAATACTTGCACTATGCTATTCATATTAAAAATAGCTTGTTTAGTATGTTGAAAAGCAGTTTTCAGTATTTTGAACATTCTGAACTTTTACCTATCTTAATTAAACAGCCACCTGTCTTAAGCAGCCAATACTAATTAACCAATTTACTTATACTTACACTTGTAATGAACGTCTACCTCCTTAAACGGACCATATAAAATGTGTTCTTTGACTAGCTGCTAAATACATGTTTGAGAATGTAAATGAAATCAAAGATCAATATTTTTTCCCTGTCCACAATAACAAATGAAATAAAACTATTTTCATGATTTTGCTATGCTTCAGTTCATTAGCAATATACTTACCTTCTTAAACTGATCATAAAAAATGTATCCCTTGACTTGCTGCTCAAAACATGTCAATGATTAATTTTTACCCTGTCCCATACAACAAATGAAACTAAAATTCCTCATGTTTTAAATTTACTCCAGTTCCTTAACAATGTATTTATATATCTTAATTGTATTTCAGAAATAAGATTCCATGAGAATTGTCATGCAGTTGACGGAAGCAAGATCTGGTCTACTTACGATATCATGCACATCATTCATGCTGCATATATCATAAATGTCCCCACATCCGTCCCGCTGTGGTTTCCTGTCATTCTGATTTTATATAAACCTTGAACTTTAATTGTTGGAATGTTGTCGCAGAAGACTGCATTTCTAAATCTTCGTTCATGGGAAATACAACTCATACAGAGTTTGCGACTGTAACCAAAAATCACAAAATTATGATGTGCTCACTGCAATTGTTAAATTTGCCTAATGATGGTGTTGTTATTTCATACTTACATCATGACTGTTACATACATTTTTATACCTATCTAATTGCAGAATTGACATCACATGCTTATTAAGACTTGTACAAATTATGTCAAAGTTGTTTTACAAAGGCTTATTTATAGCTAAGTTATACTATTCTCATTACTTACCATTAGAATGTTATTAAGGTAATTGGATTAATATGAACATTTAGTATTGAACATGCATTTCATGTTAGATTATTCCATTCCATTATGTTTGTGATATATTTAAATACAAAACCTAGAGGTTGCAGTTATTCAACTTCAGTTGCAAAACTGGAGGTTGCTGACCCTTTGATTTGACTTTCTAAACAGGTTGTATTTTTTTGCAATGAGTTATGGCCCTTGGTTAAAAACTAGTTTTAGTGAACATAATTATTTATCGACCAAGTCCAGGATTTTCTGATTTATTTTTTGTTTCCATTTTTTTCACACATTAGACATTTTTGTTAAGTAGCATTTTTAATTTTCTAATTTTTTTCATAAAAAACATTTGCATTGTAGTTGAATAACCCATTTAATTTTGTATGAATTTTATGTTGATCATTATAAACATTCAGGATTTTTGGAGCATACATATTGGTCATAAGTGACCCATTTTATTATTGTGTTAGTTGCATAGGAATACTAATCTTTCCCCTTTTCAACTATGAACTTGTGATATTAATTTTTACCTCCCATCTTGTTCGCATAAATACATCGGTGTGTCAAATTTCTTATTTATTTTTATACCCCCGCAAACAAAGTTTGAAGGGGGTATACTGGAGTCACCATGTTGGTCTGTCGGTCTGTTAGCATCGTGTCCGCTCTGTAACTTTGTCATTTCTTACTGGATGCTTGGTACAAAGTCATGAAGACTATAATTTTAAATAATATTCCTGTGTCAAGGCGGTGCTGCGGGGGTATGATTCATCACTCCTGTGATAGCTCTAGTTTGACATGTGAACTGCATAATCTGTTCTCCCGTCTCAAAAGGACTATTTATATGTTTATAAATGTTTATAAATGTCTAGGGTTAAATGCTAGACTGTCATAACTCTGTATAAAAAAGTCACTAACTACAGTTTCTTTAGATCTGTTATATTATACATAACCCTTTTTTGTGACATAACAACAAATTTTCAAGTATATTTATTATTTTATGTTATAATATTATTTCATAAAAATGGAATAATTATTTTGCAATAGAATACCAAATTTTTGGAGGATCTGTATTTTTTTTCTTGAGAAAAAATGATGATAATTGTTGTGTTTTTCAGGAAATAGTAAATTTTTGGTCCATGTTTCTGAATTGGTGTATTGAAAAGCCTTAGAAATTATTTGTTATATATGATAATTTTTATGATTTATTTATTATTTGGTGATTGATTAAATTGATTATTTAAACATGCATAATTTATTACTATGATTTCCATGTAGATTTATGATTGGTCATTTGTTATTGGGCTGCATTTTGTTAGGTAGAAATCTCATTATACTGATCTGTTAAAGTTGTAAAAATAGATCTTCATACATCTTTTTTAAAGGGATGGTAGAATGGAATTCTTCTCATTGTTTTGTGTTTGTACTTATTGTTTCAATTTTAGATACTGTAAAATCATTAATTTTCATGGGGATTAAGTTCGTTGATTTTGAGGTTTGCCTTCAACCATGAAATCAAATCCCATCAAACAATAATTTTGACCCTTGTATTTATTACCTGAAATGCAAAATTCACAAATTTACCTCCCATTGAAATGGTCTTTTTTTCCAAAACCATAAAATTTCGTCCTATTGAAATTAAATGATTTTACAGTAGTTCTTTCAAGCAAAAATGTGTCTACAGACTCAGTATTCATTCCTGTTTGATTTGAATTTTACTTATTGGGACTTCATTCAATAATGTTAGTTCATGATTAGAACATAAATGCTTAGCTGCGTAGTCTATGTCTACATTATATACTAGTATATGGTCTCACAAGTGCTCAAAAGTGTTGCCTATATATATTTTAGTATGCTACATCTTCAAGTCTATATTAAAGTGTATAGAGCTAAATTGGACGATATTTTTTAAAAAGTTTCAAAAACTGAAAAACAATTATGCTTTCATAAACATTAGATCATTTTTCGCTTCAGTTTTACCAGAAACTCTGTCTGTGATTTATTGGAAATTCGAACCGTCCATTTTCATACGAAAGAGTTCTAGAACACCCTATGAAATTATAAGAATCGTCTATTTTTCGACGATTGAATCAAAGTACACGGAACCCATCCAAAGTTTTAATTTGCAATTTAGGTAGTCTAACATCATACTAAAAACGATGCAAATAATTATTTTGACATTAAATGACTGTTAAATATAGCTATATACACTTTAATCATTACCTAGATGATCTTATCCGTCCACCCAATATCCCCATGCCACTATGACCATTTGTGTTTTGTTGAAAAGGACCATATAAAAATGGGTGAAATGTTTTCAAAATTATCCAAAAAGATAATTGGTTTAAAACCTACCCAGATGCCCACTGTCATTTTGTTTTTACATAGAGCTATAGTAAATTATCCTTCACTGAAGTATAAAATAGACAAAAAAACACCTACATATGACTGAAAAAATTTGATGAAACCTACAGTGCACGAGTACAGTTGGTTATCATTATGGACACCAACAGTTTCTTACACGAATAATTTTGTAGATAATCTAGTTACTTTAGTTATCATTTACATCTTATTGAATTTATTGTTAAATCTCATATCAAATATGTCCGTCCAATTGTTTGTGCATGATTGTAGGGATCTCTATGAAGAGGTACAATGTAAAGTGCAAGAACATTGTAACCTATATATATTTATGTAATTACCTTTACAGTACTTGTACAGTAAAGCTCTGCTAATGAGACCCTTAATTAATTGCCCATCTCTCTTTATATTGGAACTTTATGATCTATATTGTCCATCCAACTTTTTCTAAAGCCTGAATGTATGTATTATTCGAAAATACCAATGGACTTTTTCTACCCGATGGGGTAAATAGATTTTGAATTTCTTGCACCAGCATGTAGACTACTTATAATTGCAGGGACGTCAATTTTCCTGATTTATCCAGAATTCCTAATTTATAATTCCTCAAAAAGCTATGATTTCTGACCAAAATAAAAATTATTTGATGAAAATATCTCGAGCAATGTCAAATTTAATCTTCTCTGAAGGAGTTTCTTTAATAAACCAGAGTTATGTTTGGAAATTCAAGCCTCTTTGTTTGGCAAAATTGGTCAGCCACATTTGATTTTCCTGATTTTGAATTTGGCCCTGTTGGTACCCCTGTAATTGAAAGATGTACATTATTTTGAAATAACAATAGTGGATTTAAGAGCAAAGCTTCATTGTACATGTATTGTGGCCTTGCATGGAGCCTTTAGATCATGCCTATCACTGTATTTATTTATTACATATCAATATTGACCTACGGTGGTATTCAATACTGATCTTACTTGATTGAAGGATGAGGACAACCAATCAGAGCATACCATATTAAACTCTGTATCAGTAACAGGCAATATGATTGGCTATTCTGGTTCTTCAATTAAATAAAATCAATATTGAAGTCTACTGTATTGTATACAGATGTGATGATACGCTTGGGATTATGAGGTCTGAAAATACTGTAAAATCATCAAATTTAGTGGGGGATTAAATTTTGTAGATTCATGGTTCACCTTCTACCATGAAGTCAAATTCCATCAAACCATAATTTTGACCCATGCGTTCATTACATGTACCTGAAATGCAAAGTCCACAAATAAACGTCCTATCCAAATGGTCTTTTTTACCATAAACACAAAATTTTATCCCATTTGAAAATGAATGATTTTACAGGAGTGGCCATATGTCTTAAGTTTGAACATCTTCAAATGATGATGAATAATGTTGAATGATACATTGACATGTAAGATGTTGTTCAATATATTGTGATAGTGTAAATGTCTGAGCTAATTCGATGGCTTAGAATTAGAAGGTCGTAACTACCAAATCGATATTTTGAGAAAACACGGAAAAACTGTCTGACATTTACTCTTTACTTATGGTAAAACAAACTTTTACAACTTCAATTTGGTCAACATGACAAGTTCAGATTGTTATGAAAATGGGCTCATAAGAAGCACCGTGTGATGCTTATTCTAAATATGTATTAATCTTAAAAGGTCGTAAGTGGCACTTACAACCTTCTAATACTAAGCCATAGAATTGTAGGGGCTGTTTGAAAGGGCTGAATGTCAAAGCTCAGTGTGACCCCATTCAGTTCCACTTAGGGACCAAATCCTTGTTATAATTCAAAATTATATGTGTTACTTATATGTTTATACAAAATTGCATGATTTGTTAAAACAAAACCTATTTTTATTATCAAATTGTGCTAATATTTACCTTGAGCAAAATACATTTTTCATGCTCAATGATCAGGAAATTTGTAAGAGTGTTCAAGGAACTAATCCAGACATACTTTTTCTATTTTCTGTAGTTCAGTGGTAAGTGCTCTTGGCGTCTAATCCGGCATCCCAGGTTCAAATCAGGGTGTAGACACTCATATATATGCCTGCCATATTTCAGCAGAAAACTGAACGGCAAATAAAGGATATGCTTCGGGAATTTTTAATTAAAAAAAAACAAAAAAAAAAACATTGGCTAACATTTTTTTTACTTTGAGCCACCTGAAAACAGTACGAGTGTCTCTGACGAAGCTGAGAAGTGATGAATCAGGGCTGATACCATGCTGTTGGATGTATTAATACGTTTTCAGACTTGACAAGTTGAAATAGTTCTTATAATTATCTCAAGTCACAAAATGATCCATAAACAATGATACATAATTTATTTTTACTAATTTATTAAGTATTGAATCTGGTAGTTAGACTTTCATGTGATAGTGATATTAGGTTCTATAATAATATGTACTCCAAGTGATAAAATCACTTATATATATCTGTATATCCTTACTGTTATACTATAAAATCATTAAATTTCTCAGGTATTAAATTTGGGTAGAATGGTAATTTGGAAGTTTCTAAAATTTGTTTCATATTTTTGAGGTTGGTTATGTTGGGGATTTAATTTCACAATTATCCTAGATCGTCTGCAAAAAATGATTAAAAAATTAATCCACTGTGAATATTAAATTTTTTACAATACTTAAAATGTCTTAGTCATTTCCTCTGAATAATTATAAATACAAATAATGCACCAGTCAGTTACATTCACTCACCCTCTCACCCCCAAAATAATACAAATAAATAAGTTCTGTGTAAGATATATATACCTCTTTTAGATACCGGTTATTCTAATAACTATAATATTTATCTCCCTTGATTTGCTGTTGAAGGTTATTTTGATCGACACATCTGAGACTTTGATTAACATCATTCATATACAATAATGTGATTGGTGACAATTTATAAAAAAAAGTCAAAGGGATTTGGCAAATATATTTAATTAAACTAGTTAGGCCAATGCACATAAAGCTGGATAAAAATTAGAATGAGAAGGTTGTAAGTACGAAATTAATATTTTGAGAAAACAAGAAAAAACTGTCCAAAAATTACTCTATAGCCACTACACCTGTAAGTTCGTGCACCTAAAATTTCAAATGGGCACATCTGCACAAAAGCAATTTAATTTGAACCATCTTTATGATCAACAACATTAATTATCTATCTTTGAACAAAATCCAAAGACAAATTGAGTGTCAAGCTGCTAAAAATGGCAAAATCAGCGTCAATGCTACATTCAGTCTGCAGTCGTGAAATAAACATTGTGACCTGTAAGTTCGTGCACATAAATTGATGACGTCATCAGGAGAGCACGTGAAATATTTTTGCAATAAAAAGTCGCATAAAATAAAGTTTGGCCTAATGTCAGAAGGTCAGCAGCTTTTCCGATCGTAAATATATCGCATCTATTAAAAAAATACAAAACACAAAGGTCTCAGGTTTTCGCGACCGGAAGCGGTGAATATGTAAACATTAAAATCGATACTCGGACAAAACTCGCCGGAACATAACAAACCATGTTTTTTAAATATTTGTTTGCATTATTCAGCTCGCTGAATGTCTTCTCAACGATTTAAAATGAATTTGGACTCGAAAATGAGAGTTTTAGCAGAGTAATCAACGTTTAACTGAAGTGCACGAAGTTGTAGGTGTGCACGAACTTATAGGAATAGAGGCTACTTAGCTGTTTCAACTTCAGTTTGGTCAACATGACACATTCTGATTTTCATAGTAATAGGCTCATAAGAAGCGCCTTGTGATGCTGAATTTAAATATGTATCAGTCTTATAAGGTTGTAAGTAATAGTTATTCTAAGCCAGCGATGTGTGATTGGTGACAATTTAGGGGAATAAGTCAAAGAGATTTTGCAAACATATTTAATTGAACTAGTTATGCCAATGCACATATATTTAGAGTGTAGAACACTTGTGTGATACATTCTCAGTAGATTTCAAAATTTATCCAATTTCAAAGCAAGGGAAGTACCGTAAATACTCAGCCATAAGTCGCATGCAGCCATAAGTCCCAGGGAGACTTCTGAATAAAAATTGTCTAAACCCTTTCATTGGTCGCATGTATAGTTTTCAATTTTTGTGAAAGCTGAAATCATGTTCCCAGTGTCAAAGTCGGTGGAAATGTGGTGATTTTCAGATAATGTCGGGAGGAGTGTAATAAACTCTTCCATAAGTCGTGGGGTGACTTTTACATTATTTTCGGGACCATTTTTGTACGACTTATGGCTGAGTAAGGGAAGTATATATGAATGGTTTGAGAACAATGTATGTAAAACATATATCACCTGTTGTTAGTATTTATTACATTATTTTCATGTTTTAATTAAATTACTTGATTTGTTAATGATGTTATAGTGAAGTTATTCAGGCCTGGTGATTATAAACATTTCTCATTCTCATACTCAAACTCCATACTCCATGCTCCAACTTGAAAAAACAGATTTTTTAGATTTTTTTCATCAAAACCGACACCAACTTGTAGCAGATGATCTAACTAAAAAAATGAACCCCCATTCCATATGTTTCTGCTCAGTAATTAAGAAATTTTTGTAACTAAGAAATGCTCCAATTGGAGTACGGAGTTTGAGTTGGAGCGTGGAGTACGTTCTCAAATGTTTATAATCACCGGGCCTGATCTTATATTATTCACATATTTCAGCAGAATTGATCATTGGCTGTTCCATACCATGCCCCCTTTTTCCATGAAGTGGGTGTGTATTGCTTTGCACATGTTGGTTGGTCTGTCTGTAGATGAATTAACACATCTCCAAAATACTAGGCACTACAGAAATGTCTACTATATTGTTGAATGCTAACTAGTATTTTTACCCCCTCTATCTAGAACTCAATAACTACAACATATTTTCAATTTATTTTTTTGCTGGCTGACAGAAACACTCGTTTGGTACTAAGTGTAAGTTAACAGTTATCAAGCCTAAATAAAGCTTGAAATTGCCATGAACAATAGACATGTAATCTATGTTTTGGTATGGTGTTTGGCTGATAAAAGATATAACATAAAAAAACTTGCATGTGTTTGATGACAATTGTGATTGTGAGCTTCAATAAACAGTTACACTATTGCCACTATTGTTAAATTATTGTCAGTAACAAATGATGTTTCTGTTTTTCAGCCAAAAATGATTAAAAATATTACTATATAGTTACTAGAGTTCTAGTCCCTGCAAAATTCATATTTTATATTACATATGTTTTAATAAGGATTCTTTTCTTTTTTTGCTTGGCCTGAATGATGGCTAGTCCTGGTCAGCTGGTGAGCCTTATGAGTTTTTAGGTCTGCGGTGAGCTCGAAAATTGATGACAAAATGACTGCCAATGGGGGCATACATGTGTTACATTTCTCTCTGGATTCATAATTTGTGTTAATTTATTGTTGCAAATGATAGTTTTATATTTGAAACGTGAGAAGATGAATTAAGTTTTGTATGTCGTTTGCAGTTAAGTTTGATTGAGTATTGAGTTATTGAATTATGTGATTGTTTTTATCATGTTTTAAATGAAATAAATACAAATTTATTGTGTTTGCCTTTGATCTGAGTGGCCATGCCGTATAGTCTTTGACATCTATTTTATTTTTTATGTGTGAAGCAAAAATATTTTTTATTCGGACAGAAAAAGTTTGCGCAACTCGTCTAAAATTGTATTGATGAAAGCTAGAAACAAATTTTCAGTAAGTTTGAACGATTATGATGTCTCGTGTCCTATAGTTTCTTACCTTAGGTACCATATATTATTCTGCTTGGCATAAACTACTTGTAAACAACATTAGTGAACAGTGAAGCTACTTGCAATTATTTTTCAAGTCTGAATTGATGAACAAAATGTATTTTTACTTCTCACATGGCCTTAAAATGAAGTCATAGATCATATTGTTTGGCCACACTGTTGTTTGCCGATTATTGTTTGTACATAATGGGGATTTGTCCTTTTTATGTCCATAACAACATGAATAATCTGCATCAGTGTGCTTGTATACTGACAGGCAGACACGCTCGATTAGTGTGTACTATGTACTATGTATTAGATTTGTTTATCCTTATTTTGTATGTAATGATTATTTTTATTTTTGCCTTTGATGACAAATCATCATCTCTCAACTTCAAATAAAACATAAACACAAAAAGTTTTGTAACTCATTTCTGTGCCCAATCACTCATTTATTACTGTGGGGGCATATAGAATTGATGCTGTCCAAACATTTGACACAAAGACACTGCTACCACTCTATACTACACTCTGTTGATAACCAATTAAAAAATTTGAAAAACGTAAATGATTCAACACCTGTTGCTGTTTACTCTTTTAAAACAAAACATTGATTGGGAAACCATAAATTATGTACAGTAGTAGTGCGTGACCTTCGGTGTTATCCTTACCTCATTGGCCAATAACCTCTAGATTTTCCCAGTGCCCACTGCCGAGATTTGAACCAGGTACCTCCGGGTTGGAAGTCGACAGCCCTAACCATTCGGCAACCGTTCCACCCATCCACTCACAGATAAATAATCGAACAGTCATTTGATAGATTGACTGCGCAGACAATATTAGAATACAAACTGAACTATGAATATTGAATCTTATAAACCTCGTTATAGAAGCTTTATTATCCAATAATTCCAGGGTTTGTCTGATCAAACAAAAGAAATCCAGAAAAGATGCTATATCTAAATCCTCGGACGCTTCCATCGGCAAAAAGATTTACGATATTCACATCGTCACCTTGTTGTAGATTGAGCACGACCGTCTGACTGACTGACGTTGAATGGCTGAGAAAAATCATAGAAATAGGCAAACCCGCTTTAGTAAACGTAAATTGACAAACATGGTTAGAGCCCGACGACAAAGTAGACGTCAAAGTAACGGACAGTTCATACGTTCCTTGGCGCGGAGCGATAAATGAGCCAGTCTGAGTGTGGTACGCATTGCCATTGTTCGTTATAACATTGTCAAACATAACATGCTCTTGCGCCCCGATGTGTTCTTGGTGTAGTGATGAATATGCCAGGAAAGACACGTGTAATGGGCTATCCTCAAGTTGTCGAATTCTTTGCTGCTGTGCTGAAATGAAATTTATTGTCATTAATTGTTGTTGCATGGTTAATATATAAGAATTTATATGCGTTCTTAATTGTCTTGTCCTATGTAGCATGTAATAAATCAGCATAGAGCAAGCTCTGTTTTGAAAACCACATTGGTATGCATCATCATGCAATATCTGAAACACTACCAAAGCAATACAGCAAATACTCCGATATCAACAAAGAAACAAAACGAAAACTTAGTAAAGACAAACGAGACTTTTACGACAACAAAGCTGGTAAGACAGAGACTGTAGCCGATAGAGGAGCCATGGGTGAAGTATATAGAATAACAAGCGAACTGACAGAAAAAATTGACTCGTGCTGGACCAGTGAGGAATAAAGCAGGAGACAAGATTGCCCTGGAATATGATCAACTGCGGAACTTTTTCTTGAAACATTGAATAGACGACCAGAACATATGAAACATTTTGGAGAACCATTCGAATTAGATTTAGATCCATCAACCGAAGAAGAAATAATAAAAGCCATTAACCAACTACAAAATAAAGCAAAATGAAGCACTGGGAATTGACCTCATTGAAAGCGAAATGTAAAAATCAGACACGAAACTGGCCTCTGAACAACTCTACAAACTCTTTACACACAGATCTATATGGACTTCGGAAACACTCCCAAAGGCCTCATGGTAAAACTTTCAAAAGGGGCAACAAGATAGAATGCTCAAAGATCACACTACTGTCCATGTCTGTTTTCTGCAAAATCATCTGCATGATGACTCAGCAGTCAATTGGAACCTTAAGGAAAGAACAAGCAGGGTCCTGACCTTGAATGGAAGGCACAGACCATATATTAACCTTCAGAAAAATCATGAAACAGTTCATGGAATGGAATAGCAAAGTTCACATAAACTACATCGATCTTGAAAAAGCTCTTGAAAATATTCACGAATAAAGTATTTGGAAAATCCTTAAGGAGTACGGATGCGCAGAAAAAAATATCAATATAATAAAGAAAGTGAAAGGAAATATTGATGAATGTGAAGATAAGGGTCACTCCAAGAAGGTTGATTCTTCTAACATTCAGATAAGAGTCTTCCAAAGCTTTGAAAAATACTTATAACAGTTAAACAAACCCGAATACGTTGAATATAGATATAATAATGAGTAATAATAAACATACGTATGTTTTGAATTCGAGCTATGTTACTGTTTGGTATTGATTGTGAAGCATCGCCTTTCATTTCATTTAGCTCACGAGGAAGCGTTGTATTTCTTCGTGAAGCGGAAAGGCGGTCTCTTAACATATGTCTCCTAGCACGTCGTTTCGTGGATGCGTCATTTTCACTGCGACGATTTAGAGCAATCTTCAGGTTACGGATCTCTTCTTGTTGGAGCTGGTCACGTGATTCTAGCTGATCTACGCGGTCCAGAAGTCGTTGTGTCAGAGTTTCACTGTCTTCTAGTCGCTTCAATATTCTGTCAATATCATCCATCGAGACTACATCATTTCTGGGATGTGCAGCTGTTTCTGTCTTCACATACTTCGACTGTTCACCAGCCACTAGGCCAAGCACACAAATAATAATAATCGAAAATATCGGTCCTAGCTCACTCATGTCTCGTTTCGAATTGACACAGACTAACACGGTTTGTTTCGTCTGTATGTACTTTACAGAAGTGGATAGTTAAAGATAGGGCCAGATACAAAAAAATGTTTGGTACCCGTAACAGGATAAAACATCAAATGTATGAGTTAGCTGGTAACTTGTGGAATATGGTTTCGATTATTGGAATTCTTATCGTGAATTTCGGTTTAAACGATTATTTTCACTAAAAGAAAGTTGATTAATTTTAAAATTATGTTTATCCACATGTACGTGTTATAACAGGGATAATGAATTCATTTCAAGTAAAATTTAATCATTATTTAAACATTTTCTTGTCTGAAAACATTAATTTACAAACACAGATCTATTCGGTCTGAAGAAACTTTGGTATGTCGTGTTACGTTATATACGTACAGTTTTAGTTAGGCCTAAGACAGATAAGCACTATACATGTATAATGTCGGTTGGTGCTCGCATTTGAACAACATAAATTGTACTGTTAAAAAATAGATATCTTATTTAAGAAACACTATGGTAGTCTGTACCAGTATCTCAAACGTTCAAACATGAGCCTGAACTTCGGCGAAATTACGTTCACGAGTAGGAATGTTTCGTTTAGTACACAACGAACACGATGTAAACGCAAGGCTTAGTGTACAGTCAACTCATTTTTGAACAGGGAGCTTTGCTTCCTGGTCAGTGTAAGCGTTAAATATTTACTGGATAAGATTGCGAGCTAAAAATAGGTCCAATTGCGCATTCCGCGGAATGTCTTCGGACTTTATCGCCTTATCTTTATCAGAGACAGTGTTTATAATGTTGCATGATGACTTAGCACTTTATTGCAGGAAGCTTGGTAAATATATCGAGACAGTGATTGTATTATGTTACGTAAGCTAGGTTACCATCCGGTCAGTGATAAACGCTCAACGTTTAAGTACTGCGAGTAGTATAGGCAGTAGAGGTAATAATGTATTAACTAGATGCTGGAACATACATATGGCGTTGGGGTGGCATATGCCCTCATATGCTTGTGACTGGAAATTTTTTTTTCTGACGACAGGAACAATCCCTGTTCTTCCAGTGCCATCGGCGCTTTGATTCTTAGTCGGGTTAAATGTTCGCTAACGCTGATCGAAATTATTTAACACCCAGACGAACGTTGCTAACCGCGACCTAGTGTGCGATATCAAATGCATCGTTAGTACACGCGATGTGCGTCACATACTCTCAAAGTGTGAACAAATATATTGCTCCTCGCGAACTTAATTTCATAGACTTGTGGGCTCATTTTTACTTTTAAAACGCTAACTATAGCTAGTATAAACACTCATAGTCAAATTAACCAAAGTTACGGGTATGTTGCGAAAATCTGCCTACAATAAACAGTTGCCTAACTATTGCGTTCAATAAGTCAGAGGCCCATCGGAATATTTTACCCAAAACTTCCGCTATGATGTGGAAAGTTGGTCTACGCCTTCGTTAACAATGCGTTCATGGCGTGCTTCTTACTTCAGCATTAAGGAATGATGACAAACGGTGTACAAAGTTTACCAACGTTCGTTTACAAACATCGACAAAGCGTTCGCTAGGGAACATCAACTCTTGTTAACGTTTTGCAATGTAATAAACTTCTAGCGGAGATGGACGTTTGTCTAAAGTTCGTTGTAAAGACCTTGCTTTAAGTCGCCGGGTACTATTTGTCGTTGCGTTACCTTTGTGTTCAATTTGTCCTATACCCGCCAGACTATGTTATACAAACCTTCATTTATACTACGGAAAGTTTGCCTACGCTAGCCCCTGTGTTGTCATCGAATTAATTGCGTCCATTTAGGAGACCTTCTATTAGGGGCGACACTATTATGAACAAAGCTTTAACCTTATACATATGTTGTATCGACGCATCAAGCTATAACTGTTGGGCAGTGATGTAGCCTTACTTATACTGGTTGTTTTAGCAAACGTTCGTGTGGGTTTGTAATAGCAGAGTGGTCTAATGGTTTGATATTTCTAAGGGCTAGGCGATATTGCAGTATAGTACGGGTTCGAATCCGACCATGGGTGAAATTTATACATTTCACGACATTATAACTTGTCCAATATGATGGTCGTATTAGTCGTCGTACATACGTGCATGCACATTCAGTGGCGTTAGTATTATCAACATATCAACCTATTGCTGGCGTGGTTGGGTGTTCTCACGATGATACTGGATATTTGTGCAACATATAAATTGGTTATCCGACAGTCGTGTGATCATTCGTTCTTATTTCACATAACAAGGCTATTGAGCAGTACAACATCAGTTCCGATCCTAATATTATTAGGTACACATAACTAGTATCCAATATTTATGTAAAAAGCAAGCCACTGATGTACAAATTTACCTAAGTGACATTACAAAGGTGCAATATACACGTAAGACAAAACAAAATCGTTTTAAGACATTTTATTTGCCAATAACTGCAGGATTTTCCTGCTCGAACAAGAGAAAACCAGAAAATATATCGTAACCGTATCCATGGACAGTCTTATCAGCGTCAATATTATGAATGTTCACATCGTCACCTTGTTGAAGTGTCAGTACGACAGTCTGGCTTGCAGAGGAATGGCCACTTTCCGGACCACTAAGAAACATGTAAGAGATCGGCGAGCCATTTTTGGTTAACGCAAAATGACCATCTGTATGATATTGCGACATTAAGGTTACTGACAATACGTATGTGCCTTGGAGAGGTGCTATGAATGAGCCAAGGTGGTTGTGATAAGCATTGCCGATATTGGTGATGACGTTGTCAAAGATTATATGCTGGTGGACGCCCATGTGGTCTTGGGGAACTGATACGGAAGCCATGAAAGCTACACGAGAAGGGATACCCGCAAGTTGTCGAATTCTTTGCTGTTGCACTACAATACAATAATTACATATTTAAAACCGGACAAGGAAGGCAGTTCTTAACTGAAAAGACACACCAGATCAGAATGTGCAAATATATACACACAGAAAAAGAATTTAAATGTTTTTTTAAAATCCAAACCATATACATGTATCATTCGTCATTGTACAAGTTGTCACGTATTGTGGAATGGTTAATATAGTATGTCAAGACACACAGACAATAACGCGTGGAACATGACACTCACCGATATATATTGTTGCCAACCGTTACACAATGTACAAAGACACATTCATCTCCCCCTTTATTCTCAATAGACGGATGTTTTAGACATTTTGTTTCTGAATTAAGAGTTGACAACCAATGAAGACAAGTGCGTTCTTGACACTTGTTTCCCAAGCAAAATGTTGGTTTAATCCAAACCATCTATCATTCGTCATTGGACAAGTTGTCACATCAAATAGTAGATGATTTTACAATATGTAAAGACACATTGACAAAACGTATGAAACAAGACGCTCACCAACATATAATGTTGTCTTCCGTACGGGCACACATTTGTCTCCCCCTTTATTGGGAGTAGACGTATGTTCCGGACATTAAGTTTCTTAAGAAAGAGTTGACAACCACACAAGACAAGTGCAGTCTTGAAAGTTGTTTCCAAAGCAAGGGCACTATTGTTCGTGAATAAAAATGCCACTTCTCCTTGTCTTCGAAATAGGGTCTTCAAAAGCTTTGATACTTATTTTAACCATTACAAACCAACTTTAATATATACATGTTGTACAAATATGTGATAATAATTAATATCAATTAACATACCTATATTTTGGATTTGACCAATGTTTCTGTTTGGCCTTGACTGTGAAGCATCGTCTTTCATTTCATTCAACTCACGAGGAAGTGTTGTATGTCGTCGTGAAGCGGAAATGCGATCTCTTGACATCCGCCGCCTAGCTCGTCTCTTCGTGGATGCGTCGTTTTCACTGCTATGATTTAAAGCAATCTTCAGGTTACGAATCTCTTCTTGTTGGAGCTGGTCATGTGATTCTAGCTGCTCCACACGGTCCAGAAGTCGTTGTGTCAGAGTTTCACTGTGTTCTAGTCGCTTCAATATTCTGTCAATATCATCCATAGAGACTTCGCCATTTCTTCGATGTGAAACTGCTTCGGTCCCTATGCCCTTCAGGTTTTCACCTACCGCCAGACCAAGCGCGCCGAGAAAAACAATCGAAACTATATTTACCAGTTTACTCATTGCCTATCGTTTTAAAATGATACCAAACGACTTTGTCCATATGTTTGTAAGATTCGATCGTTAAAACTAGGGTAAAATAAAACAAGTTGTTTGGTTTTCGTGTAATATGACAAATACGGTTTGTAAGCACAGAAATGATTTGATGATTTGAGCGCTTATTGGAATTTGCTTTATTTCATGATATACAAAATCGTGACCATGCAATAAATGAAAACTACACTGTACTCTACTTACCCGATTTCAATTAAGGTTAATTAGTATTTAGGAACTATCCGTTACAGCAACAATTAAGTACGATTGGTCTCAGAAAGATAAGACAATGTTCGTCATGGTAACTTTTGCCCGTTGCATAAGGAAATCACTCCATAGAACTTACAACAGGATGCAATACATGACTCCTATATATAATTAAACGGGATGTAACTGACTGAAAGCGCTCGGTTAACGCTTTGCTTAGGCAACGGACCCTAGTGTTCTTATTTCAGCACTAGAAAAACTTCACAGTGAACAAGTACATTGAACAAACCTTATAGTTGTGCATGTATAAATATAACAACCGATAGCGTGGCCTAAATACACATACGCTAATGGACAAAAGTCTTGTCCGGTCTACAAAAAATGCAATACAAAATACAATATTTGATTTGTTTTATATTGAACATACATAAATTTGGTATCGATGGAAAGAGGACATTAATATGCATTCGATGAAAAAATACTTTTTGAATTTTAACCAGTACTGTCAATTTCAAGGTCGTAACGCGTTTAATTATTATGGAAATATCCATACCGAGCAAGACTTTTGTCCATTAGTATATTTGACTTCAGAGGAACTGCTTTACACCTGAATGTTTATCAAATTGTTAACTACTAATAATCTAAAATACTGGCAAACTTGTTTCCTATACTTCCACTTAGGTATGTTGTATAACAATGAACATTTTTAAGATGAATTGTGTCTTTTTGTGTTTTTTTAAAATTTTAATGACACTGTGTAAGTTCGCTTACGATTATTCATGTGCGCCTACCCTCGAATACATCATTTGCGGGAACGAGCACCTGACAACTTTTGCCAGTCTTGCAGTTATTGCGATGAGCATATACGGACTTTGGCAACGGTTGTTAAGTGTATGGGCAGAGGCTTGCAACTTAGTCCGGGTAAGAAATTCTTCGGGCTCCGTTGACAATTGTCCTACGCCAACTCCTTATGTTACCGTTGCGTTTAAAGCGGATGTTCCCCGTTGGCCTATGCTGGACAAACAAGTAATGCTGTGGAAAGTTGCCTACACCTTCGTTACTGATCATGCCGAGCAAAACCTTTACTTGCTAGAGAGGTTTCTGCTGTATGTGGCAGGCATATGAGTGCCTCCAACCAGATTTGAACCCCGGTCACCGGTTTAGGCGGCAAGCCCGCAATTCATCGCATTAATGGTGTCGGATACTAGTACCCGTTGGTCACTATTGGCTTTCACCAACAACACCAGCGTCTCTACATATGTTTGCCTACGGAGTCCAACTTCGAACAAAACAGCTCAAGCTCACTTAAGTGTTCTTTGTGGAAAGTTCGCCTACCTTACAGCCTTACCGGTGTAATTAAAATGTCGGATAATCACCAGACTACGTTGGAAAAGCGTTCAGCAATGCTGTGGAAAGTTCGCCTACGCTAGTCCTTGCGTTACCATCGCGTTCACTGCGTAAGATAGCAAATCAGTAAAATAACAAAGCACACTTAGCCTTTTTGTTAATCTGCACTCAGTACTCACTCTAGTTGTTGTACTTACCTGGCATAGTATAGTGCCAATTTGAAGTGCAGAATAAGTTGCTTCGTTTATTGCAAAAGAGAATATATTTTGTTCTTATCGAATATTGATATGTTTTGTATCCTTGAAACGTATGGTCATCTTGAGTTTCCGTATTGTCTGCTGCCTTTTCTCTGTTTGTGTTTGGCTATGTAACGTGGCCGGCAATCTCAGTAAGGTGTCTTTTTATTGAATTGCTTTGTCCAGTTGTTTTGTCAATTGCTTTGCACTTTATGCATGTGATATCATTATTTCTATATGTATTTTGTTGTTACTTACATGTTCTGCTATTTCTGTTGGGTAATGCATTTTATGTTTGATTAGTTCTTGTCTATTTAGATCACTGTCAAAAAGGAAAATGTCAAAGAGAATATAATTTTATTATGTCTTAGCGATAGAGAGCCATTTGGTATGAATGTACTGCCTGTTATTCAAACAACACCAAAAAGTAGTTTGTCCTAAGTATCAACAAACGACGCATGTAAAACACCACACTCTTGCACTACACACTGTACATATTGTATTGATGCAGCGTACTTCCCGTACTTAAAGCGATCAGGATCAAGTGGTACGGGCGTCGGCTTTGGAAGTGGAAGTATGAAGGTTTCAATCCCACCAGATGCTGTGTTAGATTCGGTGCCATCGGTTTTTGCCTCCGAAGCTAGTTAAAAATCGTAGCCTAATGCTAATGAAATAAGGCGCCCGGTAATACGGGACAGGATTCGGGAGGTGCTATGCACACCAACGCTTAGCATCTCATCAAGTCAAATTGTTGGCCTTAAAGGGGACCATCTATTAGGGGCAACGTTATGATAAACAAAGCCTTTACCTTATAATATAGGTGTTGTTATACACATAAAACTATAACGTGTGGGTGTGATATAGTGTTGCTGATGCTGATTCTTTTTGCATCTCACTTTCGTGTGGGTTTGTAATAGCAGAGTGGTCTAATGGTTTCATATTTCTAATGGTTAGGCGATATTGCAGTATAGTACGGGTTCGAATCCGTCTATGGATGAAATCTATACATTTCACAACATCATTACTTGTTCCATATGATGGCCATATATTTCGCCGTACATGCATGTACGTTCATTCAGTGGTGTTAATATTATCAACATATCAACCTTTTGCTGGCGTGGTTCGGTGTAGTAACATTGATACTGGCTATTTGTGCAACACATAGATTTGTTATCCGACAATCGTGTGATCTTTCTTTCTTATTTCATTTAACAAGGCTATTGAGCAGTACGACATCAGTTCCGATCCTAATATTATTAGGTACACATAACTTGTATCCAATATTTAAGTAAAAAGCAAGACACTGATGTACCAATTTACCTAAGTGACATTACAAAGGTGCAATATACAGGCAAGACAAAACAAACTCGTTTAAGGACATTTTATTTGCCAATAACTGCAGGATTTTCCTGCTCGAACAAGAGAAAACCAGAAAATATACAGTAACCGTTTCCATAGACAGTCCTTATCAGCGTCAATATTATGAATGTTCACATCGTCACCTTGTTGAAGTGACAGGACGACCGTCTGACTTGCAGTGGAGTGACCACTCTCCGGACCACTAAGATACATGGTAGAGATCGGCGAGCTATTCTTAGTTAACGCAAAATGACCATCTGTATGATATTGCGACATTAAGGTTACTGACAATACGTATGTGCCTTGGAGAGGTGCTATGAATGAGCCAAGGTGGTTGTGATAAGCATTGCCGATATTGGTGATGACGTTGTCAAAGATAATATGCTGGTGGACGCCCATGTGGTCTTGGGGAACTGTTACGGAAGCCATGAAAGCTACACGAGAAGGGGTGTCCGCAAGTTGTCGAATTCTTTGCTGTTGCACTACAATAAAATAATAACATATTTAAAACCGGACAAGGAAGGCAGTACTTAACTGAAAAGACACACCAGATCAGAATCTGCAAAGAAATACACACAGAAAAGAATTTAAATGTTTTTTAATCCAAACCATATATCATTCGTCATTGTACATGTTGTCACGTCAAATAGTAGACGATTTTACAATATGTAAAGCCACGCTGACAATAACGTGTGAATCAAGACATTCACCAACATAATGTATAATTTGTTGTCTTCCGTACGAACAAAAATCGTCTCCATTATATTTGCAATAGACGGCTGTTTCGGACAATTTGTTTCTTAAGAATGAGTTTACAACCGTTCAAGACAAGTGCACTCTTGAAAGTAGCTTCTCAAGCAAGGACACTGCTGCTCATGAAGAAAAATGCCACTTCTCCTTGTCTTCGAAACAGGGTCTTCCAAAGCTTTGATCTTATTTTAACCGTTACAAACCAACTTTAATATATACATGTAGTACAAATATGTGATACTAATTAATATCAATTTACATACCTATATTGTGGATTTGCTCAATGTTTCTGTCTGGCATTGAATGTGAAGCATCGTCTTTTATTTCATTTAGCTCACGAGAAAGTGTTGTATGTCGTCGTGAAGCGAAAAGGCGATCTTTTGACATCCGACTCCTTGCTCGTCTCTTCGTGGATACTTCATGTTCATTGCGACGATTTAAAGCGATCTTCAGGTTACGGATCTCTTCTTGTTGGAGCTGATCACGTGATTCTAGCTGATCTACGCGGTCCAGAAGTCGTTGTGTCAGAGTTTCACTGTCTTCTAGTCGCTTCAATATTCTGTCAATATCATCCATATAGACCTTGCCATTTCTTCGATGTGAAACTTTTTCTGTCTTCACATACTTCGACTGTTCACCAGCCACTAGGCCAAGCACACAAATAATAATAATCGAAAATATCGGTCCTAGCTCACTCATGTCTCGTTTCGAATTGACACAGACTAACACGGTTTGTTTCGTCTACAGAAGTGGATAGTTAAAGATAGGACCAGATACAAAAAAAATATTTGGTTACCTTAACAGGATAAACATCAACTGTATGAGTTGAAGTTGGTAACTTGTGGAATATGGTTTCGATTATTTGAATTCTGATCGTGAATTTCGGTTTAAACGATTATTTTCACTAAATGAAAGTTGATTCAATTTTAAAATTATGTTTGTCCACATGTACGTGTTACAACAGGGATAATGAATTCATTTCAAGTAAAATTTAATCATTATTTAAACATTTTCTTGTCTGAAAACATTAATTTACAAACATAGATCTATTCGGTCTGAAGAAACTATGGTATGTCGTGTTACGTTAGGCCTTAGAAAGATAAGCAATATACAGGTGTAATGTCGTTTTGTGCTCGCATTTGAACTACATACACTAACAGTGTACTATTAAAGGTCAAATACGACAGAATTTCTTAATTTCACTATAGTAACACATTTACATAGATATATATCATATAAAAGACATGGCGTACTTATAATCCACACAATTGCAATATTTAAGATGGTTTGTAACGATAAAGTTGACGATAACAAAATTACAACGTAAATCCAACCTGGTTGTCTCCCTTGATTTTTAGACCGTGTGACGTCATTTTGGACATGAGTGGAACTGTTCCTCTTCAGTTTAACTAAATTTGAATGGGTCCTGTCGAGTTTTTATCGAATTAAATTCATGGTCAGTGACGGAAATTACTATAATGTGGTATGTTCTAAGCATTGTATGTGTTGTCATTGCAATCACGTTTTAATTCCCTTCAATATTTAAGAAACAAAACAACGACCACATACCGATGTGGACATTACTGACTTCAACAGCTGGGCGTGTTATACATTACAAACGCAGCAGTGCAAACTGCGCGCTACAGGGGGTATAAATATCACGCTGTTTATACACTTGACACGTGTGTGTATACATCGGTGATTGATTTTGAATATATATACATGTATATATATATAGCTGTCACTATTTTGTATATTTATGTGTTAGGTTTTGTAACAGACCGTAAGTAAAGCATTCCGTATGAGGAAAAAAATTATGTTCGCACGAAATGGCTTTAGCTGCGTATTTGTACACGCATGTATATTAGATATATAGATACATGATTTGTAGTACTCACGAAATGACGCGTAGTTGGCAGTTTCTGTCGTTAATTGTAAAGAATTTATAAATTAACCATAATTAAGTTACTGAATTCCTAAATTGAAAAATGAACATTATAATTCTACACAGGAAATTATTGACGAAAAATTGTAAAAGGAAAATTTGAAAAAAAAGTCTGTAGATAACCGGTAAAGTTAGAGACATTGTCCATAGTTCTTGGATGCCGAGTTAATCCCATTTTATCATTTTCAATTATGGATACAAATTCAAATGAGAATTAGCATTAACTAAATCGATTGGTACTTTTTTCAACATTACATACTGCACCAGTCAGTTCCATCATCGTCCCAAACCCTCGGGGAAAGACAGTCGTGTTTTAACCTTCCAGCTTTCCGCCGCATGGCCGATGAAATGTTGGGATTTTTTTCAGCGAATTAATACCATAGGCATACTATTTAGTTGTCAGGGACCGGGGAAATACCGGAGATTGTCCCATCAGCTGTCACCCGCAGGTCGTGGAAGGCGGGGTGACAACCCATAAGCCCATCCCCAGGAGTGGGATACCGTGGATGCTACTGACAGGTATAACAATGACACGTTAGAACAAGTGCGCTGAAAATTAAGTAATTTGGAAATGTAAACTCGCACATTTCCAACACAATAATCGGCGTAATGATCTTTTCAATAGTGTTGGTATTGCAATGCACATGTAATAAAAAGCATGGTTTCTTTGAATGACACCTCATGGTAAAATTTATTAACTACATCCAGTATCATTGAAAAGTGACAGTATTATTGTGCGGTGCTTACGGCTTACACAGAAGTTTGAACATATTTTTTTACCTTTTTGAAACTTTCCATTACACCAGAAAACATATTATAGTTTACACGAATCCTAAGCTTGTCATTTTCAAAAAGTTTCACATTGATAAAAAAAACTTGGTTTATTACGCACATTCATTGAAGATATTTTTACGCACTTGCTCAACTGACCATAATTAATACTTACATTTCAATTCATGGCGTTATTTTAATTGGCGAATACAAATTGGTTTGTAATAAATTCGCCACGCCTCCTTGCACCTGTATGACCTATGGCAGACCAGGCAGGGCCAACGATCACCCCAAGAGCTGGATACCGTGTGATCTATTTATTATTTAAACACAAAATAGACCGCCTGCTTTTGGCGGCCTTTAGTGCAGTATCATATATGTGTCGGCCTTTTACTGATGTTTAATTGTAGGCCGTGCGTTGATATTCTGGAAAATTAGGCACGTGTTTGAACTCTCAGACAAGTATTATTTTGTGATTTGTAACAAGACTTTAGTTATATTACGGAAGCAGATTACCAACAGTGGAGTTCGCTACATACATGTATCTTGTTTGTATTTTGTTAAATCCACGATGCTCGCACTGGGTAAGGACACGCCACGTTTTGACATATTTTTAAAAATATTTTAAACAATACTGTACATGTATACGAGCCCATGCGTTGTTTCATACAGTATTCTACAATTGAAGTGGACAGAACAACACATACAAAGAATAAATCTTTAATACCGCTCTTTATTTTTTATATATTTTATATCCAGCGTTCTATTTCGGATAGTCGGACAGTATTTTAATAATTACCCATAAAGCAAAACGATACACAATTTGAACACGAATTTGATTTCAACTGTGCGTAACTATTTTTTCCGTTATGTACTTTCTTGTTGGTGTACATAACGGGAGATGGATACGTGAATCTAGGTTTATGCTAGGAAGAATTGTAAGTTTACACACAGTTGAATTCAAATGTCAATGATCGATCTATATCGTTTTAGAAAAATGCAATTTATCGTTCCATACTAAATTGATAAATTAATGAAACGTTTACCGAGTTATAAACATTCTATATCTGGTATAATACACTGTTTTTTTTGCATTTTGATTGACAAAAAATTATTATTAATACTTGGCCCATTACAACACCCTTCCTATAACACGCGTAATGTACACGTGTCTCCAGTTGCATTGACCGTAAACTTATCTATGTACACATACCGATTTAGGAATTTTCTCACATTTGTATACCCAATAATACGTACAGAAACAATTAAATTAAACATCAAATCGGTCAGCAGCTGATTATAATCTCGTTGTTGGCATGTTACCCCCCCTACCCCGTGGTGTGCATAATGTACCAAGATAACTGTATGACACTTCGTAGATCGACGCTGTGTATATATATGTATAACCCCCGTGGAGAATTATTTTATGATTGTGCTTTATATATGACCCGCTATTACATAATAGCACGTGCATTTCTTGTAACTTTAATGCATTTAAACCGAACATATTCAATAGAGATCAAGATTAATGCAAATATACACTAATAGTTTACAGACTCTGTGTTAATCAGATGTTCCAAAAATACGTCACAAGCTAAGGGAAGTAACTCGGGTTAGTTTATTCACAAAATAAGATAATCGAAAAAAGAGATGACGTTTATTGTGTGTTATAATCATATCTGAAGTGAAGAGATTGATGTAATCCTATATTTATACCATAAACTTACTAAAACAGCAAAAAAATAATATTGCGTATATGACCTTTAAAGAATAGATATCTTATTTAAGAGACACTATGGTAGTCTGTACCAGTGTCTCAAACGTTCAAAAAGACGCATGAACTTCGGCGAAATTACGTTCACGAGAAGGAATGTTTCGTTTAGTACACAATGAACGCGATGTTAACGCAAGGCTTAGTGTACAGTCAACTCATTTTTCTTAGTCGGGTTATATGTTCGCTAACGCTGATCGAAATTATTTACCACCCAGACGAACGTTGCTAAGCGCGACCTAGTGCGCGACATCAAATTCATCGTTAGTACACGTGATGTGCGTCAAATAGTCTCAAAGTGGGAACCAATATATTGCTCCTCGCGAACTTAATTTCATCGACGTGTGGGCTCATTTTTACTTTTGAAACGCTAACTATTGCTAGTATAAACGCTCATAGTCAAATCAACCAAAGTAACGGGTACGTTGTGAAAATCTGCCTACAATAAACATTTGCCTAACCATTGCGTTCAATAAGTCAGAGGCCCGTCGGAATATTTTACCCAAAACTTCCGCTATGATGTGGAAAGTTGGTCTACGCCTTCGTTACCAATGCGTTCATGGCGTGCTTCTTACTTCAGCATAAAGGAATGATGACAAACGGTGTACAAAGTTTACCAACGTTCGTTTTCAAACATCGACAAAGCGTTCGCTAGGGAACATCAACTCTTGTAAACGTTTAATAACATTTGCAATGTAATAAATTTCTAGCGGAGATGGACGTTTGTCCAAAGTTCGTTGTAAAGACCTTGCTTTAGGTCGCCGGGTACTTTATACCATTGAGTTACCTTTGTGTTCAATTTGTCCTATACCCATTAGCCTATGTTATAAAAGCCTTCATTTATACTTTGGAAAGTTTGCCTACGCTAGCCCCTGTGTTATCATCGAATTCATTGCGTCCATTAAGGGGATCTTCTATTAGGGGCGACACTATTATTAACAAAGCTTTAAGCCTTTACAGATGTTTTATTCACACATGAAGCTATACCTTTTGGGGTGTGATGTAGCCTTACTGATACTGGTTGTTTAAGCAGACTTTCATCGGGTTTGTAATAGCAGAGTGGTATAATGGTTTCATATTTGGCATTGCTAGGCAATAAACGAAGTATAGTACGGGTTCGAATCCGACTATGGGTGAAATCTATATATTTCACAACATCATTACTTGTTCCATGTGATGGCCGAATGTTTCGCCGGACATACATGTACGTTCATTCAGTGGTGTTAGAATTATCAACATATCAACCTATTGCTGGCGTGGTTCGGTGTAGTAACGCAGATACAGGCTATTTGTGCAACACATAGATTTGTTATCCAAAGGCCGTGTGATCATTCGTTCTGATTTCATATAACAAGGCTATTGAGCAGTACGACATCAGTTCCAATCCTTATTTTATTAGGTACACATAACTAGTATCCAATATTAAGTAAAAAACAAGCCACTGATGTACCAATTCACCTAAGTGACATTACAAATTTGCAATATACAGGCAATACACAACAAACTCGTTTAAAGACATTTTATTTGCCAATAATTCCAGGATTTTCCTGCTCGAACAAAAGAAAGCCAGAAAATATACTATAATGATATCCATTAACATTCTTATCAGCGTCAAGATTGTGAATATTCACATCGTCACCTTGTTGAAGTGACAGTACGACAGTCTGGCTTGCAGTGGAATGACCACTTTCCGGACCACTAAGATACATGTTAGAGATCGGCGAGCTATTTTTGGTTAACGCAAAATGACCAGTTGTATGATATTGAGACATTAAGGTTACTGACAATACGTATGTGCCTTGGAGAGGTGCTATGAATGAGCCAAGGTGGTTGTGATAAGCATTGCCGATATTGGTGATGACGTTGTCAAAGATTATTGGCTGGTGGACGCCGATATGGTTTTGGTGAAGCGATAGAGATGCCATGAAAGCCACACGAGACGGGGTGTCCGCAAGTTGTCGAATTCTTTCCTGTTGCGCTACAATAAAATAATTACATATTTAAAACCGGACAAGGAAGGCAGTACTCAACAGTACACGAATTTGTAAAGAAAACACACGTAAAGAAATTCAAAATGTTTGTTTAATCCAAACCATCTATCATTCGTCACTTTACAAGTTGTCACGTCAAGAAGTAGACATGACGTTCACCAACATAATTTATAATGTTGTCTTCCGTGCGAGCACTTTATTCGGCTCTTCCGGACATTTTGTTTCTTAAGAAAGAGTTCACAACCACACAACACAAGTGCGCTCTTTCCAAAGCAAGGGCACTGCTGTTCGTGAAGAAAAATGCCACTTCTTCTGTTCTTTGAAATAGGGTATTCCAAAGCTTTGATACTTATTTTAACCGTTACAAACCAACTTTAATATATACATGTAGTACAAATATGTGATAATAATTACTATCAATTAACATACCCATATTTTGGATTTGATCAATGTTTCTGTTGGGCATTGACTGTGAAGCATCGTCTTTTATTTCATTCAGCTCATGAGGAAGTGTTGTATGTCGTCGTGAAGCGGAAATGCGATCTCTTGACATCCGACTCCTTGTCCGTCGTTTCGTGGATGCGTCGTTTTCACTGCGGTAATTTAAAGCAATCTTCAGAATACGGATCTCTTCTTGTTGGAACTGGTCACGCGATTCTAGCTGCTCCACACGGTCCAGAAGTCGTTGTGTCAGAGATTCACTGTCTTCTAGACGCTTCAATATTCTGTCAATATCATCCATCGAGACTACATCATTTCTGGGATGTGAAGCTGCTTCTGCCTTCACATCCTTCGTATGTTCACCTGACGCCAGTCCAAGCGCACAGAGAAAAACAACCGAAAATATATTTAGTAGTTTTCTCATTGCCTATTGTTTCAAAATGACACCGACCGACTTTTGTCAATCGCTAAATTTGTGAAAAATCAAATGAATTGTTTGTTTTTCGTGTAATACGATTACAACTGTTTTGATTGATAGGGGCATATAGTTTTACGCAATGTGATAGTTTTTGTGGTAATTTAATTAATCTAACAATGTATAATCCTGCACAGACTATAATGTGTCTTCGTTCTAATTACCTTATTTCAGATAAACTAAATCACTGGTTTGGAATCATCCGTAACAGCAATAATTAAGTTAATTTGGTCTCTAAAAGATAAGACAATACTTAATACTAGTATGTCATGATAACAGTGTTTCCTAAGCAAAGCGCTAAATAGTGCTTTTAACGGGAGGTTATCCAAGCCTTCTATACATAATTGAACGGGAGGTAACTGAATGAAAGTGCTTGGTAGCGCTTGGCTTAGGCAACGGACCCCTGGAGATCTTGTTTCAACCCAAGAAAAACGGCGAAAGTACATTTAACATATCGTTCGTGTAGACATTTAACTACCGATGTCGTGTCCTTTATACGATTGTTGTCTTCTACCTGTCAACTTATAAATAGTCAAACTTGTGTGTTAAAATATCGCTATTGTTTCTCCTCCTAGAAATCATGATGACATCGTGCTTCCACTGTATAGTTTTACAAAACAAATGTTCGACATAACATTGTTTTATAATATTATAACAAGTGTTTGACGTAAAATAGCGCTATAATATTATAACAAGTGTTCGACATAAAATAGTGCTATAATATTATAACTAGTTTGGTCCCTTCAAAGGCTGATATACGTTATCTAATACGTAAAGGTTATGTCGAGTGTCTGACTTGTACATACGGAGTTGCTGCATTCACTCTGAAGTCAAGTCAATTGATTTGAGGCAATTCAAAAGACACCTTAGTTCTTGAATATATACATTGTGCACATGCTGTTGGATAGTGCAATCGTGTGGTTTAGTTCACGATGGTGTAAAAGCCTTCCGGTATTCTGCCCTTAAAGGACAAACACACTTACATGCTGATTACTTGAGGACCAAAGTTTGCCCGCCTGATTGGATTCGAACAATTTTCCACATTATAACCTGATCGAAATCATTTGGAACGAACTTGTTGGGTTAGAATGTTACCAATTTTTAATTTTAAATGATCGAATTCCATAGACGGCCAATAGGTACGTGAAAGTATACTAAACAAAATATGAAAATATGGCTTCCTAGCCAGGTAACCTTTAAAGTTGATTTAGACCTTTTTAAGTAAGCTTTCTATCTTATAGTTTAAATGAGTACAGTAAACTTCATGACGAATCGCTAATCTTTCTAAGGCCTTGTCATATAAAATAATGTAAAGTATGTTGTTCATGTAAGGCGACGCACCATAGGTTTTTCAGACTGATTGTAATTGTTCATTTATGTGTACCGACAGGAAAGTCTTGGCGCAACAAAACACATGGCAATAGCAGTTGGAGCATGATTTCTATAATGAGTGGTTATAGCTACACAATGCCGGTAAAGTCACATAGTGTACCGCAACCACTCTACCCTTTTCCATCTTAACATGTACAAAATACTTATCACCAGATTTCATTTGTATTAACCGAAAAACCCAAGATAAGATTTCATATTCCAACAGGAGCATGCACCACGGCAACCAACCCCAACTGGTTTTATTATGTTACAAGTACCAATCGCATTTTTGTATTTGGCCCGTTGTTAAACGATCCACTCCTGTTCATTACAAATACATGAAACAAGCATTGTCGTTATCGGTCATTTTGAAACGAAAAGCAATGAGTGAACTTGGACCGATATATTGGATTATTTTTCTTCTCTGTGCGCTTGGTTTGGCGGCAGGTGAAGACCGGAAGGATGTGGGGACCGACGCAGCTTCACATCGAAGAAATGGTGAAGTGTCGATGGATGATATTAACAGAATATTGAAGCGACTAGAAGACAGTGAAACTCTGACACAACTACTTCTTGACCGCGTAGAGCAGCTTGAATCACGTGATCAGCTCCAACAAGAAGAAATCCGTAACCTGAAGATTGCTTTAAATCGTCGCAGTGAAAATGACGCATCCAGGAAACGACGTGCTAGGAGGCAGATGTTAAGAGACCGCCTTTCCACTTCACGGCAACATACAACGCTTCCCCGAACGATGAATGAAATGGAAGAAGAAGCTCCAGTGTCAATGCCAAACAGTAACATAGTTCGAATAAAAAATATAGGTATGTTAATTAAGAATAAGTATTGTATTTGTGTTCTAAGTATTAGGGTTAAGTATTAGGGTTGATTTGTAGCGATTTAAATATTGCCCAATTATTTGCAAGACTATCAATAGAACAGAAGAAGCAACATTTCTTTAATTAGCAGCAATCCTACCGGTTTGTCCTTTCTTTAGAAGCCAAAGTTCAAGAGTACGCTTTTCTACCTATCCAAAGCAATGATTTTTGACAAATCAAATGTTTGTTAGTACATTTTGTAACACGCATTCTTGTCAGCCTTGACTCTAAAATGTTAAAATCAGCTACTAACCCGACATTACAACTTGTACAACTGTAGCTGTTACATGTTGATTTATATGGTTTGGAGTACACACCCATTTGTTTCTTTTAGTTTGTTCTTCTTTGTACATTTTATGCTCTGCTGATTCTGTTGAGTGATTCCTTTTCTTGTCCGATTTGTTTTTATCGTTTTATATTTTAGCGCAACAGCAAAGAATTCGACAACTAGCGGATAACCCTCCACATGTGGCTTTCCTGGCAACTCTTACAAACAACCAAAACCATATCGGTGTCCACCAGCCTGTCGTCTTTGACAATATCATCACCAATATCGGCAATGCGTACCACAACCATCTTGGCTCGTTCATTGCACCATTCCCAGGCACGTACGTATTGTCAGTGACCTTGATGTCGCAATATCAAAATGATGGCTATTTTGCGTTAACCAAAAATGGATCGCCAGTTACGTACATGGTTCATAGTGGTTCAGAGGCCGGCTTTTCGACATCCAGCCAGACGGTCGTTCTGACTCTTCAACAAGGAGACGATGTGAATATACATAATATTCGCGCTGATAAGAATGTTAATGGATATCATTACAGTATATTTTCTGGTTTTCTTTTGTTCGATCAGGAAAATCCTGGAATTATTGGCAAATAAAACGTTTTAGTAGAATATGATTTTATTGTTTATTCTACATGAAGGACTATATGTGGGTCAACAAACAACATAGTGTTATGGTGTTTGTTTTACCTTGTAACGGCATGTAGAACACATGTAAGCAACAGTCTTAACTAATAGATCCAACTTATGTTTCAACAATATGTACGAGATACGAGAGTATGAGGAAAGTATTAGACCATTCGGCTACCGCAACAACCCAAAATAACGTTACACAAATAGTTTTAATGTTATCATATTTATACTACACCCGTATGGGTGATTTATGTACAAAATGTATACCAGTAACAACACTGACTGTGTATATGAGGAAAACTTTTACGGCGACAATTGGACGAATAGTGTTGTTGTGAAATAATTGATATTACGCCAGTTGTCAATCATTACCCTTTTTAACAGTAAATTATAATCGTATGACCCAATAAATTAACTTGTAAACCTTCGCCAAGCAACCTTCGACAAACAACAGGTGGAGTGATCTCTGCTCTGGCGTAATGTCAATTAGTTTGCACCATAGTGGGAATAGAACCAGAACTACACTACATCGTCACCAAGTCATGATAAAATACCATGACATTGAACCATTCTGCTATGGTACAACCTCTCTCTAACCTAAGGAATTAGAGTGTCACAAATACACAGATCTTATCACTTGGTTCTCAGAGCAAAAAAAACAGGCAATATATTCATACCATACATGCAGCTCTGTCACTATGAAATATTTGATGTTTAATGGACATTTTCCCACTTGACATCGAATCGATCAGGAAAGGTTTCACACAGAAAAAAATATGAAATAGAGTAAGAAAAAACAAACAAACAAATTATCAAAAACTAAAAGTAAATGTCACTCTGACAACCATGGAATATATGCAGCCTATATCTCAATTTAAAGCAGGATTCTAGAACTTAGATTTAGTGATATGACGAAGACCACACTCATTGTCCATGGAACTGCTAATGCAAACGTGTTTTCAATTTAGCTCTTAAGCTTTTTTCACACTGAATATCTTTCAGATAATTTAGTTGAACGTTCCACCATTAGGGACCAGTGTCGGACACCTGTCTGCAAATTTTGTTCGCCGTCTATGAATGTGAAAGTTAGTGTCACTTTGTGATCGTAGTCTGTACCTTTGCCGAAAAGGAGCAAATAATGTCTTTAGATACAATGAAACTGTACCGATGATCACACGGAATAACATTACCAGAACTTTGAACAATCCTCTAGCCTTATTTGGAAGTATGTGCAATTCTTTCAGTAGATCTGCACTGGCTTTGTCAAAAGAAACACTTATGACAACTCTGGCGGCATGATTTTGGACTCACTGTAATTTGTTCATCTGATAGGCTGGAATTTCAGTAAATAAGGCGTTGCAGAAGTCAATTTGGGAATGAACAAAACCATGCACTAATGTTTCAGCAGACTTTTGTGTCAGATGTTTAAGTATAGCTTGAAGATTCCGTAGTTGCACACGAGACGTCTGGCATTTTTCTTTTTGTGACGGTCAGAGTTGAGTGTATCAATTGGTACTTTGTCTTTGGTATGACGCCGCTACGTATCGATACTGGATCTTCTATATTCAAGAACCAACACTCTTAATACTAAGCTAATGGGTGCATTTAATATGTATCATATTTTACGTGAATAACATACATATCTATAGCATATAATATTTTTGTCGTTTATTTACATATGTTTGGAGGGGTGTCTGATATTTTTGTTTGTAAGCTATCAACATGCAAGATTATGTGGTGTACCTATTTAATTGTCATACATAATATTAGGAAAATTGGCATAAACACGATTTATCAAGTTAATACTTTATTATAACATTCGTCGTTGACAAATAATTTACCCAATAATATTTGCAGCATGTCCGTTTCCCTGGAAATCATTGTAGAAATGACCAAGAGGAGTGAGCGATGACACGTTCGAGTTCGGCCAAAACAAGGATGCAGCTGGATTCATACGACTACCAACACCGTGTGTAACTGTACCATGTGGTGACTTAACTCGGGCTGAAAACCACGAGTACCTACATGTGCAAATAAAATAAACAGAGGTTAGTGTGGTAATATATAGTACACTTTTGTACGAGGCCGGGGGTATCCAGAATTAACCGGACTGATGCTATATTTTTGCCATGCTCTTAATTTTGGACAGAAACTTTGCATGGACATACATTTATATTTAACTGATTTGTATGTACAAGACTTTTAGTGTATTTTTATAAGACGTTTAAACGTTCTCAATTTATGTTATGTTACACTGTTAACACATTATTGAGTTCCTTATCAATTGTCTTCTTAAATTTGACATAATTATATACATGATCACGGGCATTGAAGAATTATACTTAATACATGTGTGTTCGGTATAAACACGACTGGTATTCGAGTATATCAAGCACGTCTGACCATATTTATATTATAGGTTACCATGGTCTTCTTGTGCATGCAGAGCTATTTCGATGATGTTTTCTGCTCAACAAGGCACGGCACCTGCTATATAGATTTTTAGCCATGACGGAATATCACATTTTTCAGTCATGGTATGTGAATACCCGGTTAAACGCCATGGGCCATGGATTGGTTACTGTCATTGATCACATAACAATTATATTGCTTAATTCTTAATGCATAATCTATACATATACCCTTTGAGGGCAAATAAACCTCCCTGCACAAATTAGTGACGGCTCAAAAACATGGTTTATCTAGTATATTATTGTTGTTGTTGTTGTAATTATTACTATTATCGTCTATTGAAAACCAGAACCTTGTATCTACAGGATTTTGTGAAAATAAGATTTTTACATATTTCTGATTATTGGGTGAAATTACATAATGTGTCAAAATTTCATTTCTATATCTGCATTAGTTTTAAAGATATTGATCAGAGATCAATCATTGTATCTGTAATAAGTTCAATTCTGTTGAGCCAGAATATTGTATGTTAAGATACAAGGGGGTTTCCAAAATTGTGAAGCAGATATTTATGCCAGAATGTATCATATAAACATACTACATTTTGGTTTTCTTCAGCCATGAATAATTTTATATCATTTTTCAAACCAGAATATTGTATCTGAACATACTTGAATTTGGCTTTTAGGTAATCATGAGTTTATATATTTATGAACAATGCCAGAATATTTTATCTGCAGATACATACAGTCATAGCATGATTAAATACTGAATCGTTGTAACCATACTCTTGTATGTGGTGATGGTTTATTTTAGCTGTCTGTGATTTATAGTGTGTATCTGCTCTGTCTTGAGACCAGAATACCCTATCAAAAGATAACGCCTTTAGGAATATTAAATTCCTCCAAATTGTAGCTAATTAGTGTTAATAAGCTGGTATCTCAAATTTCCAGAACCTGTTGTCGACCAGATAATTAGCATAACTGATGCGGTATTTGACCAAAATACAACTTAATGATATATTTGTGAAGAATAAACTAATAGGATGTACATATTTTAAAATATTCTTAGTATTTGTATTTCAATATAACAAAAATATTTTTGAGGTGACTGTGTTATTATTACAGCTGAATAAGTTTGTAATAATTAATTACATTTAAACTACAGTTTTTATATCATATGGATTTAATCTACCTTTCAATGGAAGAATTGAAATTTAATCATTCACCTTGATGATTGTTAAGTGTTTAACTTATAACAATGAATTAAAAAAAACAACATAAACAATTAAAATAAAATAGTTGATGTATTTTTAGATGTGGTCTGACGATAACGATGAAAAACTTAAACATTGGTCACTTGTTTGAACAACAGTGAACTGTAAGAGCTAATTCAGCACAGGGGACTGCTAGTGCTGATAATGTTACTGGTTATGACACCCTTTAGGGGACTGCTAGTGCTGATAATGTTACTGGTTATGACACCCTTTAGGGGACTGCTAGTGCTGATAATGTTACTGGTTATGCCACCACTAGGGGGACTGCTAGTGCTGCTATCGTTACTGGCTATAACACCAGTGAGGGGACTGCTTGTGCTGATAATTTGACTGGTTATGACATAACTAAGGGACTGCTAGTGCTGATATTGTAACTGGTTATGACACCACTGAGGGGACTGCTAGTGCTGATATTGTTACTGGCTATGACACCACTGAGGGGACTGCTAGTGCTGATTTTGTTACTGGTTATGACATAACTAAGGGGACTGCTAGTGCTGATAATGTTACTGGTTATGACACCCTTTAGGGGACTGCTAGTGCTGATAATGTTACTGGTTATGCCACCACTGAGAGGACTGCCAGTGCTGGTATTGTTACTGCTTATGACACCACTGAGGGGACTGCTAGTGCTAATAATGTTACTAGTTATGACACCACTGAGGGGACTGCTAGTGCTAATAATGTTACTAGTTATGACACCACTGAGGGGACTGCTAGTGCTGATTATGTTACTGCTTATGACACCACTGAGGGGACTGCTAGGGCTGATATTGTTACTGGTTATGACATCACTAAGGGGACTTCTAGGGCTGATATTGTTACTGGTTATGACACCACTGAGGGGACTTCTAGGGCTGATATTGTTACTGGATATGACACCACTGAGGGGACTGCTAGTGCTGATATTGTTACTGGTTATGACATCCCTTAGGGGACTGCAAGTGCTGATAATGTCACTGATTTTGACACCGTACTCATAGAGGGGATTTCTAGTGCTGACTTGACGAGTGCCAACATTGGTATTGTTTATGATGTCACATTCACAGAGGGAACTGCAGTTGCTGATAATGCTACTGGTAACTCACAGGGACACTGCTAGTGCTGATAATGCTCTGAGGGGACTGTTAGTGCTCTTAATGTTACTGTTTATGACACCACACTCACAAAGGTAGCATTTTGTGCTGATTTGACAGTGAGTACCGACAAGACAATGTAAATTGAAATATATTTCAAGTTCCGTTGAGGACATTCCCTTTGAAGTGAGTTTGTAAATAAAAGCTGATTTAACAGAGGGGACTGCCAGTGCTGATGATGTTACTGGTTATGACACTACTGGGGGACTGCTAGTGCTGATATTGTTACTGGTTATGACATCAATGAGGGGACTGCTAGTGCTGATAACTTTACTGGTTATGATACCACTGAGGGGACTGTTAGTGCTGATAATGCTACTGGTTGTGACACCAAATTCACAAAAGAAACTGCTATGGCTGAATTGATGATTGCCGACACCAGTATGGTTAATGATACCATAATCTCTGAGGGGACTGTAAGTGCTTTCAATGTTACTGGTTAAGACACGACAATCACAGGAGGAACTTTTTGTGCTGATTTGACAGTGAGTACCGACAAGACAATGTAATTGTTCATGACTCTAATACAAAGACACTTATGAAACACAAACGTCTTCCACAAGGAAGAAATTAAAATATATTTTAAGCTCCGATGAGGACATTCCCTTTTAAGCGAGTTTGTAAATAAAAGAGCTGATTCAACAAAGGGGACTGCCAGTGTTGATAATGTTAATGGTTATGATTCCACTAAGGGGACTGCTAGAGCTGATAATGTTACTGGTTATGATACCACTAAGGGGACTGCTAGAGCTGATATTGTTACTGGTTATGACACCACTAAGAGGACTGCTTGTGCTGATATTGTTACTGGTTATGACACCATTTAGGGGACTGCCAGTGCTGATAATGTTAATGTTTATGACACCACTGAGGGCTCTGCTAGTGCTGATATTGTTACTGGTCATGACACCACTAAGGGGACAGCTATAGCTGATATTGTTACTTGTCATGTCACCATTAAGGGGACTGCTAGAGCTGATAATGTTAATGGTTACGACACCACTGGAGGACTGCTAGTGCTGATATTGTTTATGGATATGACTCCACTGAGAGGACTGCAAGTGCTGATAATGTCACTGATTATGACACCGTACTCATAGAGGGGATTTCTAGTGCTGATTTGCGGACATTGGTACTGTTTATGATATCACATTAACAGAGGGAACTGTGATTGCTGATAATGCTACTGGTTGTGACACCAAATTTACAGGGGACACTGCTAGTGCTGAATTGATGATTGCCGACACCCGTACTGTTAATGATATCATAATCTCAGAGGGGACTGTTAGTGATCTTAATGTTACTGGTTATGACACCACAATCACAGAGGTAATTTTTTGTGCTCATTTGACGGTGAGTACCGACAATGTAATTGTTTATGACTCAGATACAAAGGCACTTATCAATATCTTGTGATTATTATCATGCATTATCTGTAGATACTATAAACAGAACCGAAAAAGCAAATCTTAATTCAATGATGTATTATTCTGGCTAATAAAATATGGAGCTACATACTGCTTATGTTCAACGCCATAATACTGTATTGTTTTATACTATAGTCATCATCTCAATTTAACATCTATATGATGTTTATTTTGAATACCACAATGTTGTATTGTTATATACCACAGTCTTCATATCAATTTAATCATGGTTTATTAACTTGCATAAACAGCCAGTGTGTTTTATCGTCAGATACAAGGTTCTGGCAGTAGTTATGACAATCACCGTCCAATAATGAGATGAGCCAAACTGACACATCGCATGATAGCAGGTTCTGGCTGATAAGTATTTCAATTATGTCTGTTAATGGTTTAAAGCCAGATTCTATTATCAGCAGATACTATATTCTACCTGCATGATTTAATTGCAAAACAGGCGATTTTATAGAGCCAAGCCAAAATAGGCTACTACAGTCACCATTTTTAGGCTAATTGATTCAAAACATTTAAATAAGTTTAAATAATGTTATAATGCATAACATAGTCGAAAATTACCAAGAAAAAATAATTCAATAAACAATGAGAACATTTTCTTTTGTTCCTGAAAAATTCCACAATATGCAGATACGAGGTTCTGGTTTTGAACAGACGTTATTATTTGATCACATCTTAAGTAAATGGGAGTTTACCTGAACACATAATGTGCAGCTTCAAGCTTGGGTAGAATGTCTTTCATGTAGTTAAGCATGACATCTTTATCATTGGTACCAGGGCACGCGAACTCCGTCAGCCATATTTTCTTGCCGTGCCTGTGAAACAAATCCTTCAGGAAGGTCATCGTGTCATCAGCATGACATCTGTACGAATGGGCCGCCACATAATCCACCCGGCAGCCTTTACAAAGGTGAAAGAAATCGTCCAGCCATTGGGTGTTATGTCCGGCTGGTGCGGGACTTACTAGAGGAATGCCATTGGAGTTACGTTCTATTTCAGGCCATCGATCGGCAGCTTCTCTGGGTGTCATGTTGGCTTGGTCCACGTGGTTTGGTTCGTTGAAGCCGAGAATAAACTTAGCATTGCTCGTGACATTGGTAGGGTGCTGAAGGTAACCTTGATGTCCGGGATTGTCTGATAACGTGAATATCATAGGCACATACTCTGGTAGGTATGGCATATAAGAGCTCTCTGGGCAGTTGATCTGTTTCATATGTTTGCCATATATGGTAGACAAATCATTATGCCAGTCATACCTATATCAAGAAATTATTGGTGAGAAGAGGCCCAGATCTACTAAAACATCTCAATTTGAGTTACATCTCATCTCAAATATTGACATGTATTTTGTTTTAGTCAATTTCCATGGGAGTATGGCTTAAAAGATGACATCATACACCATAAAACACTATTCCGAACTTAATACAGCAAAATATAAATAGTTTGAACTTAAGATTAATCACAAATGCAGATTTGAGATGAGATGTTTCGGGAGATCTGGACCAGAACATCTTATTTGTGAAATTACAGTACAGCAAAGCAGATATGACAAAATCGGACAGGGAATGCAGCACTCAACTTACCGGTAACCAGTCAAGGCAGAAAAGAGATATTAGACAATTGGTCAGGGTTATAGGGTTGGTAACACTCAACTTAAATAGCCTAGCACAGAAAACATATAAACTTGTTATAAACACGGCACATAGTTTAGAAGACCAATTTGGTTGTTTTGAAATAATTCAAATTTGCACCCTAGGTCCAGAGTCTTAAATTGAGAACAAAAAAGGTTAACTTTCAAAATCGATTTGCATATTAAGAACAGCTTTTTCATTGAGCTTTTGTGATCAAGCCCGTCCGTCTGTCGTCCATTAACAATTTCTTCAAACAACTACTTCATCTTAACAACTTGGTCAAATCTGATAAACATTTATATAAATGGTCCCTTGGTGGACCTCTACCAAAATTGTTCAAATGATTCCGGTCTGTTAATTAATGAGGTCACATGTCCCCAAAAGGTTTTTTTAATGCAAACTTAAAATATCGTCTCGTCTGAAAGATAAGGCCCATGGCTTACATATTTGGCAAGTAGCATTATCTTGTGGTTATCTTTAACGTATACCCATGGAGTCAATATTGGCCCGCCCCCGGGTCACTAGTTTTACATAGATTTATACTAGAATACGGAAAAACATAATTTATATGAATCTTTTTTTATAAAACAACAATGCCTGAGAGCTTTGCCATAGGTACATACTACAACATGTGAGCGTGTATGTGTGGTGTTTTGACACGTTTGTTTTCTGTGCTCGGCTGTTTAAGTTGAATGTTGCCAACCATCCAACGCAGAGCGTTGCCTCTTGTTCAATGCTCAAAATGACAACCAAAAGGATTGATTGATCGTGGAACTATCTGGTTTAAATTTGGTAGACATATTGAATTGTTGCAATAGGATTCACATACTTACAGAAACACACCATCTAAACTATGTTTGCTTTTTAAAGTTGCTAGACAAAGCTGTTAACATATTAATGAAATATCTAAATATGTTAAAGAAAGATATAACGGTGTTAACAAAGGATGTAAGATGTTAAAAGGTGTTGAGCTGCTTACAATGTGAACAAGATGTTAAGATGTAAATGAAAGATATACTAACATCCAGGTCATGTTGTTGAGACGTTTGAAATCATCGCAAAGAAAGTTACCACCCCAACCACATACTCCTTTCTTGGTCGAAGCTTCAACTAGAACCGCCCCGCAGAGACATAGAATAACCAGCGAGGATATAGCCGTGTGATCCATATCTGTGTAAGACTGAACTTGTCTACAGCGATAGATAGTCTTCATATGGAACAAAAGTCGTTATCTACATGTAGGGAATGTGAGTACTTTTTCTAGTTTGACCAAAATTACACATGAATTGATTAAGAGAGAAACAGTTCATTAAGTATATAAGTACATGGTGTCCACAAAAGAAAGTTTACAGTTTTAGTATGTGCTTTTCACCAACTCTATTCGTTCTGCTATCGAACAAACAAATTTGCATATGGATAGACAAAATACTTTAAAATCATTAAATTTCGATGGGACGAAATTACGTGGTTTTGGTAAATAAGACCATTTCGATATGGACGTTAATTCGTTGATTTGGCATTTCAGGTAATGAATACAAGGGATCGAAATTATTGTTTTCGATTTGATTTAATTTCGTGGTTGAACGTGAACCACGAAATCCACGAAATTAAATCCCCTACGGAAATAAATAACTTTACAGTCCGTTAGTATGCCTGGTGCCAGTTTTAAGATTTAAACTGAGTGCAATTAATTATTAAGACTTTATCATTCGAGGACACTTATTTGACAACAATACATAAATTTTTATTCATATGGTCTTCAAAATGAACAACGGAAAAGATCAATACGTTAATATCAAAAGAAATCAACATAATGATGATAAGCAGAAATAAGATAGGTTGGCCCCTATGGAATAGCACAATATATTTGGAAAATATTCATCGATTAAAATACATTCATTGAATGGATTTGAAAACAAACGAGGTATACCTACAAAAACTTGACCTAGGGAAACTATGTAAAAAAGATATGAGAAAAAAGGACAGGGAAAGCAGCACTCAACTTAACTGACCAAGCACAGAAAACAGTAAAACTCAACATAACATAACTACACCGTGCCAATTCCACACATAATCCGACAAAATAATCAAAAGCCCGAGACAATTTCACATAAAGTAGATAAATCATTATTTAAATCTCACCAATAAACAATCATTCAATATTTACATCACATAATTCGACAATAATAATGAAAGTATGTACATTGCCGCTCCAAATGGAGCTTTGAGAGACATTGCATCTAATAAAAATATCTGAAACAGGACTATTTTCTTAAACGGGAATATATTTCCCACAAAACATATTCCAACAAAACCATCTAACAGAAATGAACTAATTACGGAAGCCCTGGAGGGACATTTATTATTTAACATTTATAAACAATTATTATTTATCATTTAAAACTTATTATCTATAGTTTATTATTTATTACTGAACTCTATTGTATCTGGCGGGAAATAAAATATATACGACTCGTGTCGATTAGTCAAAAGGATATAACGTTACACAACGTAACACAAGTACAATTATGTGAAAGGCGTTCTACTCATATCCATTGCAAGGCGAAATAAGTCACTGTGGGTAAGTTATGTTTGTTGTCATTCGTCTTTAATTAAGCTTTAATTTAATGGTCCATCTCCAAGGTGTTTGAGTTAGACGGAGCTGTAAGTTCGCAACCGATAACTAGCTAACTGAGAACTTGGCATGGACCCGACATGTGACTATCGTTGGATATGATATCTCGCGACGTCGGCAACCAAACCCCAATGACGATACGACATCCGACATAGACATCCCGATGTTGAAGTGCACCGACGTCGGCACGGTGAATACTTGATATTATGACCTTCAATATATTATAACGATATATATGATGGTATATTAAATAGTTGACAGGGTCATCTAAATACGTGGACGATTGAAATGAGTATCCTATTAAAAACTGATAGTAATGCCAATTACCAAATGATAAACTCATATATTATTGTTAGATGTATGTTGTTCAAACGTATTAACACCAGTGTGATGATGACAGGCTTCATCAATGTGATATTGTAAAATTATTATTATAAATTATAGGAAAGTTGAAAAGGTAAAGGAGTGGAAGAACTGTACGTACTTTTCTCAAAAGTGTTGATGTGGTGCATAAGTCACACAGGAGATGTGGTGCCTCGATATCTGCCATCAGTGAATTTAATACACATTCCTGGACTTAACTTGGTGATGGAATACGTTTACGCT
The DNA here is from genome assembly GCA_963678985.1 of Spisula subtruncata. Lineage (NCBI taxonomy): Eukaryota > Metazoa > Mollusca > Bivalvia > Venerida > Mactridae > Spisula > Spisula subtruncata. Next base: position 29,970,552 of record OY787678.1, on the reverse strand, counting down.
GGTTTTAAGTTTTGTGAAATTGTTCTTCTACTGTTTTGTGAACATAATGTTGTTGAGAATGCGGCAATTGATGTAAATACTTTACATCTTTGTGGATATTTACTCTTACATCGCAAGAAAACACCAGAGACTTGATGGAGAGAAAAAATACAACTCAGTTGAAAATGTATCTGTTTTAGAAGACTTTAGTATGTGCTGTTGCTGAATGAATTAAAGGATCAAATGCCACATATACAAAGAAACTGTACAAAAGGTTAAAATGATATTTGGCACATTGGTGGATATGACGAAATGAACAATTTGTTTTATGCATTCATGCAGAAATAGAGATTGGAAATAACCGGAAATAGTCATATAATGATGTATGTTGTTAAAGGTTTAATGACCAATCCTAAATGTATTGTTATTTTGTTTATTATTATATTGAATCAATAAAAACTTTGAAGCGTGTTCCTTGTATTTTCTGAGCTGACTGTGGCACTAAAAACACACATGTTAAGTTTTTAAACCTTTATTTTGACAAAGCCACTGCGAACTGCGAGTCAACAAATTCAAACGTGGTGGAGCTACCCCCAGCCATAACTTCTATAATAGGCTTTTATATTATCCATATATCAAAATTTTAATGGACTTCTTAATGAATTGCCCAAATTATGACTCCGTAATCATATTCACCCGCCTCAATGCTTACTAGTCCGAATATAAGTATATGGGAACTTGCAGTTCCCTGTGGTGGTGTCAAAATGATCTGGTGCCATTATTTGAGCAATTTATATTAGAATGCCCACTGATGTTATATAAAAACCAAGCTATGTAGGAGAATATCCTTGGCAGTACTTCTTATAGCCTGGTGACAAGTGAGTCAGGCATTCCTCTGTCATTCCATTAGGGTCATATGTGAGACAGCCACTTGAAGATTCTTGACCTGTATAACTGATGTATCTTCGAAACAAAATACAATAAAGCAATAGACTGCTAACTATTTTATTTTATTTTTTAACAAAAAGTCCATACTTGGACACATAAACACTTTAACACAATATGTCGCAAACACAAGTCATATGGTCAATACTCTAAAAACACTCCTTAAAGTATAATGTTTGTCCTTCTACAATACGTTCATTCACAACAATTTGCATTAGTTTTCCTCCTCCATTCCTCAATACTTCTCCTGAAAGGCCGCTAGCGTATAGTACTTGCACATTGTATTCTGATTTCCTCTCCACCCACGACCACGTCTTTCATATGAACCAACGCTCTAAAAAAACAGAATAATTTTATTGAACTATATGAGACTGTACTTATTTGTTATTATTATTTATCTAATATTTAAAATTTATAACTGAAAACTTATTATCTAAAAGTTATAACTTAAAACTTATAATTTAAAATGTATAACTTAATACTTATAATTTAAAATTTATAACTTAAAACGTATTATTTAAAATTTATTACTTAAAACTGACTTTTTGTGGTTAATTGGTTTAAATGGTAATTTCAAATTCTATGTCACTTAAAAAGGTATGAGAAAATCCGACAGGGAAGGTAGCACTCAACCCAACCAGCCGAGCTCAGAAATCAGAAACACCACGACACAACCACCCTGAGGAGTGCCTACAGAAACGCATGCCAAAAACGGCGACCAAATGAGGCACAACAAATCGGGGCGTGACCAAGGTTAAAACACTAAAGCGGCACAACCACCCCTGACCTAGTTAAAAACACCAAGGACAGTGACACAACGCCAACACGCGTTAAGACAGGTGTGCAGATTCCCTAACTATCTTTCCTAGGAAGGCCCAGCACCAGACTCATTTCTCACCCATGAACTGCCAAATTATTCACATTAACAGGCATGGTTTGAAGGGTTTACTAGTTGAGATGCAACACCTGATCGAGTAACACAAAGAATGAAGCAAAACTAAACTGATAAACCCTGCCAAATATTAACACATTGTTCTTTGTCTGAAGCTTGATTAGGACCATCCCGGTTGTGCAAACTAGGTTTAGAAACCTATATCTAGGCCCGTGCACTTTACAGACCAATCGCACGTGTGATTAGAAGACACTTTTACTAATTAACTGTTGCATCCTACATAGTCTGAGAGTGCTCCAGAACCCATCAATGACGTTCTAAAATAGAGCATGCCTTGGACCTCATGCACTGCATTGGATGCATTTGCATAAAGCTGTGAATGGCAGTGCAGTGTTAAATGGTAGTACAAAATAGTTGCAAAACGCACCAACGATTCGTAGAAGTAAAAAACGGCATGCCAACGGATACCCTAAACAAAATTTTATGTTCTCCCCAATTTCGAGCCAGAATTTATTAATTCGATTCTATATCGATTACTTACAACAATAGTATGATTTAATATATAATATAGATACAAATAACCAGAGTCTAATACCTTCTGTAACTCATGTCCATCTTCAATATCCTTTTGGCTCATCGTGTACGCTGGCCGCAAAATATGGCGCGTGTCAATAACTTATAAATAATAGGTTACAAGTATTAGGTAATAAGCGGCAAGTAATAGGTAATAATCGTTTAATAATTGTTAAATTATAAATGTCCCTCCAGGGCTTCCGTAACTAATAAATACTACATATAAAAAGAATATATTATACAGTTACGGGTTATTTACGGAAGCCCTGGAGGGACATTTATAATTTAACAATTATGAAACAATTATTACCTATTACTTGCCCCTTATTACCTAATACTTATAACCTATTATTTATAAGTTATTGACACGCGCCATATTTTGCGGCAAACAGGCACGATGAGCCAAAAGGATATTGAAGACGGACATGAGTTACAGAAGGTATTAAAATCTGGTTATTTGTATCTATATTATATTTATCATTATATTGTTGTTAGTAATCGATGTAGAATCGAATTTATAAATTCTGGCTCGAAATTGGGGAGAACGAAAATTCTTGTTGTGTCCGTTGGCATGTTCCACTGGATTTGTTTTTACTTCTACGACACCGTTAGTGCGTTCTGCAACTATTTCGTACCACCGTTAACACTGCACTGCAATTCACAGCTTTATGCAAATGTATCCAATGCAGTGCATGGGCATGCTCCCAAGAAACTTCATTGATGGGTTCTTGAGCACTCTCAGACTATGTAGGATGCAATAGTTAATTAGCAAAAATGTCTTCTAATCACATGTGCTATTAGTCTGTAAAGTGCATGGGCCTAGATATAGGTTTCTAAACCTGGTTTGCACAACCGGGATGGTCCTTATCAAGCTTCAGACCAAAGAACAATGTGTTAATATTTGGCAGGGTTTATCAGTTTAGTTTTGCTTCATTCTTTGTGTAACTCGGTCAGAAGTTGCATCTCAACTAGTAAACCCTTCAAACCATGACTGTTAATGTGAATGATTTGGCGGTTCATGAGGGAGAAAGGGGTCTGGGCCATTGCCATTTAAACCAATCAGCCACAAACAATCAGTTTTAAGTAATAATTTTTAAATAATAAGTTTTAAGTAATACATTTTAAATTATAAGTATTAAGTAATACATTTTAAATAATAAGTTTTAAGTTATAACTTTTAAGTTATAAATTTTAAATATTAGATAAATAATAATAACAAATAAGTACAGTCTTATATATTTTAAATAAATTATTCTGGGTTTTTTTTCAGAGCGTTGTTTCATATGAAAGACGTGGTCGTGGGTGGAGAGGAAATCAGAATACAAGGAGCAAATACGCTAGCGGCCTTTCAGGAGAAGTATTGAGGAATGGAGGAGGAAAAATAATGAAAATTGTTGTGAATGATCGTATTGAAAAAGGACAAACGTTATACTTCAAGAAGGTTATTCAGAGCATTGACCATATGACTTGCGTTTACGACATATTGTGTTTAAAGTGTTTATGTGTCCATGTATGGTGTTTTTGTTTAAAAAATCAAATAAAATAGTTAGCAGTCTATTGCTTTATTGTATTTTCTCTCGAAGATACACCAGTTATACAGGTCAAGAATCTTCAAGTGGCTGTCTCATATTTCACCCTAATGGAGTGGCAGAGGAATGCCTGACTCACCTGTCACCAGGTGATAAGAAGTCTTAAGAGTTCGTGCTGTCAAGGATATTCTCCTAAATAGATTGATTTTTATATAGCATCATGGGGCATTCTATTATAAAATGCTCACATAATGGCACCATATCATTTTGACACCACCGCATGGAATTGCAAGTTCCCGCAGACTTATATTCGGACAAGTAAGGCGGGTGAATATGATTACGGAGTCATAATTTGGGCAATTCATAAAGAAGTCCATTAAAATTTTGATATATGGATAAAATAAAAGCCTATTATAGAAGTTATGGATGGGGTAGCTCCACCACGCTTGAATTTGTTCACTCGCAGTGGCTTTGTCAAAATAACGGTTGTAAAAAACTTCACACGTGTGCTTTTAGTGCCACAGTCAGTTCAGAAAATATAAGGAACACGCTTCAATGTTTCTATTGATTCAATATGGTTATTAAAAAATAACAATACATTTAGGATTGGTCATTTAACCATTAACAACATGCATCATTATACGACTGTGTCCGGTTTTTTCCAATCTCTATTTCTGCATGAATGCATAAAACAATTTGTTTCTTTCGTCATATCCACCAATGTGCCAAATATCATTTTAACCTTTTGTACAGTTTCTTTGTATATCGGGCATTCGAGCCTTTCATTCAGGAACAGCACATACTAAAGTCTTCTAAAACAGAAACATTTTCTAATGAGTTGTATTTTTTTCTCTATCAAGTATCTGATGTTTTCTTGCGACGTTAGAGTAAAGTATTTACTTCAATTTCCGCATTCTCAACAACATTATGTTCACAAAACATTAGAAGAACAATTTCACCAAACTTAAAACCAGCGTTAACGTATTTCATCACCAAGTTAAGTCCAGGGTTGTGTATTTAATTCTCTGATGGCAGATGTCGAGGCACCACATCTCCTGTCCTGTGTGACGTATTCACCACATCAACTCTTTCGAGAAAAGTACAGTTCTTCCACTCCAATACCTTTTCAACTTTCCTATAATTAATAATAATAATTTTACAAAATCACATTTATAAAGCCTGTCATCATCACTCTGGTGTTAATACTTTTGAACAACAGACATCTCACAGAAATATATGAGTTAATCGTTTGGTAATTGGCATTACTACCAGTTTTTAATAGGATCCTCATTTTAATCGTCCACTTATTGAGATGGCCCTGTCAAGTATTTAAACATACCATCATAAATTGTTATAATATATTGAAGGTCATGATATCAAGTATTCACCGTGCCGACGTCGGAGCACTTCAACACCGGGATTTCGATGTCGGGTGTCGTACCGTCATTTGGTTTTGGTTGCCGACGTCGCGACATATCATATCCAACGATTGTCACATGTTGGACCAATGCCAAGTTCCCAGTTAGCTTGTTGTCGGTTGCGAACTTACAGCTTCGCCTAACTCGCGAACTTACAGCTCCGCCTAACTCAAACACCTTGGAAATGGAGCATGAAATTAAAGCTTAATTAAAGTTGAATGACAAAAAACATAACTTACCCCCAGTGACTTATTTTGCTTTGCAATTGGATATGAGAAGAACGCCTTTCACATAATTGTACGTGTGTTACGTTCTGTATATCCTTTTGACTAATCGACACGAGTCGTATATTTTATTTCCCGCCAGATACAGTAGTTTTCAGTAATAAATAATAAACTATAGATAATAAGTATTAAATGATAAATAATAATTGTTCCTAATTGTTAAATAATAAATGTCCCTCCAGGGCTTCCGTAGTTATTCACAAGTTAAACATGTATTTTTTATAGTACTGTATAATAAAGCAGGTTTTGTTTGTGTAGTAATAATCTGTATTACTGTTACTAGTATTATAATTATTCCAGAAATTATTTAGAATTTTAATGAATGTTCTTACTATTTTATTTGAAACACAAACGCATGTTCATTTGTGTCACTTGGGAATGCAAAGTTTGTATTATGTTTTTACCTATAGTTTTAATACGTATGGTGCTATGGTTGCAATGACGCTTTCACAGTGAAGTAATTCAACCATAACTTAATAATGTTTTTTATATATGCAAAGGTGGATACTTTTAAATAGCGTACCCATATAACATATTTTCTCCAATCAGATATTTGCAATGATGCAAAGTTTGATTCTCAATAATTTCTAGGAACATGGCAAAATCAATACAACAAAAACAGTATACTTGTTTTCTTTCACACTGTGGTATTAACCTGTGAAACAGTTCATCAACATTTGAGATATCGTCACTCCTTGGCCACGATTTGAACTAGAGACATATTTGTCGTACTTAGAGTATTTGGTACTAACATCACACACTGCTGTTATTGTGATAAAACTAATCGCCAGAGGTGTAATATTATTATATGACACAATCGACATCAGACCCGAGAATGATATATTCTTTATTCACATTTATACAATCTCAAAAACATTTTGTTTGTCTGAGTTTACAAATAAAGCCTTAATTCTTTATGCAAATTAATTAGTTTTTGGCACATGGGTACGCTCTTTTGACGAAATGCGTCACATTAACAGTTTTATTATCACGACACTGTTAGTTACGTAGCATCTTAGACGTCACAAAATGGACGATGTGAATAATGAATATCTTTCGGAACAAAAGGAAAGTGTGATGGCGTTGATGAAAGAGAACCAAACTATTCACAGTATTAACGTACCAGATATTGACACAAGATTACCAGAATTAATTCCGATAATCGTGAAATCATTTCCGTTTTTCCCCGTACATATTGCAACGAATAAAGTCGGAGGTGATCCGAATATCAACGGGTGAACTGGTTCTGAACATATTTTCTTTTCTAATCAATGAAATTGCGATGGCGAAGAAACACCTTTCTATGTTATATGTTAATAAATGGGTGATTTAATGTTAGTCCTGTTATTTGTTCGAGGGCAGTCGTATTGGCCCGATGCCTACTTGTTTATAAATGGGTATTTGATATTAACCCTATTATAGTTCCGCGGCCTCGGGCCAATATGGATACCCCCGAACAAATACTAGGGCTAATTTCAAATCGCCCATTTATTAACATGAAGTATTACAAGTCAAGTAGAAGATGCCATTACCTTACTAGGTTTCAATCACATGGTAATAGGTGTAAATAATGAGCAATAAGAAGGCTATACTGAATGTTTATAGTTTTTCTTCAGGTGGGGGTATTCAATGTGCTTTTATATATTTGTTTTAGATATACGAATTTACTTCGCCCTCTAGAACTCGTTTCGTTAATTAATTAAATCCCATTTTAGCGATTAAAATTTCTAAATCGTCCAAAATCAACAATTGCTCACGCACAACCATACAACCATACTTACTTATATGTCTGTTTATCTAAGAGAACAGAGTCAGATACCAAATACACACAAGTAAGAACATTTTGACTCATTCAATATTTTAAAAGTATTTTTTTTATTCAAAACTGGCTAATAGGCAGCTCCGTACCGAATACTGCTTAAACACTCTTTGCAATAGTTGTGAAACAATGTTACAACACCCGTTTCTCATTTTACTATCATCACGGAATAACACCTTATGATAGGCGCATTTTGGATTTCCATGTTTGTCCAAAACTGGGTTAGTAGAAGATCTAACCCAGTTAAAAATAACAACACATTTTAGCACTTTACCAATTGACGTCATCATTTTGCTAACAATCACGCGTTCACACCAGATAGTACACGCACGTTAAAACACTTCATTCAATTTGGTGGGTTTTACTACAACTAACAATTATTAAAACTCTGACAGTGGAATAAATGAAAATACTAGAAGGAATAATATATATTGTTGTAACGAAAGGGAAACTATCAGCTATAAAAGTTCGATAAACGCTTACCTGAAGTCATATTGTCGCAAGGCCAACTTGCAGTAACTCGTTTCCGAAATTATGTTTACGATTTGTCTTTAACCAATTATGTTGTCTCGGTATCTACGGATGACTTTGGTCGTATTGAGTGTCTTGACGAGGACCAGAGGACAGAATACCTCAACTCTTCAAAGGATATCGTTTGTGTTAGGAGAATTTTGTCCAACTGAAGACGTTTGTTTTTCCAATCGTACTACTCGGCATCCGCCAGAATCTGATAGAAAGTCCTGCTGCACTGGTGAGTCTATATATTTATTTATTTCTTCTCTTGCAATGGGGACACCGAATGTCATTATTAATTACGGAGTGAATGTACCTGTTGGCTTGCTTGAAGCATCCATTTTTTTGGGGTGTGGATGGCTTGTTCTTTGTCTGACTTTCGCATTGTGTGGCTATTCGCTACTGCAGTAGATATGTGGCTTTGGTTTGTATCCTTATATTCATTTGATTAAATGGGTATACGTACATACAGTTTATTTCCAGAATTTAAGCCATTATGCCCATGGTTCATATTTACAATTACAAACAGAAATGTATATATATATATATATATATATATATATATATTATAACAAATCTAAATACCCAAGCAAAACATAAACTCACACACCTACATACATTCACACAATCTCCCGTTCACACTCACACACACACACGCACTCACGCAACCACACACACACACGCACACCCACACGTACTCACAATTACACATGTTAAACAATTGTACATATATAACAATTTTCATGTTGAATTTGAAGTGGTGAGATTGAATGTTATAACACCTTTACATTATCTGTCAAAATAAATAATCAAGTCTGAGGCTAAGTAGCAAATGGTATTAATATTTTGGGAAAAGGGATAATGTCTCTGTTTTGTCGGTGTTTGTGTTGTTTTGCACGTTCTGGTCAGAAACTATTCACGCAGGCTAAAAGTACAAAGCACTATCGATTATCATAATTTGTCAGAAGAAAGTGTGCGCAAATATGTCTCTATAATGTCAATAATAATTTTATTTAAATCACAAAGAATAATTTATCGCTTCCAGTGATTTATTATTATATGGTCAAAGGGAAACGACTCGTGACTATTTTGGCTCGTTACGGACATATGTTTTCATTCTTTTCTCGGTAATTAGTGGCAGCATTTTGTTGAAAATTTGAGGAGTTTAAAAAACAATGAAACTTATTTAATTTATAATATTCCCGAATGGATTTAAACGATCAAAGTTATTGGGAACGCCTCTCTAAAAATTAGTGAAACTACGATTTTGGGTGAGATTGACAAGGCCTCGTTACTTGACCAGAATGATTGGCTGAGGAATTACATTGTTGAAAACAAAGAGACAATATATTTGCAATGTAATAGTAAAAAATGAATAAGTATCAGAATGATACAATCTTATATATATTTTCTTTGTAAAAACTTTTTTAAAAAGTGTTGAGGATTGTTTTTTAAACATGTTCATTTTTTTGTATACACTACATAAAGTCATGGTGTGAAGTCAAAACATTGTATAAAAACTAAAAATTAAAGACAAATAGAATAAAAATATTTGGGCTCTAATAGGCTTTGAACCCGCGACCGGAAATCCGTCAAATTACCATAGATAACTGAACTGGAGTACTCTTCATGAGGAAATTATTTATTACACCGTGACAGCCTTAATACGAGGGTCATTTAATATATAATGCAAACTACCTATTATCTCTCAAACGCATCAAGAGAATTCTATGAAATTTAGCCTATTGAACAGTTATGGCCATTTCGGTTTGGTCAGAAAAAATAAGACCCTTTACGTCGATGACGTCATCCTTTTGTGCCTTTCTTCGACGCCACTTCACACAACGTGGACGTGGTAACGTCACAAGAAAAACAAGTGAATCGATTGTTTCTTGCTTAACCAGAGACTGTTGTCAAACTATTCTCTTCTATATTCGAAAGGGGCAAGGAAATTAAATGGAAATATGACCTACGAAATTGCAATCAAAGAATAGCACCGTACAGGACGGAATATCGGCTTAACGGAGCCATACATAACCGAAAAAATGACATATTTGTTTAAAACACATCCAGTATCTACATGCGAAGAAATAGCCCAGTAACCGAAGAGTAGTTTAGGCTCCTTTCATTTGAATTTGCCGAACAGATAAGAATTGACTAGGATTTCGCTCGGAAGGTGTCCCATCTTTTGACGTTAGAACAGACGTAACGTCAAATCAAAATCGACACCGGCTTGCTTTAGAGCTTCGATTTGGCAGAACAAAACTTTGCATTTATACTTTTATCTACAGATAAGATGTAGATAAGTTCTTATCACCCGGAAACAAAACAACAATAACATGAGAATTCGAGTTGCTAATTTAAATTGGAATGAATACGCAGGAATAGGCCGTGGCCAAGTCCTTAGAAGTGCATGTGCGAGGTTGCCTAGCAACGGGGTTAGAAGCCCTGTCGAAATGATCAAAATCGGTCATTGACCACACGAAAGGTTACTATAAATAATTATGTCTGTAAATTAATGATTTATAGAATTTGTAAAAACATATTTGTTAGTTTGCATTATATATTGAATGACCCTCGTATGAACTTACTAGTGTCACCAGGTTGTCTTTCATTTATTGTATTGCAGGTTGCTCATGTGATGCTAACTGTCACCTTTCTATGAATTGTTGTTTTCCAAAACTTGTCGAGCAAAATGATTATCCGGAAACACTTGTTGAATCGCCTATGTTATACCACAGTACATGCATCTACCCCTTTACAACTATACCAGACGATGAACAGAAGCTTTATACCAACTCGTATCGAATGATCACGTCAGAAGAGGGCGCCTTTCGAACCGACTCGTGTGGTAACCAAATTGTAGCACCATGGGGTTCATTATTCCCCGTTTTTTCCAAAAGAAAAAACATGATTTTCAAAAACTCCGCATGCGCTGATGCATACGATGTAGAAGATGGAATTCTATGGAAGGCCTTTCTAATTTGTAAGTTCAATACAGGTGACATCACTTTTCTAAATGATGCGGCAACGTTTACGGTACATCCCGGTGAAGCGAACATTTACGATGATTGTTACGTTTATTTTGAATATCCTGCAGACGAGCTTGAGACACATGTTTGTTACATCGCCGATGACTTCATTAACACCTGCTCAACCTCTACCTTTTTCGTGCCGCCATCTTTACATCTCGACATAGATGAAATTACGACGACATGCACCAGCGGACTCATGGCGCCGTTCAAATATGGTGATATGTACGCCAACATATTCTGCTATATTTGCAATGGGAACTATTTCAATAAACAATTGACTTGCATTAAATTAGGCGTGGTCGGGTCGTTTTCTCGGTCAAAAATGGTAGGGTTTATTGGTTTGCTAGATTCCAATTATCTCCTCCCGAAGAAGGGTATCCCTGAGGACAACAGGAACATCCAGGTGGCATGCCACAGATCATGCATTGAGGTATATATTTCTTATTTCATATTCAATCATGTTTTGGATTAAATACTTAATATGCTTCAGTAACAATTCAATACTGTATTATGTATCAAAAGACCCAGGAAACATCCTGAATTTCCAAACATACATCGATCATCCGCCGCTTAAACATGCGTGTTGGTAACATAGTTGGAAGTCTTCACTTCTTCCACTTTCCGGCCATTTTGTTTTTGTGACATAGTTAAGTTTTTAAAGCAATCATCGAATAAAACAATTACTTCATTGTCATAACCGACGTCGATTTGTCGTATGCCCTTTCATTATCTACTTCAGGTTGGCACGAGTGCGTGTTGTCGAGAAATACTGTGTCCTTCCGGAAAATCACGTGACTTCAATGGCAACTGCTATTTCCCAACCGACAGATGGTATAACACCGAATATGAGGTTATGGTCAATCTGACATCATCACACGACGTTGACATGCGGGAACTGTTTACGTCAGGAACCGATGTGGAAGCGTTCAAACATACATGGCCAAACAACTGGTACATTTTCAAAGTTTTCCATGAAATAAAAGATGGCGTATCAAGAAATATGATAGTAAGTATCAAAATACCGTACGCAGATATTGATCCAAATACGCTGATTCTGAACGTTCTTAAAATGATGCAACGTCAATGGGGGCTAACTATAAACGGTAAATTCATCCCGCTCATATCCAGGTTCAGCAAATTGAGTATTTACCATGGCTACACTGTATTGCCAAATTTAGTAGACACTACAATTGATATCTCACCTAACATGTCATCAACACTGGCTCTACCAGTTCTGCAAGTAGCCTACTTTGCTCTGAGGTTTCCAGTCCGCGTCGTTCCTTTCTGTATTACCAAACTGTATTTTTGTAAACAAGTGGAACTCCTAGATACAGAATACATCATGAATGTGACCACGGATTACTTATACAACAAAATAACTGGTCGTTTAATGCTCAATGGGGAGTTCACCCTCGTCAGCAAAAATGGCACCATTATACCAAGAGTTTGTCTGGAATCATCAGGTCTATTGGAATCTGCTGGGAGCATACCTACAAGCACCACCTTCATAGGTATGCTAATATTCATCTTTGTGAGTATCGCTAATTACTAGTATATTGCTTGGTTTGGTTAGACAAAGAGAAGAATCATTTGCATTTATGGAATTAACATTACCAATTTAGTACAATGACATGTGAAGACATTACAATGAACGTGAATGAACATGTAATTGTGAATGATAGCATATTGCAGTCTTGTGAGATGTAACCCACATGTCATTGGGTAGCAACTCAGTGGCTACACTCCGCGCTGCTTAAACCCATATATGAAACTTTCTCGCCGGTGACGTCTATAGGTCACAAACCACCAAATAGAGTTGTTCTTTAACTCAATGTAAAGTGACCTAGGTCAGTCAAAATAAATGTCAACTTTTTGTCCATGGGGCCCTCTCAAAATCTTTAAATCAATAGAAATAGCATCCAGCTTGAAGAAAATGAAAAAAAGTAGGGGGTCATGTATCATATAAGAAAAAATTGGTTCGTCAAACGCGGTGAACAGATTTTCTCATATGTAAAGATTTACTCACTGTCCGTTAGCCCCAACCTTACTTTCACTTTCATATTTAAGCCAGAATACAAAATATTTCTTAATAAAACCATGTCACTACATCACACACATGCATACAAAGCATTTAACACAAATTTTATGATTCTCATGCTGATTTGTCAAGACATACCCCCATTTTCAGTCGCTTTAAAGTTTTTTAACGGACTATTTGACTGTATCTGAATTTGGTCCGCGTATGCATTTAGTGGTTATTTACCTATATAATGTATTCAACTTTGAGATTTGTATCACTTTGTACTCGAGTTCAGGCAAATATTTGCATGTAAATTTAAATTGTTATTGAAAACATGAATGCATACATATTCAAAACATGTCAGATTCAAGACAAATTTATGTGTCAATAACTTTATAAGCACTTTCAAGCATGTACTTTAAACTCTGTATATACGTTTTTTGATCGTTTGATGCATGATTGATGGTTGGGTTTGAGTTTGGATGAAAATAAATCGACTAGCGTATTGACGTTGTGTTTGTTCCGATTTTTGTTGCAAGCTCCCAACATGACATTGACTTCAATCCCGATATTAAGCTTTTTGGGAAGATAGCTAGATCTACAAATGTATTAATACTTATCGACATCGTTATCACTCTGTTTAAATTTGCACCCAGTTTAGCTCAACGCCGACTTGAGTTTCATCAAGCACTTATAAAACGTATGTTCTGGGCCGGTATTCACAAAGCATCTTAAGTGAAAACTTAAATATTTTGACTTAGGTTAAAAAAATGATCTGTCCATATTTTGCAAGAAACTTAATTTTTCTTGGTGATTTTCGTAGCGCTTAACATAATGCTTCATAGCAATGTAAAAAATTGATAATCTTGATTTTCTTGTTTAGATGATACACTTAAGGAAATAGTAAGATTTTGGGAAAATTCTAAGTTTTCACTTAAGTTTCTTTGTGAATACCACCCCTGTTCTATAACACGCTAACCATGAGATATTTGTGAAGCACATTTGCCAGATATACACAATCAATATTTTGAGAAAAAACAAGAAACACTGTCTGACAATAATTCTTTACTTGTGGTAAAACAATCTTTTTAAACTTCAGTTAGGTCAAGATGACAAGTTCCGATTTTCATGAAAATAGCCTCATTATGATATAGAGTTCAAATATGCATTAGTCTTATAAGGTCGTAACTACGACCTTCTTATTCTAAGTGTGCACAATTTACTGGCTTAGAATGAACGGTTACGACCTTATAAAACTGACACATATTTTAAAAAATCAGCATCACAAGGCGCTCTTTGTGAGCCTATTTTCATGAAAATCGGAACTTGTCATGTTGACCAAACTGTAGTTGAAACATCTTGTTTTAACATTTTTAGATGTGTTTTCTAGAAATATCATTTTCTGTGCTTACGACCTTAACATTCTAAGACTGAAGACGAAGGATTTAAAATGCAAAATCACACTTCTAGTTTTCTCAATTCTAACACATCTTTTTGTTACAGTGTAGCATGCACTGACACTATACCAATCGCTAGGGTACATGTGAAGGTATAAACCATTGCAACAACAAAGAATATGGTATCCATTGCACCGATGACATCTTACCACGAGATTGCACTATGCTCTTTGTTGTCATCAACGGGAAGAGTGCCAGTAGGTCTTCCTTTTTCCCCATGTTTCAGACCTAGCGCCGGAAAGTTTACATCGTCAGGAGCAACTGACTGTTTCTTTGATTTACTGCATCGAAAGAAATTCCGTATTGCTACAAAACCTCGATAAAATCTGGTGACCGGTTTGTGTGTATCATTCCACGACAACAGACGTAAAACTTGATCATACACAACACCACAATGGCTGTACTCAAACCGGTGATCAACATAAGGTACACGGCCATGAATGATGTGTTCTCTGAATTGTTAGGTAGCTGACCAGAAACTATTGTTAAGAAAACAGCAAGAGATAGAAACACAGTAATAGAATAACCAGCACGTTCTCCAGACACGACAGGTAAGATGAACGAAAACACATTCAGTATTGAGAGTAAGATAATTGGTATAACTATATTAATTATGTAAAATCTAGGTTTACGTTTCAGTATGATAGTAAATATAACAGCGGCTTCATCTGTGCTAATTTCTTCAGCAGTTGTATCAATTAGGTCCCATGAAGCGTTAGGTACGTACTCATCAAGCAAGACACCCTTACTCCCTTTCTTTATTTCCACTTGATCTTTCGTGTAACTCCAAGCAGTGAACTTCAAGTCGCAAGTTTGTTCGTCGAACGGAAAATACGTAATTGAGATGGCGAATGTTGATTCCAAAACCTTAAGTATAACCAAACAAAGTTTGAGAGTATCTTAAATAAGTTTCAAATCTAGATGTCGCATAGAGCAAGAATCATATATACACAGAGCAAAATATCTAGTTGGTCACTTTTCAATTTAATTGGGGTGATATATACTAGTGATATTTTTCACACGGCCAATTTTTGTATATAACTTATTAACCAAATCAACAAAGAATAAAAATTACGTACCAAAGTATGAAATAATACTATATGAACGGTAGATGAGGCATTTGATTGTTAGACAATTTCATGATGAATAAAGGACATATGATGATTAAAAGCGGCACACTGATACTATTGTTATTAATGCATTTACACCAAAATTAAGATGTTAAGCAGTTTACACTAATAATCAAATCAAGAGTTATCTATGATTGTTAACTATTGAATGCATAACGATATTAGTAAATCGGTATACATGTACCATTACTACTCGGCAAAATGACCAACCCTCAATTGAACAAGCGGATTGACTTAACCACTAGAAGACCATATTTCAACTGTTTAAAAATGGAACGTAAGTTTTCTAAAAGATGAAAGACCAAATTTCGTCTGTCTAAAAGTCGACGTCTTAGTTTTCTTAAAGCTGAAAGACAAAATTTCAAATGTCTTAAAGTCGACGTGTAAGTATTCTTAAATCTGAAAGACCAAATTTCAACTGTCTTAAAGTCGACGTCTAACTTTTCTAAAGCTATTTTTCTCTTTTTTGCATTAGTTTTCTAAAAGCTGAAATACCAAATTTCTACTGTCTAAGGGTCGAACGTCTTAGTTTTCTTAAACCTAAAAGACCAAATTTCTACTGTCTATAGTCGAACGTTTAAGTTTTTCTAAAAGCTATTTTCTCTTTTTTTTGCATTAGTTTTTCTAAAAGCTGAAAAACCAAATTTCTACTGTCTAAAAGTCGACGTCTAAGTATTCTTAAAGCTGAAAGACCAATTTCCAACTGTCTTAAAGTTAAACGCTTAAGATTTCGAAAAGCTGAAAGACGTCTTCAGTAATAGTAAAGTAATTACATTGCTGTAGCTAAAACAGCTGCTTGGCAAGTATTATAAGCATCGTCACGTATCTCGTGATACGTGTTTTACTAAAAGCAGCCAGTATGCTATGACAATAGTTAGTTTTAAATATCAAAATATCACCTCATATGGTTTCCATTCAACATTTCCATTATACGTCATGTACATATATAGATACGAAGATCCTAGTCCGGTAAATGATTTGAAGGAATTACTCAACGATATATCTGGTTTCCAAACGTCATCTTGTGGCTTCAAAAAAGATCAATTTGAAGTGTAAATTCTGATGATATTTTGTAGATATCTTATACTAAAGCCCTTGCGGTGATTATTAATTTCCCGGGCCGATTTTCGCCCTCCGACCGCGGCTATGAAGTGCTTTAACTAAATGATGACGTAACGTCAACATGCACTGTTCAAAATGTGGACAACTGTATTACACATACTGTCCTTAAAGAGTTATGAGAAACCAACCAGTGGCTGTAGCAGTATTGATTTTAAATTACTAACGATAAAATTTTGGGACGGACTGACGAACGTACGGACAAGAGCAAATCTATTCGCCCCTAAATTTTAAATAACACTGTAAAACATAGACACAAGAAAAGTAAATTATAAACACTCACAACAAACACACCCTGTGTATTGTTAAAATCAGCTGGTGTCCAAGTAAAATATTCATCTGTCCATTCGACCATCAGATACCCGGCTGTCTTCAAACTTTCCGTTTTCTCATCGAAGTCGATTACAGCTTAAATTAGTTTATAATAATAATAATAATAATAATAATAATAATAATAATAAAAGAAATAATAATAAAAATTAAAAAAAAAGATAAGTTAGTTGTTAGTGTCGAATTAGTGCAAGAGGTCGAATTTACGATTGCGTTGTTAAAATACTGACGTTATCAGAATGATTTAAATTTTTCCGTATACATTTTCTTAAATTAGAATGGTTCTGTTAAAATTCTTCTTCTAAGCAAACATACATGCTTTTGTTAAGGTATTATTGAAAACACAATAGGAAGATAAATATTTTGTATGAATGTTATATCTTGGTACAATATGTACAATTACTCGACAAAAGCGTATCGGATCACAATGAAAATCTTTTTCAATTTTGCAAAACGTAAGTCTTAGCTTATACGGTTATTTAAATTCGTGAATTAAAGAAAAAAAGTTTAATGCAATTTTGACCGTTCAGTTCTATGCATTGGAACAATTACATTTAATTTACTTACAGTTTAGAACAAAATCCACATAAATGTTTAACGTCTGTGCCTGGTCTTTTACTGATCGGATCTTTTTATTGTAGCCACGTGTTGTGTATATATCTGTCAACAAGGCGTTAACATCAGATCCAGTCTCGGCAAGAATTGGCGCCGAAATTATACACAATGTTAAAAACACGTTCGCTAAACACACCATTTCTAAATTCTTCCAAAAAGCTAGACACTATTTCTATTTCTCTCACACGGCACTTCACTAAGCAAGTGGTTTGATGCCGCCTTCAACTTGGTCACAGAGTTTTTAATGAGAAATATCTTAACATTAATCATATTATTTTAGGTACGCACTTTAAAATTAATTACCTCTTTTGATTTATAAGTACAACCCTTTTATGATGGAGCCTTGTATTTGTCACATGTCAAAGAACTTTATGTTTCACTTCGGTGGATATATCCGCAATTTGTCACAGTTGTCATTGAGTCTCATTTTATAGAAACAACCTCATTATCAACTAGTTTGTTGCTTGGATTTATGTGTCTCATGAGACATTTGCCGCTTGAATGCATTGGAATCACTTTTGATATTTCGCCCCATGTGATATTCATGTACCAAGTTACAGATAATATAAATCGCTGGCTTAGAATGAGAAAGTCGTAAGTACAAATCGATATTTTGAGAACACCAGAAACAACCCTGTGAAAATTACTCTTTACTTAGGGTAAAATAAGCTTGTACATCTTCAGTTTGGTCAACATGACAAGTTTCGATTTTCGTGACATTAGGCTCATAAGAAGCACCGTATGATGTAGATTTCAAACATGCAATAGTCTTAAAAGGTCGTTAGTAGTACTTACGACCTTCGCATTCTTAGCAAGCGAAATGTCCATTGTTCTAAATAGTATACTGTATCATGAAAGGAATGTATCGACCTGTTTAATTTGACAGAATTACGAATCAGGCACCGTAACCCGATTCAATAGAACTAAAGGCAAATGATAAATATTACACTTCATTCTGTCTATACGAGTATGCTAAAAAAGTCCCAGGGCAAAGATAATCAATTAATACAATTATACATTAAAAATAAATAAACGCGTTTTAGATGCCAGAGTAATGCATTAGGTTGGGGCTGTTTTCATGGTTCCTGGGGCAGAATAGAACCATATTGCAGCAGCAATTTTATAACAATGGTTATAATCTTATATGGATTATTTAGCTATTGTGAACACTCGAGTATATCGTTTTTAGATCAATATGGCAGCAAGGAAGATAACAGTGTATGAGTTCGGATTTACATGATTGTGTGGGTTACGTCCTTATTAACCGGTAACATACTGGATGCGAGAGAGTTCTTCTTAGCTTTGCGGCTGTATTCAGTGGTAATGAGAACACCATACAGTCTAGTAAGGGTCTGTGCGGCTGTATTCAGTGGTAATGAGAACACCATACAGTCTAGTTAGGGTCTTAGCGGCTGTATACCGCGGCAGTGAGAACACCATACAGTCCAGTTAGGGTCTGTGCGGCTGTATTCAGTGGTAGTGAGAACACCATACAGTCTAGTTAGGGTCTGTGCGGCTGTATTCAGTGGTAGTGAGAACACCATACAGTCTAGTTAGGGTCTGTGCGGCTGTATTCAGCGGCAGTGAGAACACCATACAGTCCAGTTAGGGTCTGTGCTGCTGTATTCAGTGGTAGTGAGAACACGATACAGTCTAGTTAGGGTCTGTGCGGCTGTATTCAGTGGTAGTGAGAACACGATACAGTCTAGTTAGGGTCTGTGCGGCTGTATTCAGTGGTAGTGAGAACACGATACAGTCTAGTTAGGGTCTGTGCGGCTGTATTTAGTGGTAGTGAGAACACCATACAGTCTAGTTAAGGTCTTTTCAGTGACGTATACGTTAATGTGTACAAAAATCATTACAGCCATTGCATAAACAGGTAGAGCGTAAGTAGTTTAGCATTTGAATTAATAACACCTGTTTAAGCCTTTATAATTTGTTTTACACAGCAATAGTAGACTCGACCTTTGCGTTACTCTTTTCGTACCGGAACTGGACTATAATATATCGTAGTATATAAGACCCTTTTCTCGGCAGGATTATTCGCGGTGACTGCAGTGGTTATCTCTTTGTCTTCTTAATTAAATTTCCAGAACTTTAATATAAATTCATCTCAATTGACAACTCGTGGTAGATCCTCTATAAATTAAACGAGTTCTGGAAAAAATTTTAAGCGAATATAATATTTTTCTGAACGAGTTTAATATAATAAATTATTATAAATTATTATGTAAAGCAAAATATTTACTGTATTTATACGTTAGTTTCCTAAAAACGACCATTTGAAATCTCCATAGCAACCAAAATAAACTTGTTGTAGCAATAAATAATACATTTTTGAAACGAGGAAAAATATAATATTTATTTTTAGTGAAAAAAGAAAAATAGAAAATTATGACCTAAGAGCCCTTTTCTCTCAATTGACAACGAGTATTAAATTCCTTTTATCACATGACATCAATAACGCAAGAATACGCAGCTTTTTAAAGTTATACTACACTACAGTAGTATAATAATAATATACGTACTCGCTATACTATAACAAGGATACAAAGAAAATCATGTGATTAGTAGGGCACAAACCAAAGCCACACAGCTACCACGGCAGCGCATAGCCACACATGCAAGTGTCAGACATAGTACATGCAACCCACATCCACAAAAATGGATGCTTCAAGCGAACCTTATATGCTCACTCCGCAATGAATGACACACTGCAGACCTTGAATTTTGTGCATAATTAGCCATAAAGGTAATTATTATAAGTGATAACTACACTGCAGTGAAGTTCATCGTGATGTATCATCGTCCGAACATATGCTTACTTTCAGGATTGAGAACTTTTTGATAAAATCAGGTTAATGCTAATTATCTATTATTTATGAGGCACGCTAATGGTGTTATTTTGTTAAAACAGTCGTATTAGTACATTGGTTTTAACACTTACATTTTGTATTAACTACCTTACTTGTTTTTACATATTATTTATTTATTTATGTCTCATCTTTGTACAACATACAAACATATACTTATATAAATACTTAAAACATTGCACGAAGTAATTCTGACAAGAATTATAAGAGACAGAGTAAAGGAGCAACACAGCTACAATTATGTTACTCTACATACTTATGTACAATACTATGTATCATCAGAGACCTAAATTGTAATTTAGGTCTTTGGTATCACGATATCAAAATAAGTCACAAAGCCGGTGACATATAGGTCCATTGGGCCGGGTGTTTTCAATTTATATTATATTTGCTTGTAAATATATGTTATACACATGTCACGTTAATAAACTATTTACTTACTTACTTACTTAAAATATACTAATATACTATATAAAAACATACTATTACGCTTCTCTATCAAAGAGAAGGTACATGAAATTAAAGAATCAAACATGACCAGAAATATAATAATTTATTTATAAAATGTGTTGGGACGCTAATTGATATACGTCCATACATAATTATCTAGATTGCTATGTGAACTTATAAACTGACATTTTATCCCTGTATCAATAACTGTATATTTTGGCGAACCAAGTGTCATATCAATATTAACCACCTGTAAGATGGTTATCTAAATACTTAAGTTGTTGCCTTCTTGTTTCCTTGGCAACGCCAAACATCACCACCACTTGCAAATACACTAGTTTTTACTAACACGTCTCATATTCCTTTAGCAGAAATAAGTGTGCTTCCTAATGAATAAAAAATCCGAAACCAAGTCCCTAATGATTTTCAGCGTGAAAAAAACCCAAACAACAATTATATTTAAGTAAAAATGTTTATCAGTCCATTTGGTAACATTCAAAGTACAAATTAATAATAATGAGTTTATTACATGGACGGACGATAAGAAACCTAGAAATGCTGCCTGACCTATTATGGGTAACTCAAAACAAGTGGAGCGGTGAGTTTTCTATTGCCCTAAGAAAAAAGAGGTTTCCAATCACAGTACCCAATTAGATCATGAAATGAAAGAACGCACTTATTCTAGTACAAAACATTAAATTATGACATCTGTGTCTTTATACAAACATCATTAAGATGTAGAGTTATGTCAGATTTGTGTTGATTTGTTGAATATTGAAGAAAATAAGGCATATTTTGTTTTTACCATATTTGCGTCAAACGAAATATTTGTATCCTCGATTTCGAAATGGTACGTTTAGTAAACGTGTTGTTAACGTTGTGTGTGTTTACAACTCCGATCTTCGCCGAAACCGGATCTGATGTTGAAGAAGTGTTGAATGAAATATACAACATGCGTGGATACAACAAAAAGATCCGGCCAGTGAAGGACCAGACACAGACCTTACGTGTGTCGGTGAAGTTTGTTCTTAGCTGTAAGTACGTTGTTTTTATATCTCTTCAATGAGAACTCCAATACACTAATTGTCCTTTTTATGTTATAAAATTTTGTTCATTTCCATATGTTCTATTTCTACAGTCAATTTATACCAACCTCACTTTTCAACACGTTTAGAATTTTCTAAATAAAGAAGTTAACATTTTTGTCATCTGAAAATGTTGCAATTTGACATATGCTATTATACTGGTTGCGACGTGCATATATATTTTTTTAAACTAAGCCAATGTGATATAAAACAACCCCACATTTTTCTGTTTCATTATTTGTGTTTTTGCTCTGTGTACCATTGTGACGTTTGATGCTTTTGTGTTGTTTTCGTGCTTTGCACTTTGTGTTGATTGCTGATTTTCCTGGCCAATTTGATATTATAAGCTTCCTTTCGAGTTCTTAGAATGTCTCGTTTAGTGTATTTACTTGATTCTATTCAAAACCTCGGACGAAGGTGAATGCAAAGTACGATTTAAGCATTACTTTTCGTAAGTGCTTTCATGAGTAGTATCTTAGGGAGTTATAGAACGTTGCAATTAGTGCACAAAACGTCCAGTAAGTCACAGGAAAAAACAATTATGAATTATGTTATGATAATATTACATTCAGCGGTTATGGACTTTGATGAGAAAACAGAGAGTTTGAAGACAGCTGGACATTTGCAATTGGAATGGACAGATGAATATTTTACGTGGACACCGGCTGCTTTTAACAATACCGTAGGCGTATATATTGTAAGTGTTTACGCACCTAAGTTACACTACTAAACTATCTAAAATATGCTTTGTTTACTTTTTATCATAATGTTGGTAAAGCTGTACAAATACGACTATACTTTATTAACCGTTGTTGATAATTTGAATTACTCATTGACAGTAATAACAGAATATGCATAAGCATTCTGAAGTTAGCTAATATTTGTCCCATAGAGACAGTAAGAAAGCAGACAAGATAAATAAACATAAAACATTCATGTCACCTCACTGAAGTCAATGAAACAGGTCTTGAATAATCATAAAAAGGGTCAATGAAGGTCACCGTATTAAGGAATTAGTCAAACCGAGGGATAAATCCACTAAAATGTAAAAAAACATATTACCTCATACATATTTGTTTTCATTTTAAAGCCACAAGATGATATTTGGAAGCCAGGTGTAGCTTTGAGTAATTCCTTCAAATCATTTACGGGACTGGGATCGTCGTTTCTCAACCTATACGTGAACAGTAATGGATCTGTAGTATGGAAACCGTACCAGGTGATTTATGATACATTATTTAGCTTTTTTGTCAATTTTCGTCAAATGTTGTCATTTTAACATCAAGCCAAGTTCATGCATAGCTAGCCACTTCTTCACTGTTCGTTTGTATTCAAACTTATACTCCGTACTCCAAGTGGAACATGTTCTTATCGACAAAAACTAGTGAAACGTCTTTATTACTGAATAG
This sequence comes from Spisula subtruncata, assembly GCA_963678985.1. Lineage (NCBI taxonomy): Eukaryota > Metazoa > Mollusca > Bivalvia > Venerida > Mactridae > Spisula > Spisula subtruncata. Next base: position 29,947,077 of record OY787678.1, on the reverse strand, counting down.
GAACATAGATGTAGTATACACTGTATGGGGTTCATTTTCTTAATTAGATCATTTGCTGCAACTTGGTTTGGTTTTGATGCAATAAAATTTGAGCATGGAGTATAGAAGTTAGGTATGAGAATGATAAAACGTTTATAATCACCGGGCTTGGTCATTCTGTTGCTTGAGTGTCCGATTAGATTTGTGATTTGGACCAATATGATTGTGGAAAAATATTCTATTTATTGTATTGTGTGTTATCACATTGGCAAAAAATAAAATGGCAAAGAATATACAGTACTAGTATTGTAACAACCAGTCACTCTCTTCTTAGTGGAGAAGGTTTAAGCCGAGTAGGTAACTACTCCACTTCATCCGCGTTTCTCTCCAGATGCTACCCCGTTCGTCATTGATATCATTTATGAGGAAAATATTATCATTAGTCCCAGAATAATTTCTTTATTTCAAATCCAATTGATTCTGATCAAACATTCTTTACAAATACGTATATTATCATTTTGTTTTTGTCAACCCACTCTGGCTGGAATTAAGTGTAAATATATGTTATTTGTATGGCCATCATCATTTCACTCATAAACAAATGTGGTATTATTCAGGTTTTGGAATCAACATGCGCAGTCTCGATTACATACTTCCCATTTGACGAACAAATATGCGACATAAAATTCACTGCTTGGGGTTACACGAAGTCTGAAGTACCATTGAGAATGGGAGGTAATGAAGTGTTCCTTTATAGCTACTCCCAAAATCCTTCATGGGAACTTCGTGCCACTGGTACTGCGGAAACAAACACGGATGAAGCGGCAATTATATTCAAAATCACGCTTAAACGAAAACCGAGATTCTACATTATCAACATTGTCATTCCAATTATGTTTCTGTCCGTGCTCAATGTATTTTCATTTGTTTTACCCGTCGAGTCCGGAGAACGTGCCGGTTATTCCATTACAGTGTTTCTGTCGCTTGCTGTGTTCCTTACAATCGTTTCTGACCAGTTACCGAACAATTCTGAGACTACTTCAATCATGGCCGTGTATATTATGTTGATCACCGGTTTGAGTACATCCATTGTTATGCTTTGTGTTATTCAGCTTCGTTTACAGTCATGGAATGATACACGAAAACCTGTTACGAAATTTTATAGAAGTTTCGTGGCTTTACGCAATTGCTTTCGATGTAAAAAACTGAAGAAGAAATCGATTGTCCCGAGCGATGGAATGTCTTCGTCAACGGATAGTAAAGGCGTTGATGAGGGGAGACCAAGTTCTACTCTATCAGATATGGACGGCGAAGAGCAAAGTACAATCACCTGGTTAGATGTCATCAATGCCATGGATTACATTTTCTTTGTTGTGTCCATTGTGTATACCTTCACATGTACCCTAGCGATTGGTGTAGTGTCAGTGCATGCTACACTGTAACATTTGTACGAGTATTTGTCCGTTTGTAACAGTTATATCTATAGGTGGTCATCAGGTGTAAATGATTCATTACAGGTTATCAAGTTTAACCTGTTTAACAAAACATATCGTTGACCCCACCTTTTCTATAAACAAAAACGCAATGTTCACTCCCATTGATAGATTTACCATACTTTGAATGCAAAGATAACCTTTATCACAGTGAGCTGATGCAATATGATGCCATACACCTACCTTTGAAAATTCATGTTTTCCATTTGTGTCCCGTTTTTGTCTTGTTTGTAGAGCAACAACAAAGGATATCCACTGGAGCTTGCCTTTTAAATCTTATCCACTGTTCCAAAGGAATATTTCATTTCTTCAATTATGCCTCAATAGTGCTTCACTTTATTGTTAATTAGCCCTCTCCGTCTCCCCAAGGTTTTAGATGTCATCCTTCGTGAATTTCCGTGGGAGGTAATTGGACCATCAGACCAATATCTATAAAAAACGACGGTAAGTGTCATGCATACGTATATATAGCACGAGTGTGTGTTACGAAGAATGTCTTGCTCATAATCCGAAACCAACGCTATTGTAGGTCGACCTTTTGAGGTTGGTTATGTTTTGTGATGCTTGTTTAGTTATTCATTAATTTAAGTATCCTTGTTTTTTCGTTGTATTTAATACATCTCAGGAGATACATTAGTTATTGATAGTTTTCTTATATGCCTGATGAATCAAAAGATGCTCATTAATGTGTCTAACCAATCACCGGTCCGAAACGTAGCATTCAAGCCAGGTTGAATGCTAAATCAGTTTTATTAAGCGGAGGATGGTCTGCTTTATAAAGCGTCGGGAGTCATTGGGCATTATTTTTTTATTATACTAGAAAGCACCTTAATATTTAAGATAGACTCTATGCATATTGCTTGATGCTATACATCTGTGTGTTTTGTACAATTTGTATGTATTCAAATTATAATGATTATAGTATCCATTATTATTGATTAGTGTTTGTGCGTCAATTGGAAAGAATATATCTAGCCCAATTTACTTTTAGAAAATCGGGTGAAATATTTGCAAATTTGAAAATGGCGTATGTGTATATAGCCTGTGTGGTTTTGATTGTATGTGTGTTTTCTACACACATTCTCGCAGAGACCGACTCCAATGTTAAAGACTTGTTGACGGAATTATACACAACACGTGGCTATAATAAGAAGATCCGACCGGTGACAGATCAGGTGAAACCTTTAAATATTTCAATGGACTTTTATCTAAACTGTAAGTATATGTATATCGCTGGCTTAGAGTGAGAAGGTCGTAAGTACCTTAAACGACTAGTGCATGTTTGAAATCTACATCATAAGGCGCTTTGTATGAGCCTATTTTAAGAAAAATCGGAACTTGTCATGTTGACCAAACTGAAGTTGAAAAAGCTTGTTTTATCATAACTAGAGAGTGATAGTCAGACCGTTCTGGTTTTCTCAAAATGTTGATTTTTAAGTTACGACCTTCTCATTCTAAGCCAGCGATATATCATTGATTTGATTTCTACAACTTTGTGTTCCAATACATTTAAGATATACGTTTTGCAATCATCTTGTATAGCAAAATTCCGTTAAACAAAATTTACCGAGTATCAAAGCATATACTCATTTATATATTTATTGATAAAGGTGATAGTAATAATTAAAGTACTCCCTGATGAAGACTATCAAATAGGCGAAGTGCTGGTTATACTCAATAAAAATAATAACTGGGCCGTCTTAACTATGCGTTTCACTTTGCTACTTTTACTTGCCACTTATTTCATAGTTATATAAAATAATTAAAAAAAGGATAATATCTCGATCTTTTATATAATTATAAATTAATGTCTCGAAGGAACATGTGTCCGAGGCCATAACTTTAGTATATCTTCAACTTGTTTTTGTTCGTAGTTCATTGACCATATACCATTATGACTAGTTTACCATAGAAATAGGTATGATTTATGTGGTATAATATGAAACACTTGAGATACTGGCTCATAACTGATTATTTCAATCTTATATTATTCTTATTTATACCAAATGGTCGATACCAAAATTGAACATCACCCTCGTTACAATTTCAGCGGTCATAGATTTTGATGAGAAAACAGAAAGTTTAAAGACATCTGGGTATTTGTCAATTATATGGATAGATGAACTTATGAAATGGACGGCATCTGATTTCAATAACACTCCATTCGTCTTTTTGGTAAGTGCTTTAGTTTTGCTATATTTATATATTATGTTAAATTTGCTCTCCATCCCTACCTTTAGGCAACCGCTTAACCATAATGCATATACACAATGTACAAACACCTAAATATCTATGAGTGAGTCTCCGAGAATACCTGCTAAATTCATAAGGGTTTAAAGAAGCTGCGAAACACAACATGACATATCTATATATTCTATTTCAAGTAATTCATCCATGTAGTATATTTATACTCGTATATTAGCTTTAATTTGTCTTAAAAATAATTTCGAGATTACTTACTTCGTTACTATAATGACAAATTTCACATAAGTTCTCCGATTAAGAAAAATAGTTAGTTGTATAACACAACTTAATCAACTAAATGCGAACATAGATGCTATTGATATATACGAGAGGTACCCCACTTATATTTTAACAGTGTTGAACATCCCATATTTTCAACATGACATTATATAGTCGAAAAGTCTTTATTCAATCGTAAACATCAATGTGTCAATTAATTTATACACCCATTGTTTTTGAATTTGTAAATAAGTTAGAACCAAAAATTCACAACTTTGTACGGACATATTTTTGAGATTTTTATGACTGTAAAAATCCAACTAATGTTGTAAACATGTATCAAATGTAATCAATGTTGTTTTATCCTAAGATTCCAACAATTTTATCCAACAAAGTCCATAGTAAATTTCTTAGATATATCACTTCTTTAAGAAGGAATACTCCACTATACATGCTAAGAGCAGAACTAGGAAGATATCCATTAGAAATTATTATTAAAAGTAAAATGATAGGGTTCTGGACAAGACTTGTAACAGGGAATCAGAATAAACTTGCATATAAAATTTATACAATTATGATGAATATACCAAAATTTACATCAAAATGGGTCAATCACATTAAATCAATCTTCACCGAGACTGGCAGAATGGATATATGGAATAATCAAAATACATTACCACAAAGTAACATAAAATATAGTATTAAACAGGTTCTAATAGATCAATATTATCAACACTGGAATGCATCTTTAGAGTCATCTTCCAAAGGAACAAACTACTCATTAATTAAGGAATCTATACAGTTAGAACAATACTTATTAGACCTAAACAGAAAGGATTATCTTCAACTCCTAAAATTTCGCACAAGTAACCACTATCTGCCAATTGAAGTTGGCAGATGGGAAGGGACTGTCATAGAAGAAAGACTATGCACGCTCTGTGATAGACATGAAATTGGCAATGAACTACACTATTTATTGGTCTGCCCTTTCTTCAATACACCAAGAAATAAATATATTCCAAACAACTTCTATCAAAACCCAAGTAATCGAAAATTTAAGGAACTATTAAACAGCCAAAACAAAAAACTACTGACACCATTATGTCGTTTTATCAAAATTATCCTTGATGTTTTTAACCCAAGAATATAGCTGACCAGCACAAAACAGCAAACTTATTGCTAACACTCTATCTTTACTGCTTGTTCAACCAAGTTTATATTATAGTAAAAATATTATAGCTACTGTATTATAATATATCTGACTCTACTAATATATATTTGATATAAAAAGCTGTTGTGTAATTTAAATGGACAACTCAAAAATGAATGTTTAAAACTAGGTCAAGATCACTCACCATCTGAAGATTACTCCAAGTATTAGAAGTTAAATTCCATCCACAATTGAATAATAACTGCACATTCATATTACAAGTATCCATGACGATAATATATATTATATAACACTTACGATTGAATAATTTATCTACTATTTTCACTTAAATATGCCAAAGAAGGCCATCCATTTTCCACACACATTCTTTTTAAAATACATGCTTTTCGTGGTTATTTTCTTGAAATTGACAAGATTCTGTGCTTATTTCACGGTACGTCATATGTCACGTGTCCTTTTCTGACAGGTATAAAATAAGAATTTGGAAAACCCAAAGAAAAGCTATAGTTTATTTCAAAACTTGTCAGATTTGAATATTGATATTCAATTGACGTGTTTACAAACTGCATATATTGATTGTATTATTGTCTATGTAAATAAGAGGGATGATATAGTGCGTAGATATAGAGAGCAAGTTGTGATTGGTTGTGTATGAGAGCGCGAATGAACAAATTGGTAAAAAAAACCCATACTGTACTGTGTATATATCATGAATGTTAAACTAAATGTATTGCTCCGTTTAAATATTTAATTATATTTAAGTAATTTACTAAATCTAAACCAACGGATAAACATAATTATCCATACTTATTAAGACTTTATTTAGAATCATTAGAATTTATTTAGATTCATTTATTTCAAATCACTATGAGTTTTATTCCCCTCTTTACCCACTCTTCATTAGACATTGGCGAGCCATCTATTGTTTAAAATTGTTAAGATTTCCATCATATTAGACTCTAGTATCATCTATTATTTTTCAATTGCCATTACCTCACCATGACTGCATTATATTATATTTATATATGTAACATGCATTATGTACAGTATACTCATGTGTCGTAATTACGATTTGGGTTAATAAAAGGTATGTTCTGTTCTGTTCTGTTCTGTTAGGCGTTGTTTGACTTTGTCATTCACTATTCTCGTGCAATAAACATGAAAATACGTGTTCTTAAGATACCGAATGGTGTGATTGTGTTGGTGTATAGTGTTGTAGTACTGGGCCTTGACCAAAACGATTCGGAAATTGTCGCCAGGAAAGCCATATGTGATACATTTTGTCCAAACACTTTTTTTTGAACATAAACGGCATATTATCGTGCGCTGATTTGTCCGATCGCAGAATAAATATTAGTTCTTTGTGATTAGTAATGACCAACAACAGCACATATAATGCAACAGACTGCTAACCCATGTAGCTTAACGAATGTCAACTTCTTGGTAGGGTCGTGGATATTTCTCATACAGCAGTCTGGTCATGTATCGTAAATATCTCAATGGTAATGTATTGTCTTATCAGAGATGACAAAGTTATCGATATAACCGTTCCGTTGTAGTATATATGGTGGTTAAAGACGATTGTTTCCCTTTAATTTTTGTGTTGTTTATGCGCTTTTGAACACCGATGTTTTCGGAGTTTGGCATGTAATATTTGCGACATTTCTGTTTAGGTAGTTACAATGGATACTCCTACCTTAGCTGAAAACCACATTTTAGTTTTTTTGTCGGTCCTTGTTATCATACACCCAATGAGTACGATTATCAAACAAAAAGTCACATTTTGGCATTTTTTAAATATTTTGTGTTATTTCATTTATGGGCGCAACATGACAAAAACCACCCTTCTAGTGACGAATAGTACTGATTATCTTCACAAAAACGGTACACCAACGTTCTTCAACTTCTTTTTGGCGATTCGTTGGGAGTGTTTGGCCTTCAAAAAGCCAAAAGCAACATCCTCTACAGTTTGAACCATATTGCAAATATCCAAAACAATTATTGTAAATGATGCCTGGCACATTAATTCTCACTGTACAAAAGAGATATTTCATTTATGTCAGGTTAGGTGGAAGATATCGGACATCCAACACTGTTCAAATATAAGTGGGACAACTCTCGTATTTGAACACATAATACAATACGTTATACCATTTCAAACATTTTAAGTCAGGAATAAAAGTTTTAAGGCAAATTGGTAAGAGCGTCGACTTGCAAAGAGGGTGATGATCTGGAAAAAATACCATAGTTATGAAATTGCAACAGTAATATAGAGGATCTTGCATGAGTGATTATTGCATGCGAGATTTATTAAACGAGTGGACAAAATAATATGACACGAGGCTTTGTATTTAAGAAGGGTTCATTATCGTTCGGAATGATGATGTACGCTTCGTTGGTTTCATTCAAAATTTAGCGTTAAATTTGAGCGATGTCATGACGAAGTTTGTAGTATCCAGACATCACAGATCGATTCAAGGCACGGATTGGCTTACGTTACGTCACCCATGACCAACCAACCACCGTCAAGCTAATTTAAATATGTATGTAACAGTCTGGTAGTGCCGAACGATATTTCCGGTACGGCTGTCCGGCACTCCCAGATCACAGGTTACATGTATGTGATAAAACAACTTCTAACATTGTATGAGATATCATTTATCGTCCCCGTAATGACACTTACTAATAATAAAATATTATATGTTAAAACATCAAAGCGTAGTCACCTTAAATGACATCAAATCATCTGGTGTCCCGGGACAGTTTATTGCATTACGTAAATAATTGAAGAGCAGAGGTCTCGATTATCAAATATAGACTGCCTTATCAATATGCAGAGAATCTGAAAAGAAACCACGAACTGTAAATTTTGAATTATTTATATTAGCAATAGATGAAATAACACAGTTCAATGATGACACACACACTAATATTCTATTGAGTTTTCCAAACAAAGCTGGTTTATGGTATAAGGAATTAGATTGAATGGAACGTAGTTACCACTTTTTGAAAAAATATACCTATATTCTATAGATCGAGTGTTTCAAACAAAGCTGGTTTATGCACTTGTTAAATGTTATAAGAACACCAAATTGTAATGCAGATATCTTTTTTATTATACATGATATCATGTTTATTTTTTGCGTGTCTTCATGTGAGTAGTAAAAGGACAATATCCGATATTCGATAATTGCAATGTGCTCGCTGCAAACAGTGAACCGTGAATTTTCAAATTATGAAAAATGCCCGTGCGAAACAAATTTTTAAGTACAAAGTCTCAGAATGTTACCTTCACATTGTCCATCAACGTGTACATAAGAAAAACACAAAATTTGAAGCATTCTGATAACAAACAGTACTTGAGAGGTTTGTGAAACAAACACATCTGATGTCAGTAAAACGGCTAATGTTATAAACGTCATCACGACCTTGATCTTTGACCTATTGACTTTATAATTTGTAGGAGTCTACTGCTGATTATGCACAACCTCTCTGTAAAGTTTACCGATCTTAGATACTATAGTTCTTCCTTTGTGGAAGAGAAATGTTTTGCATTCAAAGGTCGGGGTGATTTTGACCTTTGAACCTAATGACATTGAAGTTGAGTTGGGACCGTCCGAGTAGGATGAACAAGCATCACTTAAAATTTTAGAACCCTGGATTCATCCGTTCTTTAGATATTGTTGGAAAACATTTCGGCTGATCTGCAAGCATGCGCTACACGCACTATTTGTATATACTGTGTTGGTGTACTTATAAAATTTAACGAATGGAACAAGCCTTTCTTATACCATCTATGCCAGCTTGACATATTTGGCGTCACATAATAAAGTGACGAAATTTTAATGAGTTACACACGATAAGAATATGAATTGATGTTTACACAGACTATGCACTTATCAATATGCAATGGTTTCATTTGGAATAACATACAGTGTATTATCAAATCAATACGTGATACTAATGAGGGAACTCTCCTATTCCAAAGAATAGCGAGGACTACATTTGATCCATGTTTATCCAGTTAAACCTCGGTATAAATAATTTGCCTGAAGGACGAGTTTATGTTTATAACCGTTATCACTTCACTCTGAACGGATTGTACCATACCACATATTTCATTATTTATCTATATTCAAGCCACAAGATGATGTTTGGAAGCCAGACGTAGCTTTGCAAAATTCCTTTAAATCCTTTACGGGACTTGGATCATCGTTTCTTAACCTTCAATTATCTAGTGATGGAATAGTAAGATGGAACCCATATCAGGTAATTATACACTACTTATGTTGAGCATATTTCCATTGGCTTCCGTCATACTTAAATGATCACACCATCACAAATGATAAAATGTCTATGTAAGGTTCAACGTAAACACTAACGAAACACTATAGATAAACCATGTTTTTTTTAGCCGTGACTAATTTATGCAGAAAGGTTGATTTGTCCTCAAAGGATAGATATAGTAAAGCAATATATTTGACCAATGACAGTACGCATTCCAAAGAGATTTTAACCAGGTATATTCACATACCATGACTAAGAATTGTAACCTTCCGTCACGGCTCAAAAAAACATGGTTTATCTAGAATGGACAATGCAAGTAAAAAGTATTTTCAAGTTTACATTAAAACTAGAAGTGTTTATTCTTTTGCAAAACTTTGGATAGGGCCTGAAAATTGTATCACGAAATAAATTATGATAAGTGTTATTAAAATGACTTTGACGCATACATGTAAGTTACCACTTACCTTGTAACATATTGCCAAAATGTAAAATGATCTATTATATTTAACTGGTGGTGATATTTTTTGTGTCTTTGGAATAATCATCTACTTATACGTAAACATATTCCATACGTATTCTCATAATATTATGTTGTCCGTTTGATTTAATCCCGCAAGTTTTGGTGTCTATATTGCGCACTATATTGAAATTAAAGGATAATATATTTGGTTATGCTTCAGGTTCTAGAGTCCACTTGCGCTGTATCGATAACGTATTTTCCATTCGACGAACAAAAATGCGAACTGAAGTTCACTGCTTGGAGTTACTCAAAGGAACAGGTTGAAATAAACGAAGGGAGTAAGGGTGTAATTCTTGCTGACTACGTACCCAACGCTTCATGGGATGTTCTTGATACATCTGCTGAAGAAATCAACTCAGATGAAGCGGCGGTCATATTCACAATCAAGCTTAAACGAAAACCAAGATTTTACATTATAAACATAATCATTCCCGTCATCTTTCTGTCAATACTGAATATGTTCTGTTTTGTCATACCTGTCGTATCTGGAGAACGTGCTGGTTATTCTATTACTGTATTTCTGTCCCTGGCTGTATTCCTAACGATCGTTTCTGACCAACTTCCGAAAAATTCAGAGCACACCTCATACATGGCCGTGTATCTTATGTTGATCACTGGTTTGAGTACAGGAATAGTCATGGTATGTATGACGCAGCTGCGATTGCAGTCTTGGCATGAAACCCCACGACCAGTCTCCAAATTTTACAGATCCTTCGTTACGGTGCACAATTGCCTTCGCTGTCGTAAATTAAAGAACCAGTCTGTTGCACCGAACGATGAAATGTCTGCACCGTCAGATCTGAACGGCGACACTAAGTCGATAAGTCTATCAGATGACACTGTTACCGAACAAAGTAAAGTGACATGGCTTGATGTCATCAATGCCATGGATTTCATATTCTTTATTATTTCTACATTGTACACATTCATATGTACCCTTGTGATCGGTATCGTGTCTGTGCATGGAGGCAATTAACGTCTTCGTCAAACAAGCAGTTAGTGTAACTAGCGGGGTTATATCTAGTTTTTCTGCCTGACTTGAAGGCAACTTGGTCATAAAAAGGCGGAAAAAGCAGGCCCTTTGACCCCTTGGCTATTTGAATTCAGAACAATTTCTTCTTTAATCTAGCCTTTGTTGTACTTGTTTAGTAAATGTAGTTTCAGTAATTACTATGATTGTGACCATCTGAAGAACAGATATTGCGTAATTTAACAAATTATAATTATGCATCTGTAAAAAAGTATATTATTATTTTTGGTGGGCACTGTATATTATTTACCAATAACACGTAATACTTATGCAATTATAGATACTGAATAATACGTGAGTTATAAATAAACATGTAAACAAATAAAAAAAAGTAATACAAATGTAGTTACAATATTCTCATTCTATAAGCTAGCGATGCCATGCAACATGTAATTGATAACTAGATTGTTTTAATAAATCAATATTTCTTATATTTTTTAAAAAAAAAAGAAAAAAAAGTGTAACTCGCGGGGAACTAGTTGATCAGATATATTGTTTTGCTTCGCATAGTTTAGCATCGCAATAGTCGAGATAAGACAAACTTAGTATAGTCAATAACTTTCCTACTCGATTTTGCATTTGTTAGGAATGAGAAAGGTTTCAAAATCCTGAAATGAAACATTGAAGTTCGGAATCCTTTAAATTGCTCTGTTGTTATGTTCTATACGACATACGACGTATATAAAACTATATACATGTATACACTTAGCGGCACTTCTAACGCTGGCACTTATATATTTCAGTTTTCTTTAAAAGTCCTCAATGAATTGTAATGAAATATGGCACGCTTGAAAGTCAATATTTGACACAGGTTCTGGCGAATGTTCTGCTCGATGCGACAATAGACTATTGCACGATACGTCTTCAACTGGCTGAATTGAAAGCCGCATTTTTATCACTCAATATCGGTCATCTGATTGTTATGTATGCGTGAAGATGTACATATTTCCTATAATGGTTGTGCATGTCAACATTTTTTTTCGCTCATGGTTTTTAATGGTTATTAACAATATTTAACAAGATGCTAGAAAACGAAAATGGTTGGTTTTACTGCAAAATATAGTGTTTTCCGTACCCATAGCTTGTCTGTTGAGAAAATACGATTCTTGCGAATAACGCAGGTTGCGCTCAACTTGAAATTTTAATTTAGAGTGACTAATAATAATATCAAAGTGAATAAATTCAACTCTAGTGGGTACTATTAACATTCGTTATTCAGAAGGAATGTGAATTTTACCACTCAAGTAGCATTATTTGAGGTTAAATGTTTATTTTAAGCGCATCGGTTTTATATTCAAATTATGAGCTGATTTTGAGGCAGTCTAAGCTTACCAACTGCTCTTTGGTTACCTTGGAAATTGTAACGTAGATTTCTGAATTAACACGTGCAGCAATAGGCACATGCCTTAAACTAAAACTGATGAAAATTTGATAAAGTTATCTCAAACGGTTTTCAAATTATCAAGAATAATCAAGTGACAGCGTTAGAAGTGCCGCCGAGTGTACATATTTAAAACTTACATTGTACGTGTTGCTGATATTGCGCAAGTTGATCCAAACTAACATACTGTGTTAATGTTGTAATATTCTTACCGTATGTATATGTTTACATTATATTAGTTCACTTTGGTTTTCTATACATACTCTATATATTTTCGAGTCTAGATCATCTATCAAGTGTACTTGAAACTTGTATATATACAACCTTTACCGAAATACATCTAGCTGTCTATTTTGGTTTTCTATACATACTGTATATATTATCGAGTCTAGATCACCTTTCATGTAACTAATTAGATTGCTCCTTTTATTTTGATTGATACGTGTCTGACTGTGAGATATTATAAGAAAAAGACTTGCCTTTGTTCGAAAACATATAAGAACCTTTCTGCAAATGACTGGATGAAATTTGTCTTCTAAGGTTAGTGAAGTTTGTTGTGGGATCTTCACAAGATAACGTTCCATTAGTGTTGAACGCCAATAAGAGCACAAAACGCTGGTTACGGTGAGCAATTGACAAATGTGGCCTCAAAAACTCAATATCATTTCTGTTGGTAAACATTTCACATCTGACTATCGTGAGGACTTATACGTGGGTTGTACTTATGAAATACTGCTTAACATTTCGATGTCCAGAAGAGGTAACGATGGTGATATCATAAACAATGGGGTAATATTGTGAAGGATATTGCCTGTCGCATACCCCTGCCAGTACCCGGTTATACCTTCGCACGTACAACGATGTATACCCAAAGAAGAATGACCAGGCAACTCACTCGACCTAAATAAAATTGAAAACCTCTTAATTATAATGCACTCTCATTTGCAAAGATCGAGCACCTCAAGTTGTGACGTCATTTTGACGACTTCCGCATTTTGCGTCGCCATGTGTGTCAATTAAACCCTTACATAGCTCAAACATCATATGTCATATCGAGTTGAATAAGATTAGAATATAAAAAGGAGGACATTGTAGTTTCTATAATGACAGAAAAATGTGAAAATGTTCGTTGAAAATAAAATGATAGATACAATAAAAATGTCTAAGAACTTTTTTAACACGCTGTATATCTGTAATTTTTAATGATGTTAAACTAGATTTTCAAGATCTATTTCGAATTTGAAATATCTGCATAATTGTAAGGATGTTAGAATTTAGACTGCTTAATATAATTGAAATAATATCAATTAACGTTTCGACAATTTATGACAACCTAGCATTTGTGTTCTCTTTCTATAACATGCGCCTGGTCTACATGTTCCACTCCCACCTTAGATGTACCATTGAACGTGAAAGAAACCTGCTGTTTAAAGCTCTAAATGATTTATAGCAACGATATTTTTGAGACTAGACCAGACAGGTGCATTTTTAATATTTTATTTTAATGATGACAGACAGTGATATTTTGTCGTTGCTAGAAAGTCATAGTTTCACATCTGCAATCGTATAATAATAAAGAGGAACACCCATTTTATGTTCGTTCCTAGGAGTATTGTCACGATGGCAACACAGAAAACAATGATTTACGATCGACTACAGACAACACAACTATCAATGAAAATAATACACCAGTATACCAACGTGATATTCGTATAATGTTTTAAAATACATGCATTTTTTTACACAGACTGTCTCTTGAAATCATACGGCTACTTGTACTTAGCAATGGTATTACTTAAATAACCTTAATAAAACGAGTATTTTAAAACATATGGAAACAGCTCAGTAACCACAGTTCGATGACAGTAACTGTTGTTGAGAAAAATATAGGTAAAAACCGCCAAAATAAATATCAGCTTTTTGTCCATGGGGCCCTCTCAAATCTTTAATCAATAAAAATAACATCCAGCTTCTAGAAAATGAAAAAAGCAGGGGGTCATGTATCCAATAAAAACAATTTGGTTCGTCAAAGTCAATCACAACCATTTAAGCAATTGTATTGCATATTTATTTGACAATCATGAGGTCCCAAACCATATAATAAAGTATGCCATTTCTATTTATTTTAAGCCATACATTGATATTAGGAAGCGAATCGTAACTTAGGGACACTCCTTCACGACATTTTATGTGGTTCGGTCTACCTTTTGCGCATTGGATTCAACTTGTTGAACGTTTAGCCGAATAGCCGTGGCTAGTTTCTAATTAAGACAAGTGAAATTTTATTCGTGAAAACAAAAACACTATCAATAGTCTCATTTAAAAAGTAGCGTCAATGACAGAAGATTCAAGGCATATAACATAAAGCATAAATTATAAGCATTGGAGAAACGCAGTATTTAATATCATATAAGAAAATTCATTGTGTATGCGTGAAATTTAAAAATACAATCCTCCTATTCCCCAAGTAATATAGCTAAAATATGTTTGTGCTGTACCCACTTCAACAAATATATCAACTGGTTACTTATCCAATATATATATCCGTATAACGGTACATTCATGTTGTGGGGCCTTTTAGTTATCTTAATATATGATTTATGGCAACATTAAGTTCTACATAGGTTAGTGATAAAGTACCTGATATTGTCTCTATAACTACATTACCTGTCATTAAGTATGCAGCCATCTTTCTGATCAGCCTGTATTCCTCGACAAATTACCTTTTTTATAAGTTGAAATTGATCAAGCGGAAAATAGCGATAATAACGCCGGAATCCTTTCACCTAACAAGGAAACGGTCATATAGTTTTAAAACCAATTGTATTAGTATTACGGTTTTAAATATTATTTGTGGTGAAGCAACCATAGTTGTATTGGCCTTTTTAAAAAAATGTGTGGGTGAATGAAAGAAACTATTTTATTTCATTTTAACCGAATTGGTATTTGAACATTGTGTGCAATTATCAAAAAATGGCACGCGTATCTTTAGCGAGCGTCGTTTTAATTGTTAGTGCGTTTTCAACACATATTCTTGCCGAGACAATTTCTGATGTTGATGCACTGTTAACTGATATATTCATAACACGGCAATACAACAAGAAGATCCGACCAGTTACCGATCAGACCAAGCCATTACTAGTGTCTATGGACTTTTATTTAAGCAGTAAGTGTCTTAATTATTCCAACTCGACTAGTTACAGATGTATTGAAATTTTGGGGCTATGCGTGAGGGGGTATTTTCAAATAATGAATTGAAAAGCTAAGTAATTATCTAGCACTCTGATGCGCGTGCAATTCAAACTTAAAACCAAATACATTCAAATTGATATATGTCGCATGAAAATGAGTAAATTACCCAAAATTGAATATCTTTTACCTGTTTATTGACAAACCACTTTGATAATTTTGTCAAAGATAGTTAATTAAAGGCATTTTGAAATAGACGTGGTATTTTTTAAGAAATCGACCATCCATTAGTTTTTTTTCAATATCGACAACCCATTCAAAACTGAAGTTTATCCGATTTTTACGACGCTCTAAATTATTCAACATGATGCTTGCAAGTTTTGTCAAAAGTGAACAATAAGGCTACACACTGTTCTTAATTGTTATAAAGATGATCACCTATTTTCAGCGGTCATAGACTTTGATGAGAGGACAGAAAATTTGAAGACAGCTGGCTTTTTGGATATTGTTTGGACCGATGAATCGTTGATCTGGTCGGAGGCTGATTTTAACAACGCATCAGAGTTGCTTGTTGTAAGTACTAATAGTTTGCTATTCAATATAATTTGTATCAAGTGTCTGAATTGAGTAAACATGTATGATGAGATCGGACAGGGAAGGCAGCACCCAACTAAACCAGACAAGCACATAAATCACGTAACACCGCAACACAACTACACTGAGCAATGCCCATACATGATCAAAACAATGATTAAACATCCAGGTCCCCACCGCCAAAAAAGCAGGATGACCCAATTTTACAAAACAATTACAAAATAACGATGAGCCCAAGAGAACCAATGAAACGCAGCCAAGACACGACCGAGTTCCCAAAGTTCCAAGATTGAAGAAATCACGGGAAAAGGTGAATTGCTTTTAAGACTGTGAATGTATAGTGTTGACATCAGCGCATTGCCTGTGTCACAATGTAGGAAGTATCACATAATTCCATGCAAAAGTGTCTGTTATTTTCTTCAGCCACAAGACGATGTTTGGAAGCCAATTGTAGCTTTGCAAAATTCATTCACTGCATTTAAGGGACTAGGATCGTCGTTTCTAAATCTTCAAATATATAGAGATGGTCAAGTTAGATGGAACCCGTATCAGGTAGTTTACTTAAATAATATCCCTCTTTAACCCAAAGCAATAAGTTAATTTATATGGCTTCAAAATTACATTGATTGCATTTTTGAACATCAAACAATACTGACGTCGTTAGAAATACGCTTGGTACTCTTTTCGTATCTACAGTAAACCAAATCGCTGAACATTTCTGTATGGCGTTGGGTTGTTTTAGTATACGCAGTACAATATCTATTTAATTAATGAGGCAGCCTGGTACCGACATTAGAAACTGCATAAAGCCAATTACACGAGAACGAATAATAAGACGACTACAATCTACATGAGCCACCATTATATAAACATAGTTTCTAACTATACATTAGAATTGTTTTGTAACTTTCACAAAAGTTGCCCTATATCAGTGTTTTCTTGTATGTGTGAACCTTGTCAAGTGTAAAATCCGAAGTATAGGTGTGTCTGACGTGGTTATTAATGAATGCATGTATCTATGGACCTTTTTTATACATCAGGTTTTGGAATCAACGTGTGCAGTCACAATAACATACTTTCCGTTTGACGAACAAACGTGTGAGCTGAAATTTGTTGCTTGGAGTTACTCAAGAGATCAAGTGCAAATGATTGTGGGAACTAATGGTATTCTACTTGCTGACTACGTTCCCAATGCTTCATGGGAACTGATTGGTACATCGATTGAGGACATCAAGCTCTCAGACGTGGGTGTTTCATTTAAAATCAAGCTTAAACGAAAACCAAGATTTTACATTATCAACATTATTATTCCAGTAATCTTTCTCTCAATACTGAATGTATTCTCTTTCGTCTTACCTGTCGTGTCTGGAGAACGTGCTGGTTATTCTATTACTGTGTTTCTGTCTCTGGCTGTATTCCTAACGATTGTTTCAGACCAACTTCCGAAAAATTCAGAAAACACATCTATTATGGCCGTGTACCTTATGTTGATCACCGGTCTGAGTACAGTGATTGTTATGCTTTGTTTGATGCAATTGCGTCTACAGTCCTGGCACGATACTGAAAGACCTGTCTCGAAATTTTACAGACGCTTTGTGATCATACGCAATTGGCTTCGTTGTTGTAAACCAAGGCAACAATCTGTTGCTCCCAATAACGGTACATCTTCATCACCAGACCAAGAGGGCGAGGATAAGTCAATAAGTTCGTCACGTGACAATAACGCTGAGCAAAATACAGTCACGTGGTTAGATGTCATCAATGCCATGGATTTCATATTTTTCTTAGTTTCCATTTTGTTTACATTTATATGTACCCTTGTGATTGGTATAGTTGCTGTGCATGGCGGTAACTGATGTCTTTGTAATACAGGGATCTTGAATGAGTGTAAAATATTTAAGAATAACCTTTAAATATCGGCTGATATACAATGGTTTGGAGAATAACTTGCTTACCAATATGACGACATAAAAATTGACGTGACGTCATTTCCACTGTATATCGACCGATATACAATAGTCTGGAGAATAACTTGCTTACCAATATGACGTCATAAAAATTGACGTGACGTCATTTCCACTGTATATCGACCGATATACAATGGTATGATTTGTTATTTGTCTTTATAGGAAAAATCATGTCAGAATAATCGTTTTACAATAATACGATTATTATTATTATTATTATTAAGAAAGCATAATCATTTTTGAAGTGCTAGATTTCTAATATTATGTCCAATTTTAACCATCTTTATATATTTAGTCACGATTGCTTGTTATGCATGTTGATTTTAGTTAATATTGTTACGTCGATACAACAATAAACATTTTTGTCGATGTATATAGTTTATTTACATTTATTAATTGAATGAATCCATTATTTAAAATGCTATTTCTTACAAAAAATATCGAAATGAAAGGATTTAACTGATTGTACAGGGTGATCATTAATATATGGTTCCAAAAATAACGTAAATAACTTTGTCAGATTTAATGATAGAGTAGTGGTTTGACCCTTATTTCAAAGCTAATGGCTCCAAGTTTTTGTAAGATATGGATAATAAATGCATGCTATGTGAATATGTTGTCAACGTCATCGATGATGCCATACATTCTCAGTGATTCAAGGAAATTTTGCGATCAGGAATAATTTCTCGGAAGACCACATTTAAAATGACACCTACACTCACCGGGCTTAAATCCTTCGGCTTTCTGATCATGGAAATCGCCGAGGGAAGGATTGTATAATAATAAACTTGCATATTTAATTGATTTGAAAACTACAATACAATATGAAATTGGAAGCATCAATGGGTAAAGTGCAAGAAATTAATTGGTAATTTGCTTCAAAATCTGCTGAGAAAATAATATGTAACATTTGAAAATGATTTATGCCCTGAATAAAACTTACATGCATATGTTAAATTATTGCATATAACAACAAATATTATCTTTAAAACTGTCAAAGTTATTAAAGTTATTTAGGTTACCATATATTAATGATCACCCTGTATTTATAAATGTGTAGCAAATTTAACTTTTTGCATTTACAAACACGGCTTTCATTCATGCTGTAGAAGATCCATAGCCCTTATGAAAATGAAACATTTACATATTCATTTTTATAAATGTTTATCTCTTTTTTTATTCAGATTTCTAATGATGAATTTTAAAGTCAGACAAAATATTATTTAAATTGTAACGTAATATTCACGTTGCTTTAATATTTTGCACTGCAAAAGTGTATTAAAATACTTGATATATCACTGGCTTAGAATGAGAAGGTCATAACTACAAAATCAATACAAGAAATTTGGTGTCAACATGACAAGTCACGATTTTCATGAAAATATGGTCAAAAGAAACGCCTTACGATGTGCTCTTTCAAATAAGCATTAGTCTATGAGGTCGTAAGTGTCTAAGGTCGTCCCATTTTAAGCCAGCGATATATTGGTATATTATTATAATCAAAACAACCTTTATGCCAAGTGACTTTATGATATTCCAGTATTTGGTCTATTGGGCTGCATTTTGGAGATCAAAGTTATTATATAACATCAATATATAACATCCAGAAATTACTTTAGATGGAATTGATCTGAAAGAACATGTCCGAAGAACACATTCATATCTGAAGAACACATTCGTATCCGAAGAACACATTCTTCGGGGTTTTATTCAATGTGTTCTTCAGATTGGATATTTACACATCAGTGAACGTCAATAAATGTTCGTGTAACACATTCATATCCGAAGAACACATTCATATCCGAAGAACACATTCGTATCCGAAGAACACATTCTTCGGGGTTTTATTCAATCTGTTCTTCAGATTGGGTATAAATTTACACATCAGTGAACGTCAGCAAATGTTCGTCTTATCCTATGATTCATGCTTCTAAGCCTCAGTGTTGATGATTAAGTTTTTGTGATTTAACTTTTATTTCCAATATGCATAAAGTTACAATATATCACATATATATATTAAAAACTATTAATGTCTTAGAATATATGAACATACATATTTAACATATAGTTTTTCAAAATGCATATTTGATATTTCTACAAAGTAAATATAAATGTACATATAAAATGACTGCATATAATACGGGATTATTATGTATGGAGAAATTTTGAAGAAAAAAAAAAATTAATAATTGTGCTTTTATTTTTATAAGAAGAGTAGTAGTTGCAAAAAGAGATAACTTCGAAAGTTAATTTGACTTTTGTGCTACATATCTGGTCTCTCCAAAACATTTGAATATTTTGACATTCCCAGAACATGTGTGAAATCGAGTCATTATACATAGAGCAGAAATCACAAAGGATTGATTGTGTAAAACAACATTTATGAAGGAATGAATTATCTGGTAATATTCTCAAAAGATATTTATATTGAAATGCTCTTAGTTTTGTGTCAATTTTTAATCTAAACAAACATTGAAAGATACTATTCCATTGGATGTGTGAACTGTTAAAAGTATTCTCCCATTTTATCAATGCTTTATTTAAAGTGGTTGGCTTATTGTTTTTAATAGGACTTTTCTAAACCATCTGACTAACGTTTTGGTCTGTGTCTATGACTAAAATATGGTATGTAGGTTGTGTGTAGGATATTGGTTCTTGTTCCAATTTCGTTTTCATGTCATCCGATATACATCTTATAAGTGATTAATAGTTTAGACATTCTGTATGGGGTAAATCATATAGCCATTTAATATGATCGAATGTATAAATGCTCTTAGTTCTAAAGTCAATCATATGTTCTAAAAATAAGAGGCCTTTATCATACCATTTTTTGTAAAATGTTCGTTATTTTAATTTTTGAATTAATCCACGGTATTTCCTTGATAGTTGTTTAGGGTGTGTTATGATTTATGCTAAACCAACCACTTAGTACTTGTTTAAGGAATTGTGATTTAATCCCTGAGCATTCCGTATCGTTGGGATCAATGCTACATTTAAATATTAATTCTTCGCCATATTTATAAGGTCCGATTTGTAAATTTTACTTAGTTTAGAGTCCCTATTTAGTATACGTTTAACCCAACTTGCCTTTAGTGTCTTGTTTAGTGACCATATATCAGTCAATTTTACTCCCACATCTTTATAATCTTGAATAATTTGTTTTCGTTGTATTTTATCTGGTTTTGCATTCCACAAAAAGCTAAACATCGTTGTTTCAAATTCTTTTAGAATCTCATTTGACGGACATTCTAGAACAGTAAGTGGGTATATTAATTTTGGAACAGCGAATGTTTTAGGACCGTTATTTTACCTATCATCGTCATTTTACTTTTACTCCAGGATTTAGTTTGACTGATAACGTATAGGGGTTTTCCAACATTTACTCTCACCTCTGGATATTCTGTATGTAACTGTTTGTATGTGTACATTGTGAGTATGTGTGGGTGGGTGCGCGCGTGTGTGAGTCAGCGTGTGAGTGCTCGCGTGCTAGTATGTGAATGGGTGTGTGTATGTCTGCGTATGAGTGTGTTTTTTGCATGAGTATTTATATTTTTATATATCTAGAATTACAAAGTAAGCAAGTTAAAACATTTCAAATATTGTAATGTGAATAAATAGTAATTCTTTGCAGTTTTAAAGCATCGTTTTAGTGTCTATATACTGTTGCTTTTGTTTGGGGAAAAACTCAACATATTTTTAATGTGATGAAAAGAAAATACCACAAGTTTTCTTTTGAGATCAACATTTCTTTAATTATTCCCGAGTCTTTTGACATAAAAATTCCAGAACAACATGAAACTGCCAATGACGCACATTCCTTTATATTACAGTTTATAATTATATTCTTGATTGCAAACCACATCAATTAAATTACTTTCGCTGTCTTTCAAAAACACAGGCACTCATTCAGGCTACTTGCTGGGTGATAGTGGTTATGGATGCTCAAGGTATCTCCTCACACCAATACTCAATCCAGCAAATGCAGCAGAGGATAGATATAAACGTGTTATGTAGAACACGCGTTCTGATTGAACAGACATTCGGTATGCTGAAAAACCGCTTCCGGATTCTCATTGGCAAAGTTAGGGCAAAGCCTTCCACATGTGTTCAATGTGCCTCCGTGGCTCAGTGGTTAGTGCGCTTGTCGTCGAATCTGGCGACCAGGGTTCAAATCCGGGTCGAGGTGCATATATATGCCTGCATGTTTCCGTAGAAATAAAGCAAATAAAAACTATGCTCGGCATAATTCACACAATATTGCAATCCAGCTAAGGGAAATTATTCACATTCCAGACGTGGACTTTGATGCACCACAGGTACAAGTTAATGACAATATAGATGGTCGTGCTGTGAGAGCCTATATTGTTCAGAATTATTTCCGATATAGAGGATCTATCACGAGTTGTCAATTGATATAAATTTATATTAAACAAGTTTTGGAAAATTTATTAAGCGAGCCTTTGGCGAGCTTAATAATTTTTCCTAAACGAGTTTAATATAAATATATCAATTGACAAAGAGTGATAGATTCTTTATATCATAAGACACTAAAAATGCAAAATACGCATTGATTTATGGGAAAATCACTCATGCGTTCAAAATTTATACTACCCGTGTTATGTATAAGATTATACGTACTCGCTATACTAACCTGGATACAAGGAACGTCATGTGATATAAATTGTTACATGCTATGTTATATGAGTATACTATTTCAAGTTGATATCTTTCACTCATCAAGGATGTTCGCGTATATAACTTTACAAACATTAGTCTGTGTTTCTTGTCAATCAACAGGGTTCCCACAAATATAATAAGACCAAATTCCCCGACCTTTCCCTAACCAGATATCAGTTTTCCCTGACTTTTTCCAGCGATTGCTATTGTTTTAGCACAATAGCACAATAGAAAACATTGAAAATGAGGTTATGTTTTGCTATATGAAACAAAAAAATACATAGCAGGGCTTGTGTATGTATTACCTAGCAGGGCTTGTGTACGTATTACCTAGCAGGGCTTGTGTATGTATTACCTAACAGGGCTTGCATACGTATTACCTAGCAGGGCTTGTGTACGTATTACCTAGCAGGGCTTGTGTACGTATTACCTAGAAGGGCTTGTGTATGTTTTACCTAGCAGGTCGTGTGTATGTTCTACCTAGCAGTGCTTGTGTAAGTATTACCTAGAAAGGTTTGTGTATGTTTAACCTAGAAATGCTTCTTTATGTCTTACCTAGAAGGGCGTGAGTGTATTTTACCTAGCAGGGCTTGTGTATGTATTACCTAGCAGGGCTTGTGGATGTATTACCTAGCAAGGCTTGTGTGCGTACTACCTAGAAAGGTTTGTTTACGTATTACCTAGCAAGGCTTGTGTATGTTTTACCTAGCAAGGCTTGTGTATGTAAAACATAGAAAGGCTTGTGTATGTTTTTGCCTAGAAGGGCTTGTGTGTGTATTACCTAGCAGGGCTTGTGGATGTATTACCTAGCAGGACTTGTGTATGTTATACATAGAAAGGCTTGTGTATGTATGACCTAGCAGGGCTTGTGTATGTATTACCTAGCAGGGCTTGTGTATGTTATACATAGAAAGGCTTTTGTTTGTTTTATCTAGCAGGGCTTGTGTATGTATTACCTAGAAAGGCTTGTGTATGTAACACATAGTAAGGCTTGTGTATGTATTACCTAGAAAGGTTTGTGTTCGTAACGCATAAAGGCCTGTGTATGTACTACCTAGCAGGGGTTGTGTATGTATTACCTAGCTGGGCGTGTGTATGTACTACCTAGCAGGGCTTGTGTATGTACTACCTAGCAGGGCTTGTGTATGTACTACCTAGCAGGGCTTGTGTACGTATTACCTAGCAGGGGTTGTGTATGTATTACCTTGTATCATTTATAAGACTCATGTTTGTATCATATAGAAAATCTCATGTTTGTATCATATATAAGACTCATGTTTGTATCATATATAAGACGCATGTTTGTATCATGATTAAGACTCATGTTTGTATCATATATAAGACTCATGTTTGTATCATATAGAAAATCTCATGTTTGTATCATATATAAGACTCATGTTTGTATTATATATAAGACGCATGTTTGTATCATATATAAGACTCATGTGTGTATCATATATATAGGACTCATGTTTGTATCATATATAAGACTCGTGTTTGTATCATATATAGGACTCATGTTTGTATTATATATAAGACTCGTGTTTGTATCATATATAGGACTCATGTTTGTATCATATATAGGACTCATGTTTGTATCATATATAAGACTCGTGTTTGTATCATATATAAGACTCATGTTTGTATTATATATAGGACTCATGTTTGAATCATTTATAGGGCTCATGTTTGTATCATATATAAGACTCATGTGTGTATCATATATAAGACCCATGTGTGTATCATATATAAGACTCATGTTTGCATCATATATAGGTCTCATGTGTGTATCATATATAAGACTCATATGTGTATCATATATAAGACTCATGTGTGTATCATATATAGGACTCATGTGTGTATCATATATAGGACTCATGTGTGTATCATATATAGGACTCATGTTTGTATCATATATACGACTCATGTGTGTATCATATATAGGACTCATGTGTGTATCATATATAGGACTCATGTGTGTATCATATATAAGACTCATGTGTGTATCATATATAGGACTCATGTGTGTATCATATATAGGACTCATGTGTGTATCATATATAGGACTCATGTGTGTATCATATATAGGACTCATGTGTGTATCATATATAAGACCATGTTTGTATCATATATAAGACTCATGTGTGTATCATATATAAGACTCATGTTTGTATCACATATAGGACTCATGTGTGTTCATATATACGACTCATGTGTGTATCATATATAGGACTCATGTGTGTATCATATATAGGACTCATGTTTGTATCATATATACGACTCATGTGTGTATCATATATAGGACTCATGTGTGTTCATATATAAGACTCATGTGTGTATCATATATAGGACTCATGTTTGTATCATATATAGGACTCATGTATGTATCATATATAAGACTCATGTTTGTATCATATATAGGACTCATGTGTGTATCATATATAAGACTCATGTGTGTATCATATATAAGACTCATGTTTGTATCATATATAGGACTCATGTTTGTACCATATATAAGACTCATGTTTGTACCATATATAAGACACATGTTTGTATCATTTATAAGACTCATGTTTGTATCATATATAAGACTCATGTGTGTATCATATATAAGACTCATGTGTGTATCATATATAAGACTCATGTTTGTATCATATATAAGACTCATCCTTGTATCATATATAAGACTCATGTGTGTATCATATATAGATCTCATGTTTGTATCATATATAAGACTCATGTTTGTATCATATATAAGACTCACGTTTGTTATATATATAAGACGCATGTTTGTACCATATATAAGACTCATGTTTGTATCATATATAAGACTCATGTTTGTATCATATATAAGACTCATGTGTGTATCATATATAAGACTCATGTTTGTATCATATATAAGACTCATGTGTGTACCATATATAAGACTCATGTTTGTATCATATATAAGACTCATGTGTGTATCATATATAAGACTCATGTTTGTATCATTTATAAGACTCATGTATGTATCATATATAAGACACATGTTTGTACCATATATAAGACTCATGTATGTATCATATATAAGACTCATGTTTGTATCATATATAAGACTCATGTATGTATCATTTATAAGATTTATGTGTGTATCATATATAAGACTCATGTTTGTACCATATATAAGACTCATGTATGTATCATATATAGGACTCATGTTTGTACCATATATAAGACTCCTGTTTGTACCATATATAAGACTCATGTTTGTATCATATATAGGACTCATGTTTGTACCATATATAGGACTCATGTTTGTATCATATATAGGACTCATGCTTGTATCATATATAAGACTCATGTGTGTATCATATATAAGACACATGTGTGTATCATATATAAGACTTATGTTTGTACCATGTATAAGACACATGTTTCTATCATATATAAGACTCATGTGTGTATCATATATAAGACTCATGTTTGTACCATGTATAAGACACATGTTTCTATCATATATAAGACTCATGTTTGTATCATATATAAGACTCATGTTTGTACCATGTATAAGACTCATGTTTGTATCATATATAAGACGCATGTTTGTATCATATATAAGACTCATGTTTGTATCATATATAAGACTCATGTTTGTATCATATATGAGACTCATGTTTGTATCATATATAAGACTCATGTTTCTATCATATATAAGACTCATGTTTCTATCATATATGAGACTCATGTTTGTATCATATATAAGACTCATGTTTCTATCATATATAAGACTCATGTTTCTATCATATATGAGACTCATGTTTGTATCATATATAAGACTCATGTTTCTATCATATATAAGACTCATGTTTGTATCATATATAAGACTCATGTTTGTATCATATATGAGACTCATGTTTGTATCATATATGAGACTCATGAGGTAGGACGGCTAGCGAACAAAATGCAAACAAAATGGCTGATATGTCGAACGGGTAAGTCGAGTGTCATTTTAATTTGTTTTTGTTTCTCGATTTCAGCGTTATTTGATATAATTGATGACCAATCTGTACGAAAATGTTATATTTAATACATTAGCACATATTCTGGATAAAAAATACAATAAATCATATCATAAAGTGGAAATCCTTATCTCAATTCTAGCGGGCGATTTGGGTTAAGAAATTTGCGGTCCTTTCTAAAAAAAATCTTCATCATTTAGCAAGCAACGAACATATTTTTGTATTATATGTTACATTTAATTATATTCAAAGGATTTAACTTTGAATTTTAATTTCTGGCCTAAAATTTAAGCTGGATTTTTTGGAATTACCGGTAGGCCTATTAGTAAGGATACTCAGGTGCTTCCTGCTAGACCTACACTGACTGCATAATGTATTAAGAGGTTAATACACGACACAGCCGGGCCGGAAGGCGATAATCGGCCAGGAAAGTTAATAATCACCGCGAGGGCTTAGCAGCGAAAAAACCAACGGAAAGTTATAAATCCGGGACTATTCTTCTGAAATCACAATTATCCTGCCATTCTGCAGGGTTTCAACTGACTGGTACCAGGGCAATCAATCTACAATCCCTGCTGGTACATTATTTAATATTATGACTGGCAATATATAATCAAATGGAAATTGTCTCTAAATTTCATATGATGAATATGAATACATTCGTTACTAATACTATTCATAACTAACAAAAATTAGCCTCTTTGCATCCTATTATGGCCATCAAAAGAAAATGCTTATCACAGAACTGGTGTATCTGGCCAGTAAGCATGCAGTCTCAAATTTGGGCTAGCTGAACAGATGCACATTATGTATTTATGTAAGTAAGGCTTAATTATGGAACTAAAATGATGTTACTTTGCCCATATCTATTTTAGAAATTAGATATACTATAGTATTACATATACCACTCCAGTATTGATGTACAACAAGCGTCGAGGCGTGACCTGTCACCTCTATAGAGATAGAATACTGAGTGTTTACTAGTCATGCCTCAACGCTTGTTGTAGATCTATACTACAGTACTTTCAAAGTCAATCAAGAACGGGTGTAAATATACTATCATCCGGCAGGTAATCTGTTTGTATCTAGGTTTAACTGGTATAAGCTATATACGTGAGTTAACGGTATTCACCGCTATTCTTTCGAATGGGATAGTTCCCTCATTAGTATTACAAATGTACTTATTGAATCGACTATAGTTACTTTATTTGTTGTTTGTAGATATCTGTCACTTGACTGAATGCTAGTATACTTTATATTCTTTCGAATTGGATAGTTCCCTCATTAGTATTACTTATTGAATTGACTATACATTTAAATTTATCATGACTTTGACTTATGTAGAGGGTTATTGCTACATTGTTAACGATTATTGTGTGATTTTGTAAGGAACTTCTCTATGATTATGTTACAATAAAGGTTAATTTTTTATTTAACATTCATACTACCAACTATATCATATATTATAGTCATGATGGGTATTATGTCCACCCTGAAATTTATAGGGTGTGGATTTTGTCCACCCCGTAAAAAACGTTGACAGGATTATGTCCACCCTGTCAAAAATGAGGGGCCGGTATTCTGTCCACATGGGATTTTGTCCTACACTCATGCATGACTTATAAATCTGATTACTATAAAACATAACTAAATTACTTGTACCATGTATTGCTATTTAAAGCATTTAAAATCTGATCACTGTATGACTTATTGTCATACTATATAAAATTAGCATTTTATTATTAAATTGATGTGTATTCCTTATAATGCAAGTGCCCGAAATTGACTCGATTATACATAGTGATAGCAGGCTTTCTACTGGGCCCTTCTATTCCTACTTTTCCCTACTATTATGATCTAAGCCCTACTTTTTTCTAAACAGCCCTATTTTCCCTACTTTTTCATTTCAAAAGGAAATACTCGCAAATCAGCTCGCATCAATGATATATATTGTCAGGTGGCAATTTTATAATTTATGTCGTTCAACCAAGATTCAGGGATTGATATATGTTACGCCTCTACTAGAAGCCTTTATCGGACACTGATAATATGCAACTAAAACAATGAAAAATCCTACTTTTAATGTCAGAAATTCCTACTTTGCCTTACCTTTTCAATAAAATCTTACCTTACTTTTACCCAACTATTTTTTGAAGGGGCAGTGGAAATTAAGCCTGTGATAGTTGGACAAGCTAATTTAACAGTATATACTTGCAGTTGGAGAAAAAACATCAATAGTTTAATTTCAATTGAAAGTGAGAGAAATTTATACCAAAGTTTAACTTTTAAAATCTGAATCAAAGACCTAAATCAATGTATTTGTGGTCTTTGATCTGCATTGAAATACTTTTTATAAATACTTTATTTATATAGTGGTTTTAAACCTAGTGGTAAAG
Source organism: Spisula subtruncata (assembly GCA_963678985.1). Lineage (NCBI taxonomy): Eukaryota > Metazoa > Mollusca > Bivalvia > Venerida > Mactridae > Spisula > Spisula subtruncata. The sequence goes on along the minus strand of OY787678.1, from coordinate 29,917,932 downwards.
CATCTGTTTCAAATGAAGGGAGGTTTGATCCCAGACGACAAAATAAAATGATACCAGTAAATTCCCCCACTACAGCCATGCTCAGCATAAAAGAGAAAAAGTTTTTCTTAATAATTATATTATAATGGAGCGCGCTGTCCACTGACAGCTCTTGTTTTGTCACACACTCACTTTATGTTATAACCCTTAGATTCTATTTGTCACTCACAAACTGTATTCAACCCAATCACTCACTTGCGTCCTATGTCACTCACATACTTTCTATGATATTCATTAAACTCCTATGTCATTGTAACATTAGATTTTATGTCACTCAAGTACTTTCTCTTTCGCTCTATATCACTTTTCTTTGGCACTCAAAACACTTTTTTGTAACTCACACTATTTTTAATCACTCAATAATTTAATTTGTCACTCACATACTTTTTTTTTAGGACTGGGACGATTACTCGGTTAATCAGACACGATTCAATTACAAGGTATAACCGGTTTCAATTTTTCAAAACCGCTAATCGTTCTAAAACAATGCACATCCCTAGAATGTTTATAAAATGTATATTACTGCATGTTTAAATGATATTTTTGACACTTCATACTGGAATAATTTAAAAATGATACTTTTAACATCAGATAATAAGTCATATAAGAAAGTTGAAAGTACTTTGATATGGTCGCCAGGAAGATATCACCATTTTCAATATTACGGCCGATTAACCGGTTCGATTCGATTTTATACTGATGATTAACTGGTTTCAAAAGTTTGAAATCATCTCGGTCCTACTTTCTATATTTCTCACACACTTTCTACATTACTCAAGTGCTTTCTATGTCACTCACTCATTTTGCTGTGGCACTCATATACTTTTTATGTCACACACAATTTCTATGTCACTCACACAATTTCCTGCACTCAAGTTCTTTCACTTATTTTCCCCTGGCACTCTTATAGTCTTTATGTCACTCACAAACTTTCTATGTCACTCACACACATTCTATGTCACTTGCACATTTCCCTGTGTCACTCACACACTTTCTATTTCACTCATACACTGTCTTTATCACTCATACACTGTCTATGTCACTCATACATTTTCTATGTCACTCACACATTTTCCTGTGTCACTCACACACTTTGTATGTCACCCATACACTGTCTATATCACCCATACACTGTCTATGTCATTCATACACTTTCTATGTCACTCACACGTCACTCACATACTGTCTATGGCACTCACACACCTTTTATGTCACTCATACTCTTTCTATGTCACTCATACACTGTCTTTGTCACCCATACACTGTCTATGTCACTCACACACTTTTTATGTCACTCATACACTGTCTTTATCACTCATACACTGTCTATGTCACTCATACATTTTCTATGTCACTCACACATTTTCCTGTGTCACTCACACACTTTCTATGTCACCCATACACTGTCTATATCACTCATACACTGTCCATATCACTAATACACTGTCTATGGCACTCACACACTTTATATGTCACTCATACTCTGTCTATGTCACTCTACACTGTCTATGTCACTCATACTCTGTCTATGTCACTCTACACTGTCTATGTCACCCATACACTGTCTATGGCACTCACTCATTTTCTATGTCATTCACACATTTTCCTGTGTCACTCAAACACTTTCTTTGTCACTCAAACACTGTCTATGCAACTCAAACACTGTCTTTATCACTCATACACTGTCTATGTCACTCATGCACTTTTTATGTCACTCATACACTTTATATGTCACTCACATACTTTATATGTCACTCACACATTTTCCTATGTCACTCACACATTTTCCTATGTCACTTACACACTTTCTATGTCACTCATACACTGTCCATATCACTAATACACTGTCTATGTCACTCACACATTTTATATCACTCATACTATGTCTATGTCACTCATACACTGTCAATGTCACTCATACACTGTCTATTTCACTCACACACTGTCTATGTCGCTCACACACCTTTTATGTCACTCATACACTGTCTATGACACTCACACTCTGCATATGGTACTCACACACCTTTGATGTCACTCATACACTGTCTATATCAGTCATACACTGTCCATGTCACTCATACACTGTCTATGGCACTCACACACTGTCTATGTCGCTCACACACCTTTTATGTCACTCATACACTGTCTATGACACTCACACTCTGTCTATGGTACTCACACACCTTTGATGCCACTCGTATACTGTCTATATCACTCATACACTGTCCATGTCACTCACACACTGTCTATGTCACTCAAACATTTTTCTGTGTCACTCACACACTGTCCATGTCACTCATACACTTTCTATGTCACTCAAACATTTTTCTGCGTCACTCACACACTTTCTATGTCACTCATACATTATCTGTGTCACTCACACATTTTCCTGTGTCACTCATACACTATCTATGTCACTTTTACACTGTCTATGTCACTCATACACTGTCTATATCACTCATACACTATCTATATCGCTTACACGCTGTCTATATCACTCATACACTGTCTATGCCACTCATACTTTTTCTATGTCACTCACACATCATCCTGTGTCACTCACACACTCTCTATGTCACTCATACACTGTCTATGTCACTCACACACTGTCTATGGCACTCACACACCTCTTTTGTAACTCATACACTGTCTCTGTCACTCATACACTTTCTATGTCACTCACACATTTTCCTATGTCACTCACACACTCTCTATGTCACTCATACACTGTCTCTGTCACTCACACATTTTCCTATGTCACTCATACACTGTATATGTCACTCATACACTGTCTATGTCAATCATAAACTGTCTATGTCAATCATAAACTGTCTATGGCACTCACACACCTTTTATGTCATTCATACACTGTCTATGTCACTCATACACTGTCTGTGGCTTTTTATGTCACCCACATGCTTTCTATGTCACTCACATATGTTCTATGTCACTAATTCAATTTTCTTTGGCACTTATACATTTTATTTGGCTCTCACAAACTGTCTATGTCACTCACATACTTTCTATGTCACTTAATATGACAGACCCTCCTTTTCTTTGTCATTCACCCTCTTTTTTAGCACTCGCACACTTCCTATGACCACAGCATATACAGTATATAAACTTAAGATAATACAATTTATTAAATTTTGTACGAAATTTTGTACTATTAGATTCATATTTTGTTTGTCAAGTTGGTAAATCAATTAAAGGGTTATTTGTTTTCTATTTACAGTATCAAGCTGCAGTTACCAACCATAATTCAGGACACTACATCTCTGGACAGCACTTTACTTAATTTGTATGTTGTGGGCCGGGCATACCAATTTCAAAAAGGATGTACAAGTTGCATTTCTGGGAAAAAAGACAGGAAGACCCTCACTATCAAACCTTTTCAAGAAATATCGGAAAAAGCTTTAATCGCCAGTACAACTTTATAGGCCATTGAATGTGTATGGTGAATAGTTACTGAACTGAAGTTGATTAACTGTCAAGAAACATTTATACTTTCTCCAAGAATATCCAAGGCTCAAATGTTTGTACAGATAAATAACACTAACAATCTCAGTGTTTCAACAATTCGATCTGCTTGATATAAATTTGCAGCATTGAATTTTGTAATGATAGTTTTTTAGCTCACCTGTCACATAGTGACAAGGTGAGCTTTTGTGATCACTCTTCGTCCGTCATCCGTCCGTCCGTCGTCGTCCGTCAACAATTGGCTTGAGTACACTCTAGAGGCAACAGTTTTGATCCAATCTTCATGAAACTTTATCAGAATGTTGTTCTCTATAAAATCTAGGCCAAGTTCGAAACTGGGTCATGCAGGGTCAAAAACTAGGTCACTAGGTCAAATCTTATAAAAACCTTGTGTACACTCCAGATGTCACCGTTTTGATCCAATCTTCATGAAACTTGGTCAGAGTGTTGTTCTTCATGAAATCTAGACCAAGTTTGAAACTGGGTCATGTGGGGTCAAAAACTAGGTCACTAGGTCAAATCTTAGAAAAACCTTATGTACACTCTAGATGTCATCAATTTTATCAAATCTTCATGAAACTTGGTCGGAATGTTGTTCTCCATGAAATCTAGGCCAAGGTTGAAACTGGGTCATGTGAGGTCAAAAACTAGGTCACTAGGTCAAATCTTAGAAAAACTTTGTGTACACTCTAAATGTCATCAATTTGGTGCAATCTTCATGAAACTTGGTCAGAATGTTGTTCATCGTCAAATCTAGGCCAAGTTCGAAACTGGATCATGTGGGGTCAAAAACTAGGTCACTAGGTCAAATCTTAGAAAAACCTTGTGTACACTCTAGATGTCATCAATTTGATCCAATCTTCATGAAACTTGGTCAGAATGTTGTTCTCTATAAAATCTAGGCCAAGTTTGAAACTAGGTCATGTTGGGTCAAAAACTAGGTCACTAGGTCATATCTTAGAAAAACCTTTTGTTCACTCCAGGGGTCACCGTTTTGATCCAATCTTCATGAAATATATATGGTCAGAATGTAGGTTGTACTGATACCTAGACCAATGTGCAACAGGTGAGCGCCCTAGGGCCTTTCAGGCCCTCTTGTCTTCATAGTGAATTTCTTGTGTTTTGTGAAAAAATAAATGTGTGTTTATCTTGTTTAGTGTACTGTTCAGTTTTGAACTATTCTTTTCAAGAATTGTTTTGACTTCAGTGTGATTTTTTGTGCTGAAAATAAACAAGATGTCCTTTATTAAAACAATATTTATGTCCCCCATCTTTGCACATGTCCGTAGGTCAGTCGATCAAATGGTTTTCATTCATTAACTGGCTGATGCTCTGCCCTTGGATCTTCAAACTCTACATGGAGGTTGGCAAGCAACAGTAGATGACCCCTATAAATCTTGAGATCAGTCACAGTGACTTTTATCAAGCATTTTTTCTATGTCTTTTTATGTGTAGCACATTAATCACACTGAACTTGATAATGGTTGTATAGCTTGCACACAATATAATTAGCCATGTATACAAATGTTATACTGAGGGATAGACCATAGTTGTTTCAGTAACTGGTCGGTTTATTGTAGGGGTGTAACGGTACGCCCACCTCACGATATGATACGTACCGTCAATTTTTCTAACGGTTCGGTATATTTCGGTATGATACATTATTCTCTTACAGCTGCTTAAATACTTCAATTTTTAAGTAATACTGAATTTGTTGCTTCTATAACAGCATTTATTATGTGCCTATCAACTATTTTAAGTGAATAAAGACAATATGAAGCATATCTCAATACAATTAAAACGAGTGATACATGGTAATTATACATAATCAGTAGGCTGTCAGGAGTTTTCGTTGTCTGAATATTATTTTGCTCATAAAAAAGCTTATACCGAACCGTACCGAAATTTAGAAGTCTTGTATCGTGAACCGTGATGGACTGAAATCCGCGGTATTTCGTATACCGCGGTATACCGTTACAGCCCTAGTTTATTGTTATAATTACATATGTAAATGTTGTTAATAAATTATGCTTTATTAAATGTTATTATGAGAGTTACACAATTGGATCAGATCATATTGTGATTTACTACATAGAGCAATTTTGCTTACCTTAACAAGGTAACTCAATTCCATATTTTTATTGGATTCAAAAAGGTAAGTCGAAAATCCCGTATATGACAGTACAAACTCCGATTTAGTACAAGTCAACATATTCTTGTACATGTCGGAGTTGATTATGGTTCCAAATAGGATAAGGTAGAGTGTCATTTCGTTACAAGACGTCGATATTATTTCAACGGAGTAAATACATTTTTTCGTCTCCTGAAAAGTTGTCTTTTTGCAGTTACGGGGTTTTGGTTTGGCACCGTCGATATTGTGTACGTTAACTCGCATTAGATGATATTCGGACGGCGTTTTTTTTCTTAAATTTATATATTCAAACAATTCTACAGGGCACTGTTTTATCAACGTACTTACGGAAATCGTAAACTTACGTTCAAATTTAAATTCAGTATAATTATTTAACAGCTGTATATTGGGGACATGCATTGTTTGTAAGACTTCATTAACTGGATCTTGATAAGTATTACAACTCGAACTTCCACATTTTATAGTTGTAACAGTATTATTAAGAATTTAAATTTGAGCGTCAGTTAAAGATTTCCGTAAATGCTTTGATAAAACAGTACCCGCGGTATTGGGAATACTGTAAAGTGGGGGATTAAATTTCGTGGATTTCGTGGTTCAATTCAACCACAAACTTTCATCCCAACGAACATTGATTTTGACCCTTGTTTTGTTACCTGAAATGCAAAATCCAAGAATTCAAGTGCCAACGAAATTGTCTTTTTTACCAAAACCACGCAATTTCGTCCCAACAAAATTAAATGATTTTGCAGTAATAAAGTAATCAGGTAAACCAGGTTAAACATCAGCCAAGGATATTGGAACATAGATTATTTTTCAATGCGTACCATAATTTGAATTTACTTGGTGAATAAAATTTAGTTGCCCCTACCTGGGGTCACACATTTTACATACGTGTGTGCTTATAAAGGGGAACATTTAAAACACTTAAATGGTAGTCGCGATTGGGAAACAACAGTGAAAGTTTAAAGGTAAAATCAAGATGAAAATATGGAGTAAAGAGTGATTGGTCAAGTAAAAAAATGGATAAACCTCGATTCTTTGGATGCATGCACAAAGTCATAAAATTTCACAAACAAATACGTAGGGTTTTGTTTTCATATCGTATGTATACAGATTATGTCCCATGTTTATAAGCAACCTAGAACTGTCATATGACCAATTTGGTACACACTATAAGGGGAAGGACAATACCGCAGTGATGGATATATTCAGATGATGTCCGGTCTGTTACATTTGATACCAAGGAAGAAGTATACGCAGTCCCCTTAGTTCTCTGTCATGATAACAAATGGGTCGTGTATGATGATCCTTTGTTACTTGTAAACCTGAGCCACAACGTTTCCTATAAACATATTTCTACGTTCATGTCATGTTTCTTTTATATAGGTATTTGTTTTCAACTCAAAGTACTTGTGCAGACTATGTATATCGCACTTCTTGGAAATGCATGTCTCTTACATCTTGTTTTGTTTTAAAATAATTACATACTGGCTTACTTTAATGCTAACGTGTATTCTTTTGAATCTTTTCAGGATCTGCCCATTAGTACGTATAGCCAGCAAGGATTCACTGACATTAGCAGCAGTTTAACACGTTTGGACATCGTTATATAGTGTCACCATCGGCTAAACAACAGGACTTGTTACCATTAATGTTGTACAATCTACATTCAATTCACTCGCATTATACTTGTAAGCGTCTTATAAATGACCTACGATAATGAAACAATGATAAGGAAAGTTTAAATCGTTATATAGTGTCACCATCGGCTAAACAAGTGGACTAGTAACTATAAATGACATACGGTAATGAAACAATATGTGAAGGAAAGTTTACATCGTTATATAGTGTCACCATCGGCTAAACAAGTGGACTAGTTACTATAAATGACATACGGTAATGAAACAATATGTTAAGGAAAGTTTACATCATTATATAGTGTCACCATCGGCTAAACAACTGGACTAGTTACTATAAATGACCTACGGTAATGAAACAATATGTTAAGGAAAGTTTACATTGTTATATAGTGTCACCATCGGCTAAACGACTGGACTAGTTACTACAAATGACATACGGTAATGAAACAATATGTTGAGGAAAGTTTACATCGTTATATAGTGTCACCATCGGCTAAACAAGTGGACTAGTTACTACAAATGACCTACGGTAATGAAACAATCGGTTAAGGAAAGTTTACATCGTTATATAGTGTCACCCTCGGCTAAACAACTGGACTAGTTACTACAAATGACCTACGGTAATGAAACAATCGGTTAAGGAAAGTTTACATCGTTATATAGTGTCACCATCGGCTGAACAACTGGACTAGTTACTATAAATGGCATACGGTAATGAAACAAACAACAATGATCAACTTCTTACTCACATCATAATGCAAACTGGTTAACATTACATCGTGGTAAAACAATATTCATTTTACCAAACATTGAAAGTTTACGAATCATGGAAATACACACTGTTCAAAAACTGCATTATGGATGTGTCGTCTGTGGATCCCGATTTAGACTTAAAAATGATCTTGCTATTCACAGGAGAACACATACTGGTGAAAAACCATTTAAATGTGAGATTTGTGAATCTGCATTCATTGAGAGCAATCTACTAGCAATTCATAAGAGAAAAACCCATACGAAACTCTGTATACTGTCATACGAATGTGAGGTTTGTGAAAAAACCTTTACAACCAATAACAATTTTAAAGAGCACATGAACATACACACTGGTGAAAAACCATACAATTGTGAAGTGTGTGGATCTGCATTTACGAGTCGAGGTAGCCTTGCTTATCACAAGAAAAATCATACCAATAAAAAAAAGTATAAGTGTAATATATATGGATCTGTATTTAAACAAGTGTGTTCTCTAACAGAACACAAAGGATTACATACTGGTGAAAAACAATATAATCGTGGTATTTGTAAATCAGCATACACAAATAAAAGAACACTTATCAATCACATGAGAATGCATACTGGTGAAAATTCTTTCAATTGTGATGTTTGTGGACATGCATCTTCAAATCGGAGTTCTTTAATCAAACACACAATGATTCATACTGGTGAAAAACCATTCAAATGTGATATTTGTGGATCTGAATTCACTTCCGAAAATCTTCTGTCCCGTCATAGAAGGATACATACTGGTGAAAAACCATTCAAATGCGATATTTGTCGATCTGCCTTCAATCAAAAAGGTAGTCTCTCCCGTCATAGAAGGTTACATACTGGTGTAAAACCATCTATGTGCAATGTATGTGGAGCTGCATTCTCTGATCCTAGTACATTATACAAACACACAAGGAAACATTCTCGTGAAAAACCATTTAAATGTGATATTTGTGGGTCTGCATTCAAGTGCAAAAGTGATCTTTCCCGTCATAGAAGGATACATACTGGTGACAAACCATTTACGTGTGATGTGTGTGGATCTGCTTTCTCACAAAAAGGTAGTTTAACTCTTCACCACATGAGAATACATACTGGTGAAAAACCGTTTTCGTGTGATGTATGTGGAACTGCGTTCTCAGACAAAAGTTCTCTTTCTCGTCATAGAAGAATACATACTGGTGAAAAACCATTTACATGTGATGTGTGTGAAACTGCTTTCTCAGACAAAAGTGCTCTTACTGGTCATAGAAGAATACATACTGGTGAAAAACCATTCAAGTGCAATGTATGTGGATCTGCTTTTGCAGTTTCAAGTACTCTAACTACACATATGAGAACACATTCTGGTGAAAAACCATTCAAGTGTGGTGTATGTGGAACTGCGTTCTCAGACCACAGTTCTCTTTCTCGTCATAAAAGAATACATACTGGTGAAAAACCATTTACATGTGATGTGTGTGGAACTGCTTTCTCGGACAAAAGTGCTCTTACTCGTCATAGAAGAATACATACTGGTGAAAAACCATTCAAGTGCAATGTATGTGGATCTGCTTTTTCAGTTTCATTTGGCTTGAAATCTCACATGAGAATACATTCTGACGGACGTACCTAAACTATTACACCTGCACTCTTATCAAATACATGGAAAATTTCATGATCTTATATGAACAGACGCCGTTGAAAAACAGTCATATAAACTATTATGTTGAGAAGTTTCTATTCACAGACAGGGAGTTCGCCTCACCGTCACATGACTATGAGAATACATCATTGGTGTTGATTATTTTATTGACCGAAAATATTAAGGCTTTGATGTTTAAATTGATTATTCATATATAACCTTACATACAAAAAGATGATCAGCATAATTAAGCTTTTTATTTAATAATCTAAAACATAAAAACCCGTGGATAAAGAGACATAAACATCAATATCAAATGTCTGTTGATGTTGGTGAGCGGGCCGAATTACAAAATATGAATATCAAAACTTATCGGAGTATCAAAACTTATACTCCGATACGCCCTGTGACTCCATTCATAAAGTGTACATTATTTTCGTAAGTGTACACTCTTTGAGTTGTAAGAAAGTTGTTTGTACGAAACATTTACTCAGAAATTAATTGGGCAAATCATGACAAATCCTCTTATAACCACATGAACAGTTAAATAAATGACATTCTCTAAAATCAATAATATTCAAGGGGGATTTAATTTCGTGAACTTGTGGATGATTTCAACCACGAAAATCCTTTAAATTACGATGAACTTCCCACGAAATGGTCTTTTTCATCAAATCCACAAATTTTGTCACATTGAACTTAAATTATTTTTACTCGTCAAAAACATGTAGCTAGAAAATTGTAAATCCTCCCAATGATAGTGCAATATTAGTCTGTACTACTGTAAAACCAACTAATTTGTGGCGTTTTACTCTAATCAATAGTGTATATAACTGAACCATGAATTCCAATATTCTTGATTAATTTCGGCCAAATCCAATTGTAGAGAAATTGCTGATTGTTTTGTTATCCGCAAAATGGGGAGCAAAACTTATATTCTTGTAATGACCAAAGAAGTAAAATTAATTATAGCAATTGAAGCAAGTTTACAAAATATTCATACCAAGCAAAATTTATTTTCTTATTATTCCCAAGAAAAGCAGTGCTTTGAAAGTATTTTTTAAAGTATTTGTAACAATTTAAGCGAATTTAGGATTTTGCTGTAAAAATGCATTCTGCAATTAATTACATGTACAAGAAACCTGAATATATACAGAATACAAATAGTTACTATAATTGTCTATCAGGTGAACTTTATTCTATATATTAATACGACTGTGAGTGTCGACATGGGTAGCATGAAAATAACCTTGTTATGTGTATTAGAAATAAAACAATACCAATATTTTCATAAATATGACAATTGTGAAAATAAGATGCATAACTTTCAACCTTTGTGCACTATGTCCTTTATCAATGCATGAAGAAAACTAGATGCAAGTGTATTATAAGCACTTATAAGGTGTATAAACACATTGGCACTTGTGAATTTTAATCACAAGCTAATTAAACCTATGAATGGACATTTTTTAACAGTTAACTTAATCCCTAGCTAGGTATATTACAGGCCAAGCATATGTTTATATTAGAACTATATTTTCTATGTTGCGAACGATGCTCTGTTCATGGATTGTGCAAGGAACTTTTGGATATCCATTGTCTCTCTGGAGATCATTTTGCTTTTTGTCGGAGTATAAGTCAGATACAGAACTTGTTATCGCTCAAAGTGTTTTCTTACAAGTGTTATTGTACAGTTTCGGAAGGATGAACAACAAATCATCCTCTGCTTCGCCTCGGACAATTACGTTGTTTGTCCTTCCGAAACTGTACAATAAGGCTTGTAAGAAGACACTTTTGAACGAAAACTAGTACAGTATCTAATACATATTATTGAAAGGAGCAGTGTAAAGTATGTATGATAGACCAGAATACATACTTTAAAATTATATTTTTACCTGGTCATTACGTCGTTGAATAAAATTAGTACGCAAAATGTTGATTGTTATTTTTAAATGACACAAAGAGAGCGTTCTGCTATTACAAAAAAGGTATGAGGAAAACGGACAGAGAAGGCAGGACTCAACTTAACCAGCCGAGCACAGAAATCAGTAACATCACAGCACTAATACAGAATAAAACTTGAAGACAAATTCAATTGGTATACGAAATCTCACACCGAATAATATTTCCTGAACGAGTTTGATATAAATACATGTATACCAATTGACAACGAGTGATAGCATCTTTATATAACGCTAACAACACACATTTTTATTGGAAAAGCCCATACATGTATAGTGCGTCCATGATAGTGTGATATAAATTTACAAACATTTATAGGAGTTGCCTACTGTTGGAAAATTTATTTCTTAAGTAGACACATATGGTCATTTGTATACTAAAATAACACGGATAAATCACTTGGTTAAACCACCTATACGGATTATTCCAAATTGTCCCTCTCTTCACGTTATCCTGGGTGCACTATAGTATAGCTTTACGTTACGTATAAGATTCAGTATGGAGAATCACGTGATCAAATGATTAACATTAGCACTCAAAAAGAATGCGATTTCGTCTGCTAACGGTGAGGTTTTTTTTCTTAATTTATTATAACGATCGGGCATTTATATGGTTATATTAAATAGCCTAAAGTATCAGTAAGAATACCCGACAAGTACCGATTTCGCTCTATCTTTAGCTGTTTTTGATTGATGCTGGACCAAACGGAGTTTTCAACCGAGTGTAATACTTTGGTCGAGCATCAGTTAACAACAGCTGAATATAGAGCAAACTTTGTTAATGTCTAGTGTTCCTACATAAATGAGATCCTCTTTAGTGCACGATCGCTATAATCAAGAAAAAACTCACCATTAGCGTTTTGAGTGCAAACGTTATTCTTTTCAAATCATTTGAGTCTCCACACTGAGATTATAGTATTCGCTATACTAACCTGTATGCTAGGACAGCCATGTGATATTTACCAGTAACTAACTACAACAGAAATATTCCTTATTACATGATTCAGTTGGTGTAACAAGTTGGTACGAGGGTCAGTCAAGAAAAACTGAGAGTTGTTAAATTAAGCCTTCAAAGCGTATATACAATTGTATTTTCGATCAACCATCGTCAACTATTATCCATTGTGGATAGTCTGATGAATTCCGTGATCGGTTATATGCTTATAAATAAAGTTGCCAAGCAACCAAAGAACATCACTAAGGGGTATGCGTTCGCGCCAGCGACTGGGTGACTTATCTTGTTGTCAATTCGAACGTTTATGTCAACTTTATATGGAGTAATTTAGTACAACCAATACGTGTATCTTGTAGAATCGTATATATCAAATAATAATGGGCGTTTGTTACATAATTGTCACTAATGCTGTATTGTTCAGTTGCCTAGCAACAATTTTACCCGTATTTTATCGATTTACTCGGCATGTGTTCTTTACGTTGCCATGGTATTCTAAAACTTATCACTGAATTCACGTTTTCTGCTCATGAGGATTATGAATGTATATAGGTAGCAATAAACAGTTTCTCTTGAAATTCCCCCGGCCAACTCACACCGACAACTTAAACCAGTCTGTCACGGAAATTCACAATCAGACCTGAAACAAAGAAATATTTCACACTATTAACCACATCCTGAAGTTTCAAAAATGCAAACACTATTAAACAATGTCAGAACCCTAAGATGTATGGTACTCACATCAGTGCATGTCTCATACGCAATTCTGACCGCTATTTTAGGCAAAAACGCAAGTATTCGCGTGTTCAAAATTTTTTACCGGCGGGAAAATTAACTATAATTATGCTGCACCTGGATAGCAAAATATAAGCACTTTCCACTAATAACAAGCAAATAGGGTGCCATCCATGCACTTTTTTCACTATCAGAAAAAGTCTGTACCCCACCCGTCAAAATCCAATGAAAATATCATGCCGAGCTAGCCGACCCCCAGTTTCGCATTTCAGCTGTTATATTTTACATACAGGTCAGAGGTCATTTTCTAGCTCATCTCAATTCTTGTAAAACATGACCAATTATTTCAGTACCTTAGATTCCAGCTTAAAAAATGTTTTGAACTTACACAAGCAATTTATTTTCTCTATTTGCTGCTAATTAATATTTTTCTCCATTGCCAATTCGCATCTACCACAAGAAAACTGTTAAGTGCTACCATAATGGAGTTAAGTGACCGTAATAAAAAAAAATATAACTTCGCTTTTGAAAAACATCATGCGTTCTTTTGGGTGGGATAAAATTGTGGTCTCAATACCAACAAATAAAGTGACAATTAATAGTTCCATCAAGTATATTTTCTATATTGGAGGAACAAATCAACCATAACTAAGTATATCTGATAAATTAATGTATTACAAAATAAAAAAATAAGTTTGAAAATGTTCTATATAACTTTATGTTTCCATAGCAACGCGCAGTTGTGTTCTACAGAAAGCGCGAACGCATGCCTTCGAGTTGTCTTCTTCGGTTGCCTGGCAACAAGAATCAAATTTCCATACCCAAAATTGGTATTCGCCATCACAACGATGAGATACCATATTTCACGAAAATGTATAGACAATATTCGAACATTAAATATCCTGATATGTATTCACCAACTCTCAGTTTTTCTTGACTGACCCTCGTAGTTTATTTACTAATCTAAAGATGGCACTGTCAAGAAACATGTTCGTAACTCTAACAATGGTACACATGTCAAATTTTCTCAAAACCCAAGGTAGATTTAGGTTCATAATTTCAATGGGCAGAATACCATTTGTGTGTCCCTTAATATATTAAATGCGCAGGGGGCATATAGCATTGGTGCTGTACGTACGTAAAGCAACTCTTGTATGTTGAACTCTTCACATACCGTTGGACGGAATTTCTTCAAACTTTTGCAGAATTTATTGAATATTAGCGTGTATATTGACCAATTATGTCTCGAATCATTCTTAAACAAGAGTGTCATAATGGCCCTATATCGCTCACCTGATTATAGAAGCCCTGCACAATTTCCACCACAGGACCATACTTTGAATAATCTTGGTAGAAAACCACTTGATGGTGCTACATAACAAATATCAACGCACAAGGCATTGTAGTTTTAGACAAAAAGATTTGTGTAGGTTTTCCCTATATAAGTCTGTAAAAACGTGACCCCGGGACAGGGCCAATTTTAAGCAAAGGGACATAATTTGAACAATCTTGGTAGGGGACTACTCGATGATGCTATATACCAAATATCAAAGGTCTAGGCATTGTGGTTTTAGACAAGAAGATTTTTTAAATATTTTTACCCTATACCAGTCTATGTAAAACTGGTGTCGCCGGGGTGCGGACAATTTGACCCCAGGAGCATAATTTGAACAATCTTGGTAGGGGACCACTAGATAATGCTAGATATCAAAGCTCTTAGCATCGTAGTTTTAGACAATATTTTTTTTTTCCTATATAAGTCTATGTAAAAACATGACCCCCGGTGCTTCATGAAAATTGGAACTTATGTTGACCAAACTGACATGTAAACAGTTTGTTTTACCATATGTTATGAGTAATTTTCCTACAGTTTTCTCGTGTATTCTCAAAATATCGATTTTGTATTTACGACCTTCTCATGCTATAGCTAGCAACATGTAGGTTTTAATTAAATATGTGCTCCTTAACAGAAATCCGTAGTCAAATTCAATATATTTCATGCTGACAATTCTGTTAAATGATTACTTACTGATTAACTGCAAATAAACTGTTTCACAATATTATACGCATGTAGCCTACCCATCGCATCATTTTAACCATAGAGCTAATAATTTATGTACCTCTATGTTTTAATTTGATGCATTACTTGGGAGAAATTTAGTGGCGTTTAACCGGCCAAACTATAACGCTTGCAGTATGGAAAAGGCCGAGTTTCATGATTGATAACGCGCTTTAAAATAGTTCAATCAAGCTCGAGTTGTTTGTCTCGCTGGTGGTTTATATCAGCTTTTATGTAAGTTAAGCTTATGTTTTTGTTTTAAGATATTAATGCCATTGAAATGTGAGATCTACTTGAAATTGTCTGTAAAACAATGCTGACATTTATTTTTATTCATACATAATCTGGCTATACGCCGTACCGCACAGATCCATTTTCCATTATGGTCAGAGGGTGCTAAATTCGACAACAAACGGACGATGATCTCCCTTGAATATAAAACTATAAATTTGTAAACACAATTTAACGCACGGCCTTTTTGCCAAAATTGTGAAGAAGCCCAAGCATGTTAGATTTGTGAAACGTTAAGCCCGATTTTTCTTCTCATTGGGACATTCAAGCGTAGTTTTGCTTTTAAATTGTGAAAGAGGAAGCAAGATATTGACTTTAATAAATTTGTGAAAGCAATTTACAACTAATATTTCCCTTTATTTTCACTAAGGTGGCAGGGGATATATTGGGGTGATGGGGGTCCTTCAAAATATCAAATCTTTAGTGTAGGGCTTATTTATGGGCACCAAAAATTAAATTGGTATTTTAAAGACCCAATTCTGTATTTATTTTGTACAAAGAAGGTGTTTAATATTTTGAAAAATCATAGAAACTAAATATCAGTTGGCTCTGAAGGATTTGTAGCTCTTCAAAATGGAGGTTACCACCACTGGCGGAAGTTCAAATTTAGCGTCGTTAGAAACCGCGAAAAACTTTGACAGCAAATAGCAAAAAATCGGCAGGTATGGGAAACACTTTTCTTGCTGAATTTACCTAGCTCAGACATGTTATTTATGTAAAATGGGACCAAAAATAGGATTGCATTGGGTTTAAAAATACTGTGTATGGGGTGAAATTGGTCACTTTTGTAATTTTTTTACTAAAATTTGAAGGGGTAGGGGCAAAAACAAAGGACCATAACTCCACAACCCTAGGGGTTAGCCTTGCAATTTGATGTTATTTTCTATTTATGTTGCATAGGCCCTGAGACTGACACATAAATACTTTCTTGTCTTATTTGCTGTTTTCAAGAAACTGCTTGACTGTTTGCGGCCTGTCGGAACCTCAAAATTGGCCAATAATATATCCCCTGCCCCCTTAAAGGCTTGATATATTTCATTATTGAATGTTTAAATTTAAGCTTCTCTGGATTTGTCAATTTCAAATTGTAGAACATTTGAGCCTATGTTAGTGGTTTCATTTGTGAAAGTGGCATTTATTTGGTTTGTGAAACTTGCATTTTGGAACTGTGAATCACCCTCCTTCAAATTGTGAAGTAGCCTTATTTTGGTCTCTGTTATATAGTGAAACAAAAAACCTGCAACTGAACCTCGACTCTATTGTCCAGATATGAATATTCAAGTGACACAAGGGTTATAACTGTAAAAAATATGTTTGTACCAACAGATTATTGGAGATCCTATTCTTTTGATAGCACCTTTCAATATAAATATTAAGTTATAACACTGTTATACTTGATCAAAACAATTTTCAGTTAAGCAAAGTCGGTAAGACAAGAAAAATATATACCTTAGGGTATACAAGACAATATTATACAAAACATATTGGAATTTTAACGTAAAATTAATTTATGACCCGGTGGGTCAAAGAAGATTTTATTGTTTTGCAACTATGTTCAATACGAATAGAAGTATTATGTACAATTGTTATATTTAGTTATAACTGGAAGAATAATACTTTTTCATTGATTAGCCTCTTTGATCAGTAATATGACTTTTATAAATTTGGGATAAAATATAGTTAAATCATCGTCTACACAAAAATATTAATAAATGTAAAAAAATATGTCTTTGGTCTACAGAAGAAATGGGAATGTATTCACTTGAACTATGGATTCTAATTGAGGACACGCGTAAAAAGGACAATAAATTTGATTTTCGAATTAGTTATGAATACGAAAATTTGAAAAAGTAGACGGTATCTGAAATAGTGTTTCTAATCAGGTTAGAGCTATCTTGTGAACATGCCTGGAAATAAACCTACTCCGGATCTCCACTAAACTGTAGGTACAAATGGATTTTACTGATCACAATACAATCCTTGTGTCGCTTGAATATTCATATCTGGACAATATAGTTGGTGCTTGTCCCGAGTCCCTGACTCACATTATTGGCTGGGGACTCGTTAAATTTCGAAAATACTTTATATATATAGTGGGACTTCGTAAGTTCAAATGAAAAGGACTCGTGGTTTTCCAAACCAAAATAAACGCTGATTTGGGGTCAGTTGTGTTTGCATTTGAATACAAAACCAGCCTAATTAGGCCATATTTGTTTGTACCTTTATATGTAAAACCAACTTGCATAGAGTTCCAGATATCAACTATTAAAACTTGATTTGCCACTTATAACGGTAACAATGTTTAAAAATAAAATGCTTTCTATTCAGGTTTTTTTTTAAAGTCTGACAGTTTGTTGGATATCTTGAAGTCAGTTTCGAAGCCTACATTGCCAGGAGGAAATGTGCTTCACAGTTTTTTCTTGTTTTCACAAAATATTTGTACTTCCCATTGTAAGCCAGCGATATGACCAATTTGTTACACACTAAAAGGGGAACGACACTACTACATAGTTGGATATGTTCAGTACTGGTCGAAGAAGAAGATGCCTAGTCTGTTACATTTGATGCTCTGGAAGAAGTATACACATTCCCCTTAATTCCCTTTCATGATAACAAATGGGTCGTGTATGTCTATGATCATCGTCTGTTGCTTGTAAACCTGAGCAACAAGTCTTAAAGTATTAGTTGCCTACCTAAACATTTGTTTCAGATCTGACGTGTATCAGCGGCGTTGATGTCTTTTTAAAAAATGATGGACTTTCGCTTTTTTTTCTCATAACTTAATAAGTATTTGTGTAATTTGCATTAAACTTTGTACGTATATTAGTCAGCATGTGGAATTACTTATTAGTTATTAACCAGGACATGGTCAAATAGCAAGTTGGGTATTCGTTTCCTATCTAGTTCACTGTTATGTTTCTTTTAAACAACCGTAGGTCCAGTATTTATTTTCAACTCAAAGTACTTTTGCAGACTATGCATATCGCACTTCTGGGAAATATATGTCTCTAACATCTTGTTTTGTTTCAAAATAATTACATAATGCTAACGTGTATTCTTGAATCTTTTTCAGGATCTGCCCAGTAGTACGTATGGATAGAAAGGTTTTTACATTAAAAGAAGGTTAACACGTTTGTACATCGTTATATATATAGTGTCACCACCGACTGAACAACTCGACTAGTTATCAATGCACTCTAAAGCAAGGGAAGTCATTCTAGTGTATTTACATACTGGTGAAAAACGATAATATTGCGGTGTTTATAAATCAGCTTACTCAAAGAAAAGAACACTTATCAATCACATGAGAATGCATACAAATGAAAAGCCCATCAAGTGTGCTGTTTGTGGACAGGCTTTTATAGATCGATGTTCTCTAACCAAACACAAAATGATTCATACTGGTGAAAAACCATTCAAATGTGATACTTGTGGATCTGCCTTTAATACAAAAGGTATTCTGTTACGTCATAGAAGGACACATACCGGTGAAAAACCATTCAGATGCGTTATATGTGGATCTACTTTCGCTGCCAAAGATAGTCTTACTGTCCACATGAGAATACATTCTGGCGAAACCCCATACAAATGTGATATTTGTGGATCTGAATTCACAAACAGATGCAGTCTTAATCGTCATACAAGGATACAACATACTGGTGAAACACCATTTCGGTGTGATGTTTGTGGATCTGCATTCAAGAAAAAAAATCACCTTACCCGTCATAAAAGGATACACATTTGTGAAAATACATTCAACCCATTTAAATGTGAAATTTGTGGATCTGCATTCAATGGTAAACGTTCTCTTACCTTGCATAGAAGGATACATACTGGTGAAAAACCATTTACGTGTAATGTATGCGGATATGCATTCAATAAAGAAGGTAATCTATCCCGTCATAGAAGGACACATACCGACGAAAAACCATTCATATGCGGTATATGTGGATCTACTTTCGCTGACAAAGATAGTCTTACTGATCACATGAGAATACATTATGGCGAAAAAACATACAAATATAATAGTTGTGGATCTGAACTCACTGGTAAAAGTTCTCTTAACCAGCATATAACGATACATACTGGTGAAAAACCATTTACGTGTGAAACATGTGGATCTGCTTTCTCACAACAAAGAAGTTTTACTGCACACATGAGAATACATTCTGGTGAACGACCATATAAATGTGACACTTGTGGATCTGCATTTATTGACAAAAGAAGACTTTCTCGTCATACAAGGAAACAACATACTGGTGAAAACCCGTTCAGATGTGATGTATGTGGAACTGCATTCTCACTTTCGAGTTCTTTAAATAAACACATGAGAATACATTCTGGTGAAAAACCATATAAATGTGAGATTTGTGGATCTGCATTTAAGAAAAACGCTCATCTCACCCGTCATAGAAGGATACATACCGGTGAAAAACCATTCATGTGTGATATATGTGGATCTGCTTTCTCGGACCCGAGTAGTCTTATCAGGCACTTGCAGACACACTCCACTGACAAACCATTTAAATGTGAAATTTGTGGATTTGCATTCTCTGGTAAAAATTGTCTTGCCCAGCATATGAAGAAACATACTGGTGAAAAACCATTTTCGTGTGATGTATGTGGAACTGCTTTCACACACAAAAGTAGTTTAAATGTTCACAAGAGAATACATACTGGTGAAAAACCGTTTTCGTGTGATGTATGTGGAACTGCTTTCTCAGACAAAAGTTCTCTTACTCGTCATAGAAGAATACATACTGGTGAAAAACCATTTACATGTGATGTATGTGGAACTGCTTTCTCAGACAAAAGTGCTCTTACTGGTCATAGAAGAATACATACTGGTGAAAAACCATTCAAGTGCAATGTATGTGGATCTGCTTTTTCAGTTTCAAGTACTCTTACTACACATATGAGAACACATTCTGGTGAAAAACCATTCAAGTGTGATGTTTGTGGAACGGAATTCTCACGGAGGGATCGCTTGAAATCTCATTTGAGAATACATTCTGATGGACATGAATAACCAATTATACATGTATTATAATCAAATACATGGAAAATGACATGATCTTATATGAACAGACGCCGTTGAAAAACAGTCATGTAAAATATTATGTTGAAAAGTTTCATAAGGGAATACATCATTGGTGGTGATTATTTTATTGACGGAAATATCAAGGCTTTGATGTTTAAATTAATTATTCATATATAACCTTACATACAAAAAGATGATCGGCATAATTAAGCTTTTTATTTAATAATCTAGAACACACGTGGATAAAGAGACATAAACATCAATATCAAATGTACAGCTTTGTCTATTGATGTTCGTGAACGGGCCGAATTACAAAATATGAATATCAAAACGTATTGTTGAAAGGAGCAGTGTAGTATGTCCAGGCCCGGATCCAGAAATTTTTGAGTGGGGGGGGGGCACGAGGTATGTATGGAATCCGGGGGGGGGGGCAATTGCTTAACATATGTGTGAAAATGCACAGGAAGGGGTACATTTGTAGATGTGGGGGAATCCATAGTTACCTTTTTTATGTTATCAGCGGCAACATGTACATTGTGTATGTTCGTTCAGATTAGTAAGTGTTCAGATTCATTACTTTGTATATACCCGCTTTCATCCTTTTGACCATTGGGATATTATAACATAAGTAGGGGGAGGGGGGTCCGGGGGCATACTCCCCCGTGAAAACTTTCAAAGCAATGGATGAATCTAGTGCATTCTAAGCCTATCTTGGAGACCTGAAATATCTTTTTATGCCCCCGTATCGATAGATCGGGAGGCATATAGTAATGCACGTGTCCGTCCGTCCGTCTGTCCGTCTGTGTCTCACTGACTTGACATTGTGGGGTTTTCTTTTGTTCATCCTTTTGTTTGTAAAACCCCATAAGCAACATTTTGCACCCCGTAATCAACGGAATGAATAGAATCTAAATATAGCCTATTGTTCCACACCTCACAACTACAAGTGGGTGAGTACGGACGTCCGTCCGTCCGTCCGTTCGTCCGTCCGCCCTGGTTAACCCAAATTGACCGTTTCTTCTAGCATTAATATGGCTTGCTACAAAGCTTTCAAACTTGCATGGATGTTGTATATGAACACTCTCCACGCGCCTGTATCACCTGACTCCATTTTGACCTTCACCTTGACCTAATTTTGGACTTAGACTTATTGAAAGGCCAAATTCTTGGTCAAATAGACGAAAGTCAGTGACAATGGAGGCATGTAATATTGTTTTAATTTTTAATAAATCAACTTGAATTAAACAATTAAACTATATTAATGCCATATCTCACACCATGCTTCCACTACATAATATATAACTCAAATATGCCGTATACTCCAAATTATTGAACATATATACATTATCAAACACCACCAAGCACCGATGAAAGACGCATGCCCAGAGCATGTGACCAAGTCACGTGCTCTGGGACATGCATATTATGCATGCCTCCATTGTCTAGACCAACATCAAATAGACGAAAGTCAGTGACAATGGAGGCATGTAATATTGTTTTAATTTTTAATAAATCAACTTGAATTAAACAATTAAACTATAGTAATGCCATCTTGAGAGAAAAGTATTTAGCTGAACAAAGGGAAATAACCGCTAAATACATTAATCTAGAATCAAGTAATACTACAATCAATTAGGATCTAAGATCCAAGGGAGATAACACACACTCAACTAAATCCATAAAATGTTGTGGTGATCTCCCTTACATCGTAGCAAGAAATGTTCACTGAAACCGTAGTTAAAACTAGATTTTGAAACATATTAAACAAGTTATTCACATGACATAAATTGGTATTTATATCTCTAACTGTATATAAACAACGTAAATTCACACAAAAATGACCTTATGACAATATGACTGAATGGTCAAGTTTCCACACACTAATCCTTGAGAATTTTGTCCGTGAAATTATCTTGTATCTTGCTATGAACATAATGTTCTCTGAACACTTCTGCATTTTTCCACCTCCCAACTTTCATAATTGATTGTTCACTGAATCCTGCATCGACCGCCGCTGTGGCGCCAGTACATCTAAAGTCTTTAGGGCTGAAACCTTCTAATCCAGCCATAGTCAGCGCCCGAGAAAGGATACTACTAACGGTTGTCGCAGAAACTGCATTAATATGGATTTTGCAATGTTAGAAATAGTGGCCCATTGTGAGCTCTATGTTTAGCTGTTCGTGAAATGTAAATCTGTAAACACAGCACCGGACATACTGCAGTATCCGAAGCACATGGTACTGTGACGATAAAACCCCGTCTTTGAGAATCATTTTTAATTCCGTGGAATGTTATGTCCATAGAATGGTTGGAAAAATTTACATCACACACTCTCAAGCATCGTGCTTCTACAACACTTTCCTTTGAATACTGTACTGAACGCGGTGCAATATCAGATGGTCTCAACATAGCACACAATGCTAACAGTGTTATACACTTAAGTCTCAAAATTTCAATTTGTAATTGTTCACTGTCAGGGAGTGTTTTGAAAAGTTTCACAAATGGTTGAATAGGTATTGTCTTTGATCTATTCATAGGCGCTGTAGTCCCAGATTTAATAATGGCACTTTTAAGGTGGCTATCTCACAAGATTGCATAGGATTCAGCATACCAATTGCTTCATAATAACTGCCTAACGCAGCTGAAGTATTCTTCATAACTGATTCAGGTCTTCGTGACCTTGAGGCAATGTCACACAAAAAGTCTGCTACTATGGCACTGTTTTTGGGCGGAAAATCGCTGTGTCGCGATTTACAAAACTCTCTAAATTGTTGTAACTGTCTATTGTATGTTCCCAGTGTGCTGCTGGCCCAGCACAATGGTACCCTCCTAGCGGAAGATGCCGACCATCCTTTGGCCTGTAACTGTTTTTCCCAGACACTTTCCAAGCGTAAATCCGCCACTTCCTGTTTTTCATTGGTTCCGTTCCCTTGTTGAAAAACTGAATTGAATGTTTGTTTATTGGTAAATGAATTGGTGGTCTGACCACAAGTTTGAGTAACGTCTTGTACCACACTTGA
This sequence comes from Spisula subtruncata, assembly GCA_963678985.1. Lineage (NCBI taxonomy): Eukaryota > Metazoa > Mollusca > Bivalvia > Venerida > Mactridae > Spisula > Spisula subtruncata. Next base: position 29,894,170 of record OY787678.1, on the reverse strand, counting down.
TTTTTCCATAGTGGTGCTATTATGGTTGCTTCTGCCGAATCTGTTTGCACTTTGTTTAGTATCTTGGGCAGGAGTCTGAATGGTGCATTTACGAAATTCAGCTCTTCCCCCAATTGTTTTGAGACAATGCGTCTATTCCCTCCGTCTCCGGGTCGTAGGATAGCGAATTGTAGCACTCGAGCTGCCGCGTTTGGTACGATGCAAATCTGTCCACTGTATGTGGGCCGAAAGCCCAGTCTATATACCTGAACAGTCTTGGGTGAAGTTTCCATTCGTAATGGGTAGCCCGTTCGTTCACTCTCGATAGCCCATCTGCTCTTATATTCAATATTCATGATAAATGGTGTACACGAAGATCGATTTCCATCCGGAACACCAGGCCCCACACTGCCTGTGCTAGAACTGTTAATGATTGCACTGGACCACCCAAATTGTTTAGATATGCACATGTTACTATGTTGTCTGTTAACACTGTTACTGATTTTCCGTGAATCAAAGTACTGAATGATTCTAGGGCAAGATAAACTGCTGCTAATTCTCGGAAGTTTGACGGTCTGGTTGACATTGACTTGTCCCACACCCCGTAGGTCTCCTGGGATTGATTGGTTACACACGCACCCCATCCACTTGCGGATGCATCGGTTTCTATCTGAATGGACTCTCGGTGAGGCTTTTTCACGAACCCATTCCAACACTCTAACGCATTGATCCACCACTGAAGATCCGTCATTGTTGGATTATCTATTGTCATTATCTCGTCCCATGACGCGCACTTGGCAATCAACCTGTAAGTATTGCGTAACAATAATTTCGCTGGCAAAATAGCCCTTGACATACCAACACACTGTCCAGCTACCCTAGCTAATTCTCTTTTTGTACAATTCTTTTTAATTAAAACTCGCTTCAAATCTTTTCTTAATTTTCGAATACGTTCACTATTTATCTTGAGGATTGGCACACCATCCTCACCAACTGAATTAATGAATTAATAGTATAGCCTATAAAACCTATTTTCGTATTTGGTTCAAGTGAACACTTCTCAAATTTAATAAACCAACCTAACATTTGCAAACAATCTATCAATAATGTTCGTTGATGCACAATATTTTCATAACTAGCAATTAAAAATATATCATCAACATATACTGAGTTCCAAAAGTTCCGCATCCAATATTTGATGTGTCTTTTTTACTAGAATCTCCAACTAATATATGTTAATTCAAATGCGCATGTGTAGAGCGATGTGTACTTGATATAAATCCATGACCGTTATCGATTTGAAGATATGTATCGATCCATAATTAAACCACATGTGACACCACCCCACGATTCCAAAGTACACAAAACGAAAAACTACTATTTTGTAGTGGAAGGGAGGTAATAAATACCGAAAATTATCTCTCTTTGGCCACAGACAATTATTGATGTTGCAATAGAGTCTGTACAAAAGGCCATATTTTAAGAAACAACATCCTTGACATAAAAAACCCAACAAAAAAGAAAGTTTCCCATAATTTTAATGTTGGATGGACTACAATTAAGCTACAACAATGCCGTTGTTCTTGGTGCAAACATATAGCAGCATTACCCGTCTATGTCAGCGGCATTGACCCTTGACCTGTTGTCACGTGGTACGTCATATACAGTTGTTTTCGGATGGAGATGATACAACAGTCTTATTATGATAGAGACATATCAATTTAATTCGACGCAATGTATTTTTAGGGAAACACCAGCTTCTCGCGTCTTATATACACGAGTCGTTCACAATTATCAATTTTTGCAATCAAATTAAGCGAACATTTCTAACTTTTTTGACTAACTTATTGTGTTTTTTCGTAACACAGACTTGATGCAAGTAAAATGGAATAGAAATTAAAGTAAAAAATGAAGAACCCAAATTATGCGTGATTAAATAGACGTTTTTATCATTTGTGATGGTGTGATCATTCAAGCGTGACGAAATCCAACGGAAATAGGTTCAACATAAACACTAAGGGTACGCAAATGGACAATGTTCCTAGAAAGTTCTTTTAAGTTAACTTTTCAAAAAAAAAAGAATTTTGAATTAAGATGCAGAACTTTTGGAACTCAGTATATATAACAATTTTCAAACCACATTCTCTTAAATATTGTACCACAGGTTTAAGAATTTTACAGAAAAAATAAGGCTGATAAGCCAAATGGTAACACCCGCCATTGGTAATAAACTCCACGCCAGCTTATTCCTAAGTATTTTCTATCCTCCTGTCTAACTAGCACATGGTGAAACCCGTTTTGCAAGTCCGCAGAAATAAAATTATCGCCGGTCTGGACTAAATTAAGGACAGTATCAATATTCTCATACACAAATTTTGGTGGCGAGCATGAATCATTAATTTTTCTAAGGTCACACACTAGCCGGAGTTTATTACCTCTTTTGGGAACAACAGAAAGCGGTGAAACACAATATGGTTTACAATTGTCAAATGTTTTTTCAATAGCACCTTGGGCTAGTAAGTTGCCACCTCAGTGTCAATAAATGCAGTATATTTATCATTCAATTGTCTGTTAGGTATAAAGAAACTGGTAGGTTTCTCATGAAAAGGTATAGATACACCATTGTGAATCCAATCAAGAACGACTGGATTGTCAGTCAGTGTTTTCCATTTATAAAAGTTATTGAACAAATTACCAGCAATAAATTCCCCCGTGTCTCTGGTAACACCTGATGAAAACTTGGATATACACATATTTATGCAATACAATGAAAAAAACACTAAAACGTTTCAATAATTCAACTGTGAATAAGTATTATTGAAGTAAAACTTCAACTGTCAAACATAAATGTTCAATCAACGTCCTTCGGATGCGTCGTCTCGGTCTGTAGACGCTTGGAAATCCCGACCTTGATTGTGGAATCTGACGTCATAACCTCGATTGCGGGAATCCCCGCGACCACGAGCTCCGTTTCGCCCTCCGCGATTTCGACCCCGTGAGTACGAACCACTGTTGTTCGATGTGCTCCTATGTTTTAAGATAGTGGCAGTCCTATCTATAGCATTTAAATGTTCCTCCCGAATATCGGATTGGCCGCCCATGATTGACTTATACTGGTTTGCGTAGTCCTTATCATAGTTTTTGTTGACAACAAGTTGGACACCTTCGTCTTGCACAAATCGCATTAACGACGTAAACACAATAAGACAGTCCTCCTGATTGGTACCGTCGGGATCAGAACATATTTTCAAGCCAGTTTCACAGTATTTAGAAACTTTTTGTAATACCTGGAAGATGGCAGCATCCTCATTTTTCACATTTTTTCTTGGCGTGGTAAACAACAGGTCAGCTGGCAGTTTTTGACCCGCGTATTTGTTTTTAATCTCCGTAAAAGCGTTCTGGACTTCAAATGTCCTGGGTGTCGTTACCCCTTGTGCCCCGGTGGCAGCCTGACTGGTGTCGGGGAGACGAACACCGGCAATAGGTGTTCCAAAGTGTTCCTGATTCGGAACCGAAAATCCCCCGAATAATGGCGCCCGTTCACCGCCGTTTTCACACAGTTCAACACGTTTATTTAACTCACTGAAATTCTCTCTAATAGTCCTCAGCTCCCTAAATATTCCGTCAGAAAAATCCTTAAACTTATCTTCATCCGACGACATAACTTTTAATGTAATCAACACGTTGGAAACGTTAAAATATTCGATTTCTTTACTGGTCGAAACAAATTTGGCCTCACGGCGTGGAAGCACCGATGAAAGACGCATGCCCAGAGCATGTGACCAAGTCACGTGCTCTGGAACATGCATATTATGCATGCCTCCATTGTCTAGACCAACATTAACCCAAATTGACCGTTTCTTCTAGCATTAATATGGCTTGCTACAAAGCTTTCATACTTGCATGGATGTTGTATATGACCACTCTCCACACACCTGTATCACCTGATTCCATTTTGACCTTCACCTTGACCTAATTTTGGACTTAGACTTATCTCCCTTTAGTATTTTCACAATAAAATTTTGTCTGGAGCGTATCTTCAAAACTATTTAACATATTGACTTGAAATATGATATATAAATAGATGGCAACTTGGAGAAGTGCATTGACAAAGAACCATAACTCTGTCTGTCTTTAATTTTGAATTATCTCCCCTTTCGTGTTTTTATAGTCAAATTTTGCTCTGAGTATATCTTCAAAACTATTTAACATATTTACTTGAAACTTGGAATATAAAAAGATGGCAACTTGGAGAAGTGCAATGACCAAGCAATATAACTCTGTCTTCTTAAACTTTTAATTATCTCCCATTTAGTATTTTCAGAATAAAATTTTGACCGGAGTGTATCTTCAAAATTGTTTTTTTAGATATTGCCTTAAAACTTGATATATAAATAGATGGTAGCTTGTAGAAGTGCATGGACAAAGAACCATAACTCTGTCTGTCTTACATTTTGAATTATCTCCCCTTCAGTATTTTCATGATAATTGTTTGTCTGGAGCGTATCTTCAAAAGTATTTAAAATATTGACTTGAAACTTGGTATATGAATTGGTGGCAACTTGGAGAAGTGCAGTGACAAAGAACCATAACACCTGTATCCCCAGATCACACATGAAGTCAATCAAGGCACTGCTTTCAAATGTGGCATATTCGTTTAACATCATAAGTCCCTTATAGTTAAAAGCCATGTAACACTATCAAACATTTTAACTGAATAATGGCCCCTGATTGACTTACAGCTTTTTATGGACATGGCTTCCACGGGGGCATAAGCGTTTATTGAACGCAGTCTTGTTTTTCTTTATTCTGAGAGTTAACCTTAATGGTTTAGTAAGGATTATTTAACAGTCAAAAGGTAATAATGAGCTGGGGCAAAATATTTCTTGTAATTGATTTCTGTGATGCAACGGCTACGTATTAACATATACATATATATGAAAAATATTCTGTGAGCGAAACGAGCACGAAAAATGCCCATCTTACCGAAAACATAAGAAAAAGTACCAATATTATTTAGAGATATGTAAGACTAGTTTAGGCCGAACATTATACATTTAATCTGAATTATTGAGGAGACAAAACTATGTATGACTCCTTGTTCTGACATCGGGGACCTGACCCCTGTAGGTCGCATGACTCCAACACACATGAATTGTGACCTTCTGAAGCATTTTTCGTATATTTTAAGTACTCATTCGCTTAGTCAAAATAGTCAATATGTTCATTGCTCTTTCTGGTGAAATATCTTATAAGATATATATTTACAGTTTATAAGTATAAGTTTTGTAGACATACTGTCAGCTAACCCACATAATACAATCGAACAATGATACCTATGCTGTTCTATGTACATGCACATTTTTATTTCAGACAGAATTATATCAGTTCAGTTTTTAAAAATGATGTTTTTATCACCAGAGTCAAAACATTCTTCAAAGGGCATAGAATAAAAACACATTTCAAACAATAGTAATTGATGTACACCTATAAAGTCTGTGGCAGTCGCTTGCAACACATTATTATTTGGGTGTTTTGGGGGCCCCTGTGAATCAGTGTAACGGCCACCAGTGGTTATGCTGTTGTCGTCACAAATAACCACAAATGTGACATAAATGTTTGGCAATAATGGACAATCTGGGCTCGTCCTAAGAAGTACCATTCGCAAACTTTGATTAAGGTGGGAATATGGCGTATTAATAACTTAATTTTCTGTAGGCTAGTCGTAATATATTTATATAAAGTTATTTTATTTCATTCAAGAACAGAAGAAAAAAGTGTTTGTTCAATATTTGTTTTATTATTTATTCAAAGTTTTAAAAAAAATCTCAGCCACCTTGGGGGGGGGGGCACGTGCCCTCGTGCCCACTGTCTGGATCTGTGCCTGATGTCTGATAGACCAGATTACATGTACATACTAAAATTTACGGAACCCACGGAACTCTAAATAACTTTTTTATTTATGCATGTATTTTTAATATTATTGAAAGGAGCAGTGTAAAGTATGTCTGATAGAGCAAAATACATGCTTTTAAATTATATTTTTACCTTGTCATTACGTCGTTGATGTAAATTAAGCACGCAGACTGGTGATTGCTATTTTTATACGACACGAAAAGAGAGTTCTGCTATTACAAAAAAGATACGAGGAAAACGGACAGGGAAGGCAGGACTCAACTTAACCAGCCGAGCACAGAAATCAGTAACATCACAACACTAGTACAGAATAAATCGTGAAGACAAATTCAATTTGTGTACGAAATCTCACACCGAATAATATTTCCTGAACGAGTTTGATATAAATACATGTATATCAATTGAGAATCACGTGATCAAATGATTAACGTTAGCACTCAAAACGAATGCGATTTCGTCTGCTAACGGTGAGGTTTTTTTCTTAATTATAACGATCGGGCATTTAATATGGTTATATTAAATAGCCTAAAGTATCTGTAAGAATACCCGACAAGTACCGATTTCGCTCTATCTTTAGCTGTTTTTGATTGATGCTGGACCAAATGCAGTTTTCAACCGAGTGTAATACCTTGGTCGAGCATCAGTTAACAACAGCTGAATATAGAGCAAACTTTGTTAATGTCTAGTGTTCCTACATAAATGAGACCTTCTTTAGTGCACGATCGCTATAATCAAGAAAAAACTCACCATTAGCGGACAAATCGCTCATGTTTTGAGTGCAAACGTTATTCATTTCAAATCATTTGATCACGTGAGTCTCCACACTGAGATTATAGTATTCGCTATACTAACCTGTATGCAAGGACAGCCATGTGATATTTACCAGTAACTAACTACAACAGAAATATTCCTTATTACATGATTCAGTTGGTGTAACAAGTTGGTACATTTGTAGTTTATTTACTAATCTAAAGATGGCACTCGTAGTTTTAGACAAGATTTTGTTTCCTATATAAGTAAAAACATGACCCCCGGTGCTTCATGAAAATTGGAACTTATGTTGACCAAACTGACATGTAAACAGTTTGTTTTACCATATGTTATGAGTAATTTTCCTACAGTTTTCTCGTGTATTCTCAAAATATCGACTTCGTATTTACGACATTCTCATGCTATAGCTAGCGACATGTAGCTTTTAATTAAATATGTGCTCCTTAACAGAAATCCGTAGTCAAATTCAATATATTTTATGCTCACACTTCTGTTAAATGATTACTTACTGATTAACTGCAGATAAACTGTTTCACAATATTATACGCGTGAAGCCTACCCATCGCATTATTTTAACCATAGAAGCTACTAATTTATGTAGCTCTATATTTTAACTCGATGCATTACTTGGGAGAAATTTAGTGGCGTTTAACCGGCCAAACTATAACGCTTGCAGTATGGAAAAGGCCGAGTTTCATGATTGATAACGCGGTTTAAAATAGTTCAATCAAGCTCGAGTTGTTTGTCTCGCTGGTGGTTTATATCAGCTTTTATGTAAGTTAAGCTTATGTTTTTGTTTTAAGATATTAATGCAATTGAAATGTGAGATCTAGATTCTACTTGAAATTGTCTGTAAAACAATGCTGACATTTATTTTTATCCATACACAATCGGGCTATACGCCGTACCGCACAGATCCATTTTCCATTATGGCCAGAGGGTGCTTAATTCGACAACAAACGGACGATGATCTCCCTTGAATATAAAACTATAAATTTGTAAACACAATTTAACACACGGCCTTTTTGCCAAAATTGTGAAGAAGCCCAAGCATGTTAGATTTGTGAAACGTAAAGCCCGATTTTTCTTCTAATTGTGAAATTCAAGCGTAGTTTTGCTTTTGAATTGTGAAAGAGGAAGCAAGATATTCACTTTAATAAATTTGTGAAAGCAATTTACAACTAATATTTCCCTTTATTTTCACTAAAGGCTTGATATATTTCATTATTGAAAGTTAAATTTTAGCTACTCTGGATTTGTCAATTTTAAATTGTTGAACATTTGAGCCTATGTAAGTGGTTTCATTTGTGAAAGTGGCATTTATTTGGTTTGTGAAACTTGCATTTTGGAACTGTGAATCACCCTCCTTCAAACTGTGAAGTAGCCTTATTTTGGTCTCTGTTATATAGTGAAAAAAAGCCCTGCAACTGAAACTCGACTCTATTGTCCAGATATGAATATTCAAGTGACACAAGGGTTATAACTGTAAAGAATATGTTTGTACCAACAGATTATTGGAGGTCATATTCTTTTGATAGCACCTTTCAATATAAATATTAAAGTTATAATATTGTTATACTTGATCAAAACAATTTTCAGTCAAGCAAAGTCGATTAATCAAGAAAAATATATACCTTAGGGTATACAAGACAATATCATACAAAACATATTGGAATTTTAACGTAAAATTAATTTATGACCCGGTGGGTCAAAGAAAATTTTATTGTTTTGCAACTATGTAACAGGGAAAGAACCAGTGCAACCAGACCGGGGCTCGAACCCGGGACCCTTCGCTTACAGGGCGAATGCTCTACCGACTGAGCTAGCCGGCTGCCTACACAAGTTTCTCCCCTATTAGTTATTAAATCCTATTCACCCGGCTACACACACCCAATCCTTCGAAGAATTCATCCTCGAATTTCAGGAGTACCAGAACCTCTGTGGGACGTTCTGAGTGTGTATGGTGGGTTATTTGCGTTGGGTGCCAAATGTAACAGGGAAAGAAAAATGTGCAACCAGACCGGGGCTCGAACCCGGGACCCTTCGCTTACAGGGCGAATGCTCTAACGACTGAGCTAGCCGGCTGCCTACACAAGTTTCTCCCCTATTAGTTATTAAATCCTATTCACCCGGCTACAACTATGTTCAATACGAATAGAAGTGTTATGTACAATTGTTATATTTAGTTATAACTGGAAGAATAATACTTTTTCATTGATTAGCCTCTTTGATCAGTAATATCACTTTTATAAATTTGTGATAAAACATAGTGAAATCGTCGTCTACACAAACATATTAATAAATGTAAAAAATATGTCTTTGGTCTACAGAAGAAATGGGATTGTATTCACTTTGAACTATGGATTCTTATTGAGGACACACGTAAAAAGGACAATAAATTTGATTTTTGAATTAGTAATGAATACGAAAAAGTGAATTACAGTAGGCGGTATCTGAAATAGTGTTTCTAATCAGGTTTGAGCTATCTTGTGAGCATGCCTGGAAATACACCTACTCCGGATCTCCACTAAACTGTTGGTACAAATAGATTTTACTGATCACAATACAATCCTTGTGTCGTTTGAATATTCATATCTGGACAATATAGTTGGTGCGTGTCCCGAGTCCCTGACTCACATAATTGGCTGGGGACTCGTTAAATTTCGAAAATACTTTATATATATAGTGGGACTTTGTAAGTTCAAATGAAAAGGACTCGTGGTTATCCAAACCAAAATGAAACGCTGAGTTGGGGTCATTGTGTTTGCATTTGAATACAAAACCAGCCTAATTAGGCCAGATTTGTTTGTACCTTTATATATAAAACCAACTTGCATAGAGTTCCAGATATCAACTATTAAAACTTGATTTGCCACTTATAACGGTAACAATGTTTAAACATAAAATGCTTTCTATTCAGGTTTTTAGCTCACCTGAGCACGAAGTGCTCATTGGTGAGCTTTTAGGATAGGTGGCTGTCCGGCGTCCGTCGTCGTCCGTCGTCGTCCGTCGTCCGTCAACAATTCCTTTAAATGACTTCTTCTCCTAAACCGCTTGGCCAAATTTGATAAATATTAACAGGAATGTTCCTTGGGTGGACCTCTACCAAAGTTGTTAGAAAATTTCCGGTCTGGCGCATAACTAGGTCACACAGGCTAAAAATAGATTTTCAAAAAGGAAACTTTAAAAATCTTCTTCTCTGAAACCGTAAGGCCTAGAGCTTATATATTTGGTATGTAGCACCACCTTGGGGTCCTCTACAAAGATTGTTCAAATTATCTCCCTGGGGTCAAAATTGGCCCCGCCCCGTGGGCCCTTAGTTTTACATAGAGTTATATAGGGGATACCTTAAAAAATCTTCTCCTCCCTGAAACCGCTTGGCCCAGGGCTTTCATATTTGGTATGTAGACTCAGCTAGAGGTCCTCTACAGAGATTGTTCAAATTATGTCCCTGGGGTCAAAATTGGCCCCGCCCCGGGGGCCCTTAGATTTACATAGAGTTATATAGGGGAAACCTTTAAAAATCTTCGTCTCCGAAACCGCTTGGCCTAGGGCTTTCATATTTGGTATATAGACTCAGCTAGAGGTCCTCTACAAAAATGTTCAAATTATGCCCCTGGGGTCAAAATTGGCCCCGCCCGGGGGCCCTAAGTTTTACATACAATTATATAGAGAAAACCTTAAAAAATCTTCTTCTCCGAAATTGCTTGGCCCAGGGCTTTCATATTTGGTATGTAGACTCAGCTAGAGGTCCTCTACAAAGATTGTTCAAATTATTTCCCTCGGGTCAAAATTGGCCCCACCCTGGGGGTCACCATTTTACTTAGACTTATATAGGGAAAACATATAAAAATCTTCTTGTCTAAAACTACAATGCCTAAGAGCTTTGATATTTGGTATGTAGCATCATCTAGTGGTCCCCTACCAAGATTGTGCAAATTATGCCCCTGGGGTCAAAATTGGCCCAGCCCCGGGGGTCATCGTTTTACATAGACTTATGTAGGGAAAATATATAAAAATCTTCTTGTCTAAAACTACACTGCATAGAGCTTTGATATTTTGTATGTAGCATCATCTAGTGGTCCTCTACCAAGATATTTCAAATTATGCCCCTGGGGTCAAAATTGGCCCCACTCGGGGGGTCACCATTTTACATAGACTTATATAGGGAAAACATATTAATATCTTCTTGCCTAAAACTACACTGCCTAGAGTTTTGATAATTGGTATGTAGCATCATCTTGTAGTTTTCTACCAAGATGTTCAAATTATTCCTTTGGGTGAAAATTGTGCAGGGTTTATAATCAGGTGAGCGATATAGGGCCATCATGGCCCTCTTGTTTTTAAAGTCTGACAGTTTGTTGGATATCTTGTAGTCAGTTTCGAAGACTACATTGCCAGGAGGAAATGTGCTTCACAGTTTTTTTTCTTGTTTTCACAAAATATTTGTACTTCCCATTGTAAGCCAGCGATATGAACAGAACAGAACAGAACAGATTTTTATTAGGACTTGTACAAAGTACATCGTCCGATTCACATACATATTTACATAATATACAATAATAATCACGTGATCTATATACAAAAAAGTTCAAACAAATATAACAAAACAATTGATAGAAAATACAGTTGTAGATGAGGATAAATAGTAATTAAACATTCAATATAGTTGTTCGCAAGAACAAAGCTTCTTTAATATATAAAGACAAATGAATGAGAACGTTTTTGTTACAGGAATTTAATAACTCAATAAATTTGTAAACGGACGGACGTTGGTAAAAATAAATACCGATATATTTCCTTCTAATGACGTTAAAACATGGGCATATACAAACAAAATGAAACTCATCTTCTAAATCTAATTGGTTGCAACATAAACAATACCTTTCTTCTCTATTTACACGATTACGTGCATATCTACCCGTTTGCATTCTTAAAGGAAGTACTGACAGTCTAAGTCTACAAAAATAAAATCTAAGGCTTTTTGGCAAAACATCTAAATAGCATTCATATTCATGTACTGGTTTCAATTCTTTGTATAATATTTAAACCGGACTGTGCAGTTGCCTACACCATTCCTGATTAAAACAATTAATCACTCTACTTTTAAATTCAGATAAAAATAACATCTTATTAATTGTAGCAGCATTTTCGAAAACATGCGTGAATCCATAATTGTTTAAAATTCTTCTAATATTCGAAATCCAATTTTGACGGCCTTTATCCGAATCAGTCACAGCTTCATTATAAACTGTACGTAATATTATGTTATCAGTGTTCGTGGTTTTTAGCCAGTATTGTATAATGCGTACATAGCGGTGAATATAGAGAGGATACCTACCAAGTTCCCCGTAGACAGCAGCTGTACATGTATTACTTCTAACCTTAAGAAGGCGCTTACAAAATTTCAAATGTACCTCTCTACCTCTTTAGATTTAGTGTAACCCCAAATTTCGGATAAATAATTAAGTACCGGTAGAACAAAAGCATCAAATAACATACAAAGTGTCTTAGGTTTCAAATCAAAGTCATTACATTTATATAAAAGTACATTCAAAGATTTTAAGGCCTTACCAACAAGATGCTCTATGTTAGCACCGAAGTTACCAGTATAAGTAAAAATTGTTCCTAAATAGTTGAACTCGTCAACCACCTCTATGACTTGGTTATTATAGATCCATCTTTCTGTAGGTAATAACCTACCGCGCTTGCGAAAAACCATAATTCTTGTTTTTGCTGTATTTACAGTTAGGCCCCAAGTATTGCAGTATATATTCAAACGGTCTAAATGGGATTGCAATTCTTCCGGTGATTTTCCTATAATAGCCATTTCATCAGCAAATAATAACAATATTAATAAAATATCGTCAATTTGTACACCAGAATTTGTATCATTTTGTAAGTAAAGTTCCAAATCTTCCACAAAAAGGGAAAATAACAAAGGGGACATAACTTCACCTTGTCGAAGACCGACAGCATAATCAAAGTAATCTGAGAATGTGGAACACGATTTAACACAGGATTTAACTTTTTGGTACATGTCCTTTACAATTCTTAATACCTTGCCTTGAATTCCGCTTTTAAATAATTTCAACCAAAGTGCATTTCTATAAATAGAATCGAAACACTTCATCATATCAACGAAAACAACATATAAGCGTTTATTTTCATTTAAATATTTTTGCACTAGTGACATTAGAATAAATATGGCATCCACTGTTGAGCGCCCTTTTCTGAAACCGAACTGTGCGTCTGAAATAATATCATTACTTTCGCAAAATGATTCTATTCTTTTGTTAAGCACAGTAGTGAACAGTTTAGACATACAGCTAAGTAAAGTTATACCGCGATAATTGTTTACATCATCCGTGCTACCTTTCTTATGTAATGGTACTATTAAACCTTCCATCCATTTTACAGGATAGTAACCAGAATTTAAGATGCTGTTAAATATATCGCATAAATGTGAAGAAAAGATATCAATACATTCAATAAAATACTCATTCAATAAACAGTCGCTACCTGCAGATTTGTTCCGTTTGAGTGACTTAATAGCGCGCTGGATTTCATCAATGGTAATTGGTTGATCAAGTTCTGGGTAGCTGTCATTAGTTTGATTAAAATCGTTATTACTACAGAAATGTTCTGTTTCATCATTATAACAATCAAACATTCCGTTACTCAAGTTAGAAAAATATTCCTTAAATTCGTCAATAGAAATACTATCACCTGATGGCTTTGACTTCGATTTAAAATATTTCCAGAATTCTTTGGGTTTACATTTTTTCAGATTTTCTATTTCACGCATTTTTAATTTGTAAGACCTATTTTTATTTTTATTTACAACACATTTGTAATTCCGTTTGCGCTCAAACAGCAATAACCTATTTGCTTCTGACTTATCTGCATTAAAAGTATTTAAAGCTTGTATGTATAACTTTCGCGCATTTTCACAGTCAGCATTGAACCATTCAGCATTTTTCACGCATGAATCTACAACAAAATAAGACTTGTTACTAACTTTATGACATTTAGAAAATAATGGATCCGCAACGGAGCGCACAATATCCGTAAAGTCATTTACCGCACAGTTAACAGATTGGCGACTTTCGCAATCAATATTATCAACAACATGATTAAAACGCGGTAAACATCCATTAGACCACAGCTTACTGTAACTGACCAATCAATGAGCAGAAAAAGTGTTGAATAAATCCCATAAATTTTTTTATACCACACTTTTCTGTGGTATATAGAAAAAGTGTTGTATATAAACTTACATTGATTTATCCAATACTATTTAGGCCAAGCAAAATAATCCATCAAGTCAGGAATTTATAGCTTTATTGTAAACACAATCCATCGACAAGTGTGAATGTAACAGTAAAGTTAAGCATTAACAATCACTATACGTATAGGATAGAACACGAGTAAGTGTTGGGTATGAAAACTAAATCGAGTTTACGAGATTTTATGTTTTCATACCCAACACTTACTAGAGATCTATCTGTCTTAGACCACAGCTAAAAATGTTAGTTTCTCAGATACAATTTGCACAACAATCAACTACTTAATACTATGATTAATACTAAAGTAAACACAATATCCCCAAATCGTTTACATTAGCCATTCATAAAATAAAATCAAGGACTGTTTGGTGCACGGGTGTTTTGTGTTTTCGTTGGTAACATTCCATTGGTCAACTTTCTTTCTGTATCGTACATATTTTACATATCTTTTTTAAAGCAAGTGTACATGCATGTGCTTTTAAAAACAAGTAGTGGAACTTGATTTACTTCATGAAACTACTACATCGATGGCTTAGAATAAGAAGGTCGTAACTACTACTTACGACATTATAAGACTCATGCATATTTGAAATCTGCTTCACAAGGCTCTTCTTATGAGCCTATTTTTATGAAAATCTAAAATTGTCATGTTGACCAAAATGAAGTTTTAAAAACTTGTTTTCCTATAGTTAAAGAGTAAATTACTGACAGTTTTCTCTTGCATGCATGATTTTTCTCAATATATCGATTTTGTAGTTACGACCTTCTCATTCTTGCCATCGACATGTAGTATGTTTTTGGAGTTTTAGGACGTAACCGCGGTTACGCAGATCAAGCATCTTCCATCCTGAGACCTTTTAGTCAAAGATCTGAATGAAAATCAAAGGTTTAAGGACGTGCAACCGCATTCAGAACAGTGCCAGCCGAAAGATACCTGAAAGCAACATTCTTGGACTTGTTCAGCATACGAGCAATATGCACAATGACGCAATTCTGAGATATTACCAGGACTAATTTTTCATCATTTAAATATACAGGGTATTCGTCTATATGAAAACAATTTAGACTAACAAGCAATAATGGCACGCAGTGGGCATAGAAGCACTGCTGTGTATTATTATAAACAACCGTTAGAGGCACTGGAGTGTAACTTATCATCCAAACTACAAACGCCATCGAAGACGCCTCCATCGCCCCAGTCTACAGCTGGACTAGTCGTCTCGGCAACGGTTATCAAGGCCGAGTCTGCTGGCTTGCCAGACCCAAATGCTATTGTGATAGAAGTACCTGACTGTATATCTGCTATTATTGGTTTTCAAAGGCGGCAGAAAATGTAAAAATGTTATTTCACTGCAAGTTTTTTTCATTTTTGGCATACCGATTTTGTAAAAGAGCAGAAAACTCTTAATATGTTGTAACTGAATAGTTCATTAATTGACAATGATTTAATATTGTTTTAGATATACTTAACTGCATAAAAAGTATTTAAGTGCATGTATATGTTTTATAATCGATACTATTGTAATTCTTTTTGCTTCAGCTATAAATTATTCTGTATTTTAATGATACTTTACTCTAGACTAGTTACACAAAATATAGATATAATTTAAAGTAACATTACAATTTTAAGTTATTGAAAACGCCGCATCATCCTCTTTAAACTCAATGCTTGATGTTTGTATTGGATATATGCATGTATAGTGATTGTTAATGCTTAACTTTACTGTTACATTCACACTTGTCGATGGATTGTGTTTACAATAAAGCTATAAATTCCTGACTTGATGGATTATTTTGCTTGGCCTAAATAGTATTGGATAAATCAATGTAAGTTTATATACAACACTTTTTCTATATACCACAGAAAAGTGTGGTATAAAAAAATTTATGGGATTTATTCAACACTTTTTCTGCTCATTGATTGGTCAGTTACAGTAAGCTGTGGTCTAAATGCATATATCCAATACAAACATCAAGCATTGAGTTTAAAGAGGATGATGCGGCGTTTTCAATAACTTAAAATTGTAATGTTACTTTAAATTATATCTATATTTTGTGTAACTAGTCTAGAGTAAAGTATCATTAAAATACAGAATAATTTATAGCTGAAGCAAAAAGAATTACAATAGTATCGATTATAAAACATATACATGCACTTAAATACTTTTTATGCAGTTAAGTATATCTAAAACAATATTAAATCATTGTCAATTAATGAACTATTCAGTTACAACATATTAAGAGTTTTCTGCTCTTTTACAAAATCGGTATGCCAAAAATGAAAAAAACTTGCAGTGAAATAACATTTTTACATTTTCTGCCGCCTTTGAAAACCAATAATAGCAGATATACAGTCAGGTACTTCTATCACAATAGCATTTGGGTCTGGCAAGCCAGCAGACTCGGCCTTGATAACCGTTGCCGAGACGACTAGTCCAGCTGTAGACTGGGGCGATGGAGGCGTCTTCGATGGCGTTTGTAGTTTGGATGATAAGTTACACTCCAGTGCCTCTAACGGTTGTTTATAATAATACACAGCAGTGCTTCTATGCCCACTGCGTGCCATTATTGCTTGTTAGTCTAAATTGTTTTCATATAGACGAATACCCTGTATATTTAAATGATGAAAAATTAGTCCTGGTAATATCTCAGAATTGCGTCATTGTGCATATTGCTCGTATGCTGAACAAGTCCAAGAATGTTGCTTTCAGGTATCTTTCGGCTGGCACTGTTCTGAATGCGGTTGCACGTCCTTAAACCTTTGATTTTCATTCAGATCTTTGACTAAAAGGTCTCAGGATGGAAGATGCTTGATCTGCGTAACCGCGGTTACGTCCTAAAACTCCAAAAACATACTACATGTCGATGGCAAGAATGAGAAGGTCGTAACTACAAAATCGATATATTGAGAAAAATCATGCATGCAAGAGAAAACTGTCAGTAATTTACTCTTTAACTATAGGAAAACAAGTTTTTAAAACTTCATTTTGGTCAACATGACAATTTTAGATTTTCATAAAAATAGGCTCATAAGAAGAGCCTTGTGAAGCAGATTTCAAATATGCATGAGTCTTATAATGTCGTAAGTAGTAGTTACGACCTTCTTATTCTAAGCCATCGATGTAGTAGTTTCATGAAGTAAATCAAGTTCCACTACTTGTTTTTAAAAGCACATGCATGTACACTTGCTTTAAAAAAGATATGTAAAATATGTACGATACAGAAAGAAAGTTGACCAATGGAATGTTACCAACGAAAACACAAAACACCCGTGCACCAAACAGTCCTTGATTTTATTTTATGAATGGCTAATGTAAACGATTTGGGGATATTGTGTTTACTTTAGTATTAATCATAGTATTAAGTAGTTGATTGTTGTGCAAATTGTATCTGAGAAACTAACATTTTTAGCTGTGGTCTAAGACAGATAGATCTCTAGTAAGTGTTGGGTATGAAAACATAAAATCTCGTAAACTCGATTTAGTTTTCATACCCAACACTTACTCGTGTTCTATCCTATACATAATACCCGAGCGAAAACGCTCTTTGTATGAATCTGACCATCGAAATTTAGTTTCCGAACGCTCTTGGTCAACAGGCTCAGATGTGTTACACAACATCGTACAATATAACGGCGCATGATCGCTCCATTCATTTAATGGGTCAACAGTTAAAGTATTTATCAATGAAAAATTCTTTTCATGTGTAAGAAAATAATCAATCATTGAGCATCCATTGTGAGAAAGGTATGTATACTGATTACTATTGCCTACTCGACCATTCACAATACGTATTGATGTAGACTTACACAAATCTAACAACTTTATACCATGATTGTTATGTACATTGTCGACCGAGGCCCGTACTGGTGTACGGTCAGGGTCATAATCTAGGTCATCAAAGGCAATGTTTACGTCATCATGAATAATAAAATCTTGTTTATTAGCTACTCTGCTATTCAGATCTCCACAAATTACAACTTTACCAAGATCGCTGTAAGTATATATATCGTTTTCTAGAATGGCAAATAAGTCTACATCAACAGTATTATAAGCCGGAGAATCTTCACCCCAAATATAAGACCCACATAAATATATGTCTTCATCAACATTAAAGAATGTATGGTCTAACTTAATCCAAATAATAGTATCATGGTGATTTTTTACTATTTCAATACCATTTTTTAAATAATCTTTATATAACAAAACAACACCACCGCTACATCTCTTGGCATTACGGTGCTGGAATTTTCTAAAATAATTATGTGAAATAAAGCCATTTAGACATATATTACTGTGTTGATTCGTCCAAGTTTCGTACAAAAAACATATATCTGAGTTTGAAATAATATTCACAAAGTCTAAAGATTGTTGTTTCACCTTCGACAGTCCATGAACATTCCAGGATAGCACACATAATTTATCCCCAGCGAGTCCCTAGTCTCTCACAGCATGGCCATCCACATACAAGGTATCATATACAATCCAGGCTCGTTTACCTTGTTTTTTGGCTTCCTTTTTCAATGAAACTAGTTTTTTCCGTTTATCAGTCACTTCCTTGGGGAATTGTTCGTACATACCGAAATTCGTACCAACTAACGGTCTCCACTCCCTACGCACTAATTCGCGGTCCTGGAAGAATGTAAACTTGGCAATGATGCTCCTTATCTTACCCGGAATCGGCTGACCTGGTGACCTGTGGACCCTCTCAAAACGTATAGTGTCTGCAGTCTCCTTGGCTATCTTCAGTGCTGTATGTAGATGGTCGCGTAACTTTCTCTCGGTGACATCAACCTTCTCGTTACCATCAGCGTTGTCTTCGGGAATGTTCGTGAATACAAGGTTATTCCTCATTGACTGCGATTTCATATATGTTAGATCGTCACGAAGAACATCCCGTTCTTTCTCAAGATCGGCGACTCTGCTAGACAGCAGGCCTACGCCCAAGTCTGTCGTATCAACCTTGTCTTCTAGGCGACCTACACGTTCATCGGTATGCTTTGCGCGGTCACCCAAAGCATTCCATATCTTATTAAGATCAGTTTCAAACTTGGTTACCTTCTTCTCTAACAGTTCGATACCACTAAGCTTTGCTTCCATTGCTGCAAGTCTGTCGTTCACACCAGCCTTCATAGACTTCATAAACTCCATGAGGTCTTTCCTTGACGGTTCATCACCACATTCCGCCATATTGTTTACTTTACAATTGTCACCGTCATTTACATCAACAAACACATTTGAATCATTAAGAAGCTCAAATTGATTAGACAGATTCACATTTGCATCGTAAAGTACAGCATTAGCTTGAGTTATTACCTCACTGACAGAATTATTGATATCGTCTGACGGGCCTCTTTGTTTATACTGTTTGCTCTGGTTCAAATTTGCACTGCTATTTCCACTACTATTACGGTCTTTACGTTTATGACCGCGGCCCATAATCCGTATCTACCACATTAACACAATGTAATCCATTTTTATTCCAATGTTTGATTGTATTTATGTCACTTTATGTCCTTGTTTTAAAGTTTCACTGCGATTCAAAAAACGCGGCCATTTTCGCTAGCGATCACGTGACTCTTGTGTTTGCATTTGAATACAAAACCAGCCTAATTAGGTCAGGTTTTTTCTTGTTTTCTCAAAATATTTGTACTTCCCATTGTAAGCCAGCGATATGACCAATTTGTTACACACTAAAAGGGGAACGACACTACTACAGATTTGGATATGTTCAGTACTGGTCGAAGAAGAAGATGCCTGGTCTGTTAAATTTGATGCTCTGGAAGAAGTATACACATTCCCCTTAATTCCCTTTCATGATAACAAATGGGTCGTGTATGTCTATGATGATCTTTTGTTGCTGTTAAACCTGAGCCACACGTCTTAAAGTGTTAGTTGCCTACCTAAACAGTTGTTTCAGATCTGACTTGTATCAGCGGCGTTGATGCCTTTAAAATGATGGACTTTCGCTTTTATTTCTCATAACTTAATAAGTATTTGTGTAATTTGCATTAAACTTTGTACGAATATTAGTCAGCATGGGGAATTACTTATTAGTTATTAATCAGGACATGGTCAAATAGCAAGTGGGGTATTCGTTTCCTATCTAGTTCACTGTTATGTTTCTTTTAAACAACCGTAGGTCAAGTATTTATTTTCAACTCAAAGTACTTGTGCAGACTATGCATATCGCACTTCTGGGAAATATATGTCTCTAACATCTTGTTTTGTTTCAAAATAATTACATAATGCTAACGTGTATTCTTGAATCTTTTTCAGGATCTGCCCATTAATACGTATGGATAGAAAGGTTTCTACATTAAAAGAAGGTTAACACGTTTGTACATCGTTATATATAGTGTCACCACCGACTGAACAACTCGACTAGTTTGCACTCTAAAGCAAGGGAAGTCATTCTAGTGTATTTACATACTGGTGAAAAACGATAATATTGCGGTGTTTATAAATCAGCTTACTCAAAGAAAAGAACACTTATCAATCACATGAGAATGCATACAAATGAAAAGCCCATCAAGTGTGCTGTTTGTGGACAAGCTTTTATAGATCGATGTTCTCTAACCAAACACACAATGATTCATACTGGTGAAAAACCATTCAAATGTGATATTTGTGGATCTGCCTCTAATACAAAGGGTAATCTCTCTCGTCATAGAAGGACACATACCGGTGAAAAACCATTCAGATGTGTTATATGTGGATCTACTTTCGCTGACAAAGGTAGTCTTACTGACCACCTGAGAATACATTCTGGCGAAACCCCATACAAATGCGATATTTGTGGATCTGAATTCACAACCAGAAGTAATCTTAATCGTCATACAAGGCTACAACATACTGGTGAAACACCATTTCGGTGTGATGTTTGTGGATCTGCATTCAAGAAAAAAAATCATCTTACCCGTCATAAAAGGATACACATTTGTGAAAATACATTCAACCAATTTAAATGTGAAATTTGTGGATCTGCATTCACTGGTAAACGCTCTCTTACTATGCATAGAAGGATACATACTGGTGAAAAACCATTTACGTGTAATGTATGTGGATATGCATTCAATCAAGAAGGTAATCCATCCCGTCATAGAAGGACACATACTGACGAAAAACCATTCATATGCGTTATATGTGGATCTACTTTCGCTGACAAAGATAGTCTTACTGTTCACATGAGAATACATTCTGGCAAAAACCCATACAAATATGATAGTGTAGGATCTGAACTCACTGGTTAAAATTCTCTTAACCAGCATATAACGATACATACTGGTGAAAAACCATTTACGTGTGACACATGTGGATCTGCTTTCTCACAAAAAAGTAGTTTAACTGTTCACATGAGAATTCATTCTGGTGAAAAACCATATAAATGTGACATTTGTGGATCTGCATTTCTTGACAAAAGAAGACTTACACGTCATACAAGGAAACAACATACTGGTGAAAAACCGTTTAGATGTGATGTATGTGGAACTGCATTCTCACTTTCGAGTTCTTTAAATAAACACATGAGAATACATTCTGGTGAAAAACCATATAAATGTGAGATTTGTGAATCTGCATTCAAGAAAAACGCTCATCTCACCCGACATAGAAGGATACATTCTGGTGAAAAACCATTCATGTGTGATATATGTGGATCTGCTTTCTCGGACCCGAGTAGTCTTATCAGGCACTTGCGGACACACTCCACTGACAACCCATTTAAATGTAAAATTTGTGGATTTGCATTCACTGGTAAAAATTCTCTTACCCAGCATATGAGGAAACATACTGGTGAAAAACCATTTTCGTGTGATGTATGCGGAACTGCTTTCACACACAAAAGTAGTTTAAATGTTCACAAGAGAATACATACTGGTGAAAAACCGTTTTCGTGTGATGTATGTGGAACTGCTTTCTCAGACAAAAGTTCTCTTACTCGTCATAGAAGAATACATACTGGTGAAAAACCATTTACATGTGATGTATGTGGAACTGCTTTCTCAGACAAAAGTGCTCTTACTGGTCATAGAAGAATACATACTGGTGAAAAACCATTCAAGTGCAATGTATGTGGATCTGCTTTTTCAGTTTCAAGTACTCTTACTACACATATGAGAACACATTCTGGTGAAAAACCATTCAAGTGTGATGTTTGTGGATCGGAATTCTCACGAAGGGATCGCTTGAAATCTCATTTGAGAATACATTCTGATGGACATGAATAACCAATTATACATGTATTCTAATCAAATACATGGAAAATGACATGATCTTATATGAACAGACGCCGTTGAAAAACAGTCATGTAAAATATTATGTTGAAATGTTTCTATTCACAGACAGGGAGTTCGCTTCACCGTCATAAGGGAATACATCATTGGTGGTGATAATTTTATTGACCGAAAATATTAAGGCTTTGATGTTTAAATTGATTATTCATATAATAATATAACCTTACATACAAAAAGATGATCAGCATAATTAAGCTTTTTATTTAATAATCTAGAACACACGTGGATAAAGAGACATAAACATCAATATCAAATGTACAGCTTTGTCTATTGATGTTCGTGAACGGGCCGAATTACAAAATATGAATATCAAAACGTATTATTGAAAGGAGCAGTGTAGTATGTCCAGATCCAGATCAAGAAATGTTTGAGTGGGGGGGGGGCACGAGGTATGTATGGGATTCCGGGGGGGATTTCTTAACATATGTGTGAAAATGCACAGGAAGGGGTACATTTGTAGATGTGGGGGAATCCATAGTTACCTTTTTTATGTTATCAGCGGCAACATGTACATTGTGTATGTTCGTTCAGATTAGTAAGTGTTCAGATTCATTACTTTGTATATACCCGCTTTCATCCTTTTGACCATTGGGATATTATAACATAAGTAGGGGGAGGGGGTCCGGGGGCATACTCCCCGGGAAAAATTTCAAAGCAATGGATGAATATAGTGCATTCTAAGCCTATCTTGGAGACCTGAAATATCTTTTTTTTCTTAATTCTGAGAGTTAACCTTAATGGTTTAGTAAGGATTATGTAACAGTCAAAACGTAATAATGAGCTAGGGCAAAATTTCTCTTGTAATTGATTTCTGTGATGCAACGGCTACGTATTAACATATACATATATATGAAAAATATTCTGTGAGCGAAACGAAAAATGCCCATCTTACAAATACTTTTTCATTGAAAACATAAGAAAAAGTACCAATATTATTAAGAGATATGTAAGACTAGTTTAGGCCGAACATTATACATTTAATCTGAATTATTGAGGAGACAAATCTATGTATGACTCCTTTGTGCTGACATCGGGGACCTGACCCCTGTAGGTCCCATGACTCCTACACACATGAATTGTGACCTTCTGAAGCATTTTTCGTTTATTTTAAGTACTCATTCGCTTAGTGAAAATAGTCAATATGTTCATTGCTCTTTCTGGTGAAATATCTTATAAGATATATATTTACAGTTTATAAGTATAAGTTTTGTAGACATACTGTCAGCTAACCCACATAATACAATCGAACAATGATACCTATGCTGTTCTATGTACATGCACATTTTTATTTCAGACAGAATTATATCAGTTCAGTTTTTAAAAACGTTGTTTTTATCACCAGAGGCAAAACATTCTTCAAAGGGCATAGAATAAAAACACATTTCAAACAATAGTAATTGATGTACACCTATAAAGTCTGTGCCAGTCGCTTTCAACACATTATTTTTGGGTGATTTGGGGGCCCCTGTGAATCAGCGTAACGGCCACCAGTGGTTATGCTGTTGTCGTCACAAATAACCACAAATGTGACATAAATGTTTGGCAATAATGAACAATCTGGGCTCGTCCTAAGAAGTACCATTCGCAAACTTTGATTAAGGTGGGAATATGGCGTATTAATTACTTCATTTTCTGTAGGCTAGTCGTAATATTTATATAAAGTTATTTTATTTCATTCAAGAACAAAATAAAGAGTGTCTGTACAATATTTGTTTTATTATTTATTCAAAGTTTTAAAAAAAAAATCTCAGCCAACTGGGGGTGGGGCCACGGGCCCTCGTGCCCACTGTCTGGATCCGTGCCTGATGTCTGATAGACCAGAATACATGTACATACTAAAATTTACGGAACCCACGGAACTCTAAATAACTTTTTAGCTCACCTGAGCACGAATGTGCTCAAGGTGAGCTTTTGTCATACCGAGATGTCCGGCGTCCGTCATCGTCGTCGTCGTCGTCAACAGTTTTTTCAAACGACATCTTCTCCTAAACCACTTGGCCAATTTCAACCAAACTTCACAGTAATGATCCTTGGGTGACCCTCATTACAAATAGCTAAAATCGTTCCGCTCCGATAAACAAGATGGCTGCCAGTGCTATAAATAGAAAAATCTTTAAACGACTTCTTCTCCTTAACCACTTGGCCGATTTCAATAAAACTGTACAGGAATGATCTTTGAGTGACCCTTTACCAAAATAGCTAAAATCGTTCCGCTCCGCTAAACAAGATGGCCACCAGAGCTAAAAATAGAAATATCCTTTAAACGACTTTTTCTCCTTAAACACTTGGCGAATTTTAATAAAACTTTACGGTAATGATCCTTGGGTGCCCCTCATTAAAAATAGCTTAAATCGTTCTGCTCCGATAAACAAGATGGCCGCCAGAGCTATAAATAGAAAAATCTTTAAATGATTTCTTCTACTTAACCACTTGGCCAATTTCAATAAAACTTTACAGGAATGATCTTAGGGTGACCCTTAACCAAAATAGCTAAAATTGTTCCGCTCCGCTAAACAAGATGGACGCCAGAGCTAAAAATAGAAATATCCTTAAAATGGCTTCTTCTCCTTTATCGCTTGGTGGAGTTTGATTAAACTCTATAGGAATGATCCTTGTGTGACACTTATTCAAAATAGCTTAAATAGTTCCGCTCCTTTAAACAAGATGGCCACCAGAGCTAAAAATAGAAAAAAAACTTTAAATGACTTCTTCTCTTTAACCACTTGGCCAATTTTGATAAAACCTTACAGGAATGATCTTAAGGTGACCCTTAACCAAAATAGCTAAAATCGTTCCGCTACGCTAAACAAGATGGCCGCCAGAGCTTAAAATAGAATTCTCCTTTAAATGACTTCTTCTCCTTAACTGCTTAACGGGTTTTGATAAAACTTTACACAAATGATCTTTGGTTGACTGTTAACCAATTTAGCTAAAAAAATTTCCAGTCCATTAAAGAAGATGGCCGCAATAGCAAAAAATAGAAATATCCTTTAATCGGCTTTTTCTCCTGAACCGCTTGATGGATTTTGATAAAACTTTACAGGAATGATCTTTGCGTGTCCTGTAACCAAAATAGCTGAAATTGTTCCGGTCTGTTAAACAAGATGGCCACCAGAGCTAAAAATTGAAAATTCCCGCATGACCCAGGTGAGCGTTACTGGCCCCTCAGGGGCCTCTTGTTTATTTATGCATGTATTTTTAATATTATTGAAAGGAGCAGTGTAAAGTATGTCTGATAAAGCAGAATACATACTTTTAAATTATAGTTTGATCTTGTGATAACGTCGTTGATGTAAATTAAGCACACAGACTGGTGATTGCTATTTTTATACGACACGAAAAGAGCGTTCTGCTATTACAAAAAGGTATGAGGAAAACGGACAGGGAAGGCAGGACTCAACTTAACCAACCGAGCACAGAAATCAGTAACATCACAGAATACAGGTCTTTTGAGACCATGGATCTTTGGGACAAGTCCAATGAGACCAGATTTCTGGAGTTTTGAGACCAAGTCCCTGGAGTTTTGAGACCAAGTCCCTGGAGTTTGGAGACCAGACTGTCGGTCCTATGAGACCAGATACATTTTTCTAAGTTGTTGTATTATTGAAACATTAAATTGTAATTGGTATTAAATATGAGAAATGTTCTGGTCTCAAATCTCCATGGATGGTCTCAAAACTCCAACAGCCACATCACAACACTAATACAGAATAAAACTTGAAGACAAATTCAATTGGTATACGAAATCTCACACCGAATAATATTTCGTGAACGAGTTTGATATAAATACATGTATACCAATTGACAACGAGTGATAGCATCTTTATATCCGAAGTCACTAAAAACGCTAACAACACACAGTTTTATTGGAAAAGCCCATACATGTATAGTGCGTCCATGATAGTGTGATATAAATTTACAAACATTTATAGGAGTTGCCTACTGTTGGAAAATTGATTTCTTAAGTAAACACATATGGTCTTTTGTATACTCAAATAACACGGATAAATCACTTGGTTGAACCACCTATATGGATTATTCCAAATTGTCCCTCTCTTTACGTTATCCTGGGCGCACTATAGTATAGCTTTACGTTACGTATAAGATTCAGTATGGAGAATCACGTGATCAAATGATTAACGTTAGCACTCAAAACGAATGCGATTTCGTCTGCTAACGGTGAGTTTTTTTTCTTAATTATAACGATCGGGCATTTAATATGGTTATATTAAATAGCCTAAGGTATCTGTAAGAATGCCCGACAAGTACCGATTTCGCTCTATCTTTAGCTGTTTTTGATTGATGCTCGACCAAATGCAGTTTTTAACCGAGTGTAATACTTTGGTCGAGCACCAGTTAACAACAGCTGAATATAGAGCAAACTTTGTTAATGTCTAGTGTTCCTACATAAATGAGATCTTCTTTAGTGCACGATCGCTATAATCAAGAAAAACTCACCATTAGCGGACAAATCGCTTATGTTTTGAGTGCAAACGTTATTCATTTCAAATCATTTGATCACGTGAGTCTCCACACTGAGATTATAGTATTCGCTATACTAACCTGTATGCAAGGACAGCCATGTGATATTTACCAGTAACTAACTACAACAGAAATATTCCTTATTACATGATTCAGTTGGTGTAACAAGTTGGTACGAGGGTCAGTCAAGAAAAACTTAGAGTTGTTAAATTAAGCCTTCAAAGCGTATATACAATTGTATTTTCGATCAACCATCGTCAACTATTATCCATTGTGGATAGTCTGATGAATTCCGTGATCGGTTATATGCTTATAAATAAAGTTGCCAAGCAACCAAAGAACATCACTAAGGGGTATGCGTTCGCGCCAGCGACTGGGTGACTTATCTTGTTGTCAATTCGAACGTTTATGTCAACTTTATATGGAGTAATTTAGTACAACCAACACGTGTATCTTGTAGAATCGTATATATCAAATAATAATGGGCGTTTGTTACAGAATTGTCACTAATGCTGTATTGTTCAGTTGCCTAGCAACAATTTTACCCGTATTTTATCGATTTTCTCGGCATGTGTTCTTTGCGTTGCCATGGTATTCTAAAACTTATCACTGAATTCACGTTTTTTGCTCATGAGGATTATGAATGTATATAATGAAGTAAAGTGACCGTAATAAAAAAATAATATAACTTCGCTTTTGAAAAACATCATGCGTTCTTTTGGGTGGGGTAAAATTGTGTTACAAAATAGAAAATAAGTTTGAAAATGTTCTATATAACTTTATGTTTCCATAGCAATGCGCAGTTGTGTTCTATAGAAAGCGCGAACGCATGCCTTCGAGTTGTCTTCTTCGGTTGCCTGGCAACAAGAATCAAATTTCCATACCCAAAATTGGTATTTGCCATTACAACGATGAGATACCATATTTCACGAAAATGTATAGACAATATTCGAACATTTAATATCCTGATATGTATTCACCAACTCTCAGTTTTTCTTGACTGACCCTCGTAGTTTATTTACTAATCTAAAGATGGCACTGTCAAGAAACATGTTCGTAACTCTAACAATGGTACACATGTCAAATTTTCTCAAAACCCAAGCTAGATTTAGGTTCATTATTTTAATGGGCAGAATACCATTTGTGTGTCCCTTAATATAATAAATGCGCAGGGGGCATATAGCATTGGTGCTGTATGTACGTAAAGCAAATCTTGTATGTTGAACTCTTCACAAACCATTGGACGGAATTTCTTCAAACTTTTGCAGAATTTATTAAATATTAGCGTGTATATTGACCAATTTTGTCTCGAATCATTCTTAAACAAGAGTGTCATAATGGCCCTTTATCGCTTACCTGATTATAGAAGCCCTGCACAATCTCCACCACAGGACCATACTTTGAATAATCTTGGTAGAAAACCACTTGATGGTGCTACATAACAAATATCAATGCACAAGGCATTGTAGTTTTAGACAAAAAGATCTGTGTAGGTTTTCCCTATATAAGTCTGTAAAAACGTGACCCCGGGACAGGGCCAATTTTAAGCAAAGGGACAATCTTGGTAGGGGACTACTCGATGATGCTATATACCAAATATCAAAGTTCTAGGCATTGTAGTTTTAGACAAGAAGGTTTTTTAAATATATTTTCCCTATACCAGTCTATGTAAAACTGGTGTCGCCAGGGTGCGGCCACTTTGACCCCAGGAGCATAATTTGAACAATCTTGGTAGGGGACCACTAGATAATGCTAGATATCAAAGCTCTTAGCATCGTAGTTTCAGACAATAATTTTTTATATTTTTGTCCTATATAAGTCTATGTAAAAACATGACCCCCGGTGCTTCATGAAAATTGGAACTTATGTTGACCAAACTGACATGTAAACAGTTTGTTTTACCATATGTTATGAGTAATTTTCCTACAGTTTTCTCGTGTATTCTCAAAATATCGATTTTGTATTTACGACCTTCTCATGCTATAGCTAGCAACATGTAGGTTTTAATTAAATATGTGCTCCTTAACAGAAATCCGTAGTCAAATTCAATCTATTTTATGCTCACAATTCTGTTAAATGATTACTTACTGATTAACTGCAGATAAACTGTTTCACAATATTATACGCATGTAGCCTACCTATCGCATCATTTTAACCATAGAGCTACTAATTTATGTAGCTCTATGTTTTAACTCGATGCATTACTTGGGAGAAATTTAGTGGCGTTTAACCGGCCAAACTATAACGCTTGCAGTATGGAAAAGGCCGAGTTTCGTGATTGATAACGCGCTTTAAAATAGTTCAATCAATCTCGAGTTGTTTGTCTCGCTGGAGGTTTATATCAGCTTTTATGTAAGTTAAGCTTATGTTTTTGTTTTAAGATATTAATGCAATTGAAATGTGAGATCTACTTGAAATTGTCTGTAAAACAATGCTGACATTTATTTTTATCCATACATTATCTGGCTATACGCCGTACCGCACAGATCCATTTTCCATTATGGTCAGAGGGTGCTAAATTCGACAACAAACGGACGATGATCTCCCTTGAATGTAAAACTATAAATTTGTAAACACAATTTAACGCACGGCCTTTTTGCCAAAATTGTGAAGAAGCCCAAGCATGTGAGATTTGTGAAACGTAAAGCCCGATTTTTCTTCTAATTTTCAAATTCAAGCGTAGTTTTGCCTTTGAATTGTGAAAGAGGAAGCAAGATATTGACTTTAATAAATTTGTGAAAGCAATTTACAACTAATAATTCCCTTTATTTTCACTAAAGGTTTGATATATTTCATTATTGAATGTTTAACTTTAAGCTACTCTGGTTATGTCAATAACAAATAGTAGAAAAGTTGAGCCTATGCAAGTGGTTTCATTTGTGAAAGTGGCATTTATTTGGATATGTGAAACTTGCATTTTGGAACTGTGAATCACTCTCCTTCAAATTGTGAAGTAGCCATATTTTGGCCTCTGTTATATAGTGATAAAAGTCCTGCAACTGAACCTCGACTCTATTGTCCAGATATGCATTCAAGTGACACAAGGGTTATAACTGTAAAAAATATGTTTGTACCTACATATTATTGGAGGTCCTATTCTTTTGATAGCACCTTTCAATATATAAATTAAAGCTATAATACTGTTATACTTGATCAAAACAATTTTCAGTCAAGCAAAGTCGGTTAAACAAGAAAAATATATACCTTAGGGTATACAAGACAATATCATACAAAACATATTGGAATTTTAACGTAGAATTAATTTATGACCCGGTGGGTCAAAGAAGATTTTATTGTTTTGCAACTATGTTCAATACGAATAGAAGTATTATGTACAATTGTTATATTTAGTTATAACTGGAAGAATAATACTTTTTCATTGATTAGCCTCTTTGATCAGTAATATCACTTTTATAAATTTGGGATAAAATATAGTTAAATCATCGTCTACACAAAAATATTAATAAATGTAAAAAAATATGTCCTTGGTCTACAGAAGAAATGGGAATGTATTCACTTGAACTATGGATTCTAATTGAGGACACGCGTAAAAAGGACAATAAATTTGACTTTCGAATTAGTTATGAATACGAAAATTTGAAAAAGTAGACGGTATCTGAAATAGTGTTTCTAATCAGGTTAGAGCTATCTTGTGAACATGCCTGGAAATACACCTACTCCGGATCTCCACTAAACTGTAGGTACAAATAGATTTTACTGATCACAATACAATCCTTGTGTCGCTTGAATATTCATATCTGGACAATATTATATGTCTTTGGTCTAAAGAAAAAATGGGAATGTATTCACTTGAACTATGGATTCTCATTGAGGACACGCGTAAAAAGTACTATAAATTTGATTTTCGAATTAATTATGAATACGAAGATTGGAAAAAGTAGGTGGTACTGAAATAGTGTTTCTTATCAGGTTAGAGCTATCTTGTGAGCATGCTGGTATCAGTTGTGTTTGCATTTGAATACAAAACCAGCCTAATTAGGCCAGATTTGTTTGTACCTTTATATGTAAAACCAACTTGCAGAGAGTTCCGGATAATAACTATTAAAACTTGATATGCCACTTATAACGGTAACAATGTTTAAACATAAAATGCTTTCTATTCAGGTTTTGTTTCTCATAACTTAATAAGTATTTGTGTAATTTGCATTAAACTTTGTACGAATATTAGTCAGCATGTGGAATTACTTATTAGTTATTAATCAGGACATGGTCAAATAGCAAGTGGGTTATTCGTTTCCTATCTACACTACCCACAAGTTCTAACCCGCCACCTTACATTTTTCGCCATGACTTTTTTATTTAAGTATGTACCCGCATGAAATTTTGCATACCCGTACTTGAATCCAAGATGCAGTCAATTATAAATTTACTTTGGACGGCAAACGATTATGTTCGTTGTCACAGGCGTGGTTACGTAATGTGGTATTTTTTACCAATTCACAAAAATACCCAAACTATTGATGGCAGTGTGCATAAATCTACGCATGGAAAACACGTTTTCATAAACATTTTAGCATAACTGTTCCCTGTCCCTATACGAAAATCACGTTACATGCCGTGATTTACTCCAGACGAACTCTGCCGAAGAGTAACAATCTTCGAACAAAATGAGAAAAAAGGCTTTGTCAAAACGGTTGGTTTTGCAAAATCACGCTTGTATGTCAATATCCACAAAACTAAGTTTGTTGTTAATAAAAAACGGAGATAAGCACTTAAACTTCAAAAACAAACAAAAACATAAAATAATATTCATGTGAAAATAAAAAAATAAGGGCCGCGACTCTAACCAAAGTCATAACATTCCGACAGGTCTGGCGCGTTCTCTGCTGATACAATTTGGCTTTTAATGTGTTTTTGGCGTAGGAAATTCATCCTTTTAATCAAAACCGTTCGTGAGCACGTGATTTCTGTTGTTTATTTCTTACACGTGTAAACATGCTATATTACGTAACACGTCAAACATGGTAAATTCAACTGCAAGTAGGCCAAATATCAACACATATTTGAATTTAATATAATCTTTATACGTACGTATGTGGATGTTCATGCTAATAAATGCATTATAAAAAAAATATTTAAAAAAATGAAACATTGACACCTACGAAATGTGTTCCAGTGATTTTTCGAAATCCTGTGAGTGTTCCTATCGAGTCAATTTCATGATGTAAAGTGTTTTTCAAGATAAGCAGTCATCAATAATGCCGAATTCGTTCATGTACACTTAAATGTTGGTGCACATGCAATGCACGTGCAAAAATACGTCATAACGCAATGCGCCGAATGCACCAAGTTTAGCCACAATACCGCTAAATTAAACTAACTATCAGCTGCATCTACTAAAAATGTATCGGTATGCGAAATCTCACTTGAATGTACCAATTTTTGACACTACAGGACAGAAATATCTAAGTGGCGGGTTAGCACTTTTGGGTAGTGTAGTTCACTGTTATGTTTCTTTTCAACAACCGTAGGTCCAGTATTTATTTTCAACTCAAAGTACTTGTGCAGACTATGCATATCGCACTTCTGGGAAATATATGTCTCTAACATCTTGTTTTGTTTCAAAATAATTACATAATGCTAACGTGTATTCTTGAATCTTTTTCAGGATCTGCCCATTAGTACGTATGGATAGAAAGGTTTCTACATTAAAAGAAGGTTAACACGTTTGTACATCGTTATATATAGTGTCACCACCGACTGAACAACTCGACTAGTTTTTAATGCACTCTTAAGCAATGGAAGTAATTCTAGTGTATTTACATACTGGTGAAAAACGATAATATTGCGGTGTTTATAAATCAGCTTACTCAAAGAAAAGAACACTTATCAATCACATGAGAATGCATACAAATGAAAAGCCCATCAAGTGTGCTGTTTGTGGACAGGCTTTTATAGATCGATGTTCTCTAACCAAACACACAATGATTCATACTGGTGAAAAACCATTCAAGTGTGATATTTGTGGATCTGCCTTTAATACAAAAGGTATTCTGTCACGTCATAGAAGGACACATACCGGTGAAAAACCATTCAGATGCGTTATATGTGGATCTACTTTCGCTGCCAAACATAGTCTTACTGTCCACATGAGAATACATTCTGGCGAAACCCCATACAAATGTGATATTTGTGGATCTGAATTCACAAACAGATGCAGTCTTAATCGTCATACAAGGATACAACATACTGGTGAAACACCATTTCGGTGTGATGTTTGTGGATCTGCATTCAAGAAAAAAAATCATCTTACCCGTCATAAAAGGATACACATTTGTGAAAATACATTCAACCCATTTAAATGTGAAATTTGTGGATCTGCATTCACTGGTAAACGTTCTCTTACCTTGCATAGAAGGATACATACTGGTGAAAAACCATTTACGTGTAATGTATGCGGATATGCATTCAATAAAGAAGGTAATCTATCCCGTCATAGAAGGACACATACCGGTGAAAAAACATTCAGATGCATTATATGTGGATCTACTTTTGCTGACAAAGATAGTCTTACTGATCACATGAGAATACATTCTGGCGAAAAAACATACAAATATGATATTTGTGGATCTGAACTCGCTGGTAAAAGTTCTCTTACCCAGCATGTAACGATACATACTGGTGAAAAACCATTTACGTGTGATACATGTGGATCTGCTTTCTCACAACAAAGTAGTTTAACTGTTCACATGAGAATACATTCTGGTGAACGACCATATAAATGTGACACTTGTGGATCTGCATTTATTGACAAAAGAAGACTTTCTCGTCATACAAGGAAACAACATACTGGTGAAAACCCGTTCAGATGTGATGTATGTGGAACTGCATTCTCACTTTCGAGTTCTTTAAATAAACACATGAGAATACATTCTGGTGAAAAACCATATAAATGTGAGATTTGTGGATCTGCATTTAAGAAAAACGCTCATCTCACACGTCATAGAAGGATACATACCGGTGAAAAACCATTCATGTGTGATA
The DNA here is from genome assembly GCA_963678985.1 of Spisula subtruncata. Classification (NCBI taxonomy): domain Eukaryota; kingdom Metazoa; phylum Mollusca; class Bivalvia; order Venerida; family Mactridae; genus Spisula; species Spisula subtruncata. The sequence continues at coordinate 29,860,435 of OY787678.1, read as the reverse complement.
TATGTGGATCTGCTTTCTCGGACCCAAGTAGTCTTATCAGGCACTTGCAGACACACCCCACTGACAACCCATTTAAATGTGAAATTTGTGGATTTGCATTCTCTGGTAAAAATTGTCTTGCCCAGCATATGAAGAAACATACTGGTGAAAAACCATTTTCGTGTGATGTATGTGGAACTGCTTTCACACACAAAAGTAGTTTAAATGTTCACAAGAGAATACATACTGGTGAAAAACCGTTTTCGTGTGATGTATGTGGAACTGCTTTCTCAGACAAAAGTTCTCTTACTCGTCATAGAAGAATACATACTGGTGAAAAACCATTTACATGTGATGTATGTGGAACTGCTTTCTCAGACAAAAGTGCTCTTACTGGTCACAGAAGAATACATACTGGTGAAAAACCATTCAAGTGCAATGTATGTGGATCTGCTTTTTCAGTTTCAAGTACTCTTACTACACATATGAGAACACATTCTGGTGAAAAACCATTCAAGTGTGATGTTTGTGGATCGGAATTCTCACGGAGGGGTCGCTTGAAATCTCATTTGAGAATACATTCTGATGGACATGAATAACTTATTATACGTGTATTCTAATCAAATACATGGAAAATGACATGATCTTATATGAACAGACGCCGTTGAAAAACAGTCATATAAAATATTATGTTGAAAAGTTTCTATTCACAGACAGGGAGTTCGCTTCACCGTCATAAGGGAATACATCATTGGTGGTGATTATTTTATTGACCGAAAATATTAAAGTCCCATTAACGCTCAAAAGCAGTCATATTTTGTGCCCAAAATGAGTTACTTATCGAGAATGTATTATGTTTTTATAAATATTGATTACTGTGCAACAATAAGTTGACTAACACAATATGGATAATTCTGGTCTTTCATTCTGATGTTTTGTTTACTGTAATGCACGCCGAGCTTATTTTCGTCAAGTACCGAGTGCACGCGAGCGTGAAGTTATTCACATACGTGGGCGAGTTCTAAGTCTCGGTGTCCGCCGGTATCTTTTTGAAACTATAGAAACTGTCGGTATCGCTGGTTAAACATACTGCATATTGCCTTGTATAGAGTAGATTTTGTTATAACTAAGCTTTGGTGGGTTGGTTGGTATTACTTATTCACAAACATTGTGATAGTTTTCTATTTAACTATGTGCTACTTGTATATTACACTTTTTCATCTGTTAAAGCCAACGCTTCTTTGCGGCAGTTTTTAACAGGATTGACAGAAATTAAAATATTCATAAAATATTTATACTTATATTTTAAACTAAAATGTCTAAGACCTGCCGTACACTAGGACCGGAAGGGTTCCCGAAGCAGAAATTCGCCAGATCGAGATGGTTCGGCATATCCTCGCGATGTTATGGAACCCTTCCGCATCATTCCACATTCAATCCACATCTTCGGGACGCTTTCTGTGAGGCGTCGTAATCATGTAAACATCCCGAAAGGGTTCCAAAGTCGAATCGATGCCAAAAGCTCCCCGAAAACACCGAAGGGATGAGTTCTACAAACGGAAGCTATGCCGATTATGTTAAGATCACAAGCCGAAAAGCGAAAAGTTACCAAAGGCACCAGTTGATCGTGGAAGAAGTGATGCCGGGTCATCAGCGTATATCTCGAATGGCAGCGGAAGCGATGCCGTCAGTTTACCAATAGGTTCAGATAGTAGTTCGGCATCGTCTATACACTTAACAAAATTTCTAATTGGCCACCCTAAAACAACATTATGGCATCTGATATATTATATCAATAAATCTTAGGCTGTGTAATTTGTTCATTCCACGCACTAATGTATCGATTTCCGGAATAAAATGGCTTATTCATGTAAAAAATCTTCCATGCGTAACGGCAAATAATTTTTGCACGTTGGTCTCGTAAACAGCTTGGAATATTATCGTACTTGGTATATGAATTTGTTCCCTGTTGATTGACTTTTCTTAAAAACACTACAATTTGTGAGAATGAGCCATGTGGAACGCGCTCATGACGTCCGATTCATGCATACATTGAACGAATTTCTGATTGGCCACGTGTCTTTATAAATTGGTTTTGAACAAATTGCTTTTAGAAGAATACAAATAATCGAAACCTCGATACTGTCCAATTTTATTGACAGAAAATAAGTTCCTCGCACTAATTCGAGCTAAACCCCATGTTATTATAAATATCGCATTTTTCAAAATGACGTTTTAGCATACATGTCTGGATTTTTGTCATTCTGACACCCTCAGCGCGCCCCATTTTACTTATTCTCGCCAGTATCCATGGTTTTCATTAAATGAACTTGAAGAGTTCCCGAAACGAGCATGTTGTAATCAGCACCCCTTCCGCATAGTACCGGGGTCTAGTTGGCGTAAGGTCTAAAACATTATTAAATAGACACTTTACTTCTCAATATGTTATATTATAACCTAATGAAAACAGTCTACCTTTTAATTCACCCGTAATATATAACACTCGATTACCCTATACAATATAGTGCAATAGGATACCGGCGATTACCAGTACCGGAGGATACCGGTCGGTATTTGACTTTTATTTAAATGCATATACATGTACTCGCATAAATTGGTCATCAATAAATGTGTCCTCGATATATTACGGAACTTTACGTACTGTCTTCGGAACGACCCGTCGATTTCAGATTGTAAACAAAGGAGTATTTTGTGTGGTGGACAAAATACTCCTTTGTTTACAAATTGACGATTTGCGGAGATTATTATTCTTAGGATAAAAGTCAACATAGATCAAATATATGCTGATTTTATGACATTTGGGGAGCTCTATAACCTGCCAATGTTTCACGGTCTTATTTGTTAGTAAAATATTGCTATTTCTGAGACTTTATGGGACTTTAAGGCTTTGATGTTTAAATTGATTATTCATATATAACCTTACATACAAAAAGATGATCAGCATAATTAAGCTTTTTATTCATATATAACCTTACATACAAAAAGATGATCAGCATAATTAAGCTTTTTATTTTATAATCTAGAACATAAAAACACGTGGATAAAGAGACATAAACATCAATATCAAATGTCTGTTGATGTTGGTGAGCCGGCCGAATTACAAAATATAAATATCAAAACATATTATTGAAAGGAGTAGTGTAAAGTATGTTAGATAGACCAGAATACATACTTTTAAATTATATTTTGATCTTGTGATTACGTCGTTGAATTAAATGAGTACGCAAAATGTTGATTGTTATTTTTAAACGACACGAAAAGAGCGTTCTGCTATTACAAAAAAGGTATGAGGAAAACGGACAGGGAAGGCTGGACTCAACTTAACCAGCCGAGCACAGAAATCAGTAACAACACAACACTAATATAGAGTAAAACGTGAAGACAAATTAAATTGGTATAGATCTATACAGTTATTTAGGGTATAACGGATCACTAACGACATAGTGGTCCATTACGAGGATATGCTTTATTTTGTCAAAACCAAAACTGTTGCAAATGTTTAACACATTACTTGGGCATGACTTATTAACATTTTCGGAAAAAATCGATATATCAATAGCCGATCACTACACGTAACATTCCTTTCAATGGGAATCATCTCAAAAGCTTTGTAACCTGTCAGATAACCTGTCAGATAAGACAAAACACCACCAGATATGTTCCAGTTAGTGTTGAGGCAAGTGGATTTCATAACAAAGTCGCTTAAAACGAGTCAACAGTTTAATAGCTCCATTAGCAAGACATAAGGAATACGAAACTGAGCAATTTAATGCAAATAACAGTATCAAAAGAAACGCAAAACTTTTTCGGGGTCATAATTTTCTAAATATTAAAGTGCGATATAGTGTTTTCGTTTAATGTAAATTATACATGCGTAACATAACCTTTACATTTCAGCATTTTTCTACATAATTAAATGTGTTTTAACCAGTTATTACCGGTTTAGGGTAAAACGCATTTTTCGCACATGGAGCACGTGCGAAATCGCAAAGCGGAACATTTCTATTGCCGAATGACAGTGATTACATTACACTTAAGGAAACTCATCAAATAAAAACATATGAAATAAGTTCAAACATCCCATGTTGGCCTGAACACACACAGTCTGAAGCAATCGGACTGCCCCACATGGGTTCGAGTCCTTGTGATGTTGTCGGACAATTTCATTACCATCCTTCAATCATTCCAAGGCTACATGAACAATAGCAAGTCACTAGAACGGTTAAGGATCGCAAATTCACAGAGAAATCAAGGATAACCACTTAACGACAAGACGGGACCATACGCATGCTATATCACAGGAACCGCTTCCGTCCAGACAGAATTATCGCACGTTCATTTTGATTAATTTTCTTTTCAATTTACATTAAATACGACAACGATACACTTCAAAGTCGTTTATATTTAGCCAATCAACGTCTCAAGTGATAATTTTTTAAAAATCAGTATCATTAACACTGACTTAATTAATCTATCATTAACATTTGTACATGTGCGCGTTTCCTAGTACATTTTACAACAACCGAAATCATTAAAATGTCTGTACATTTTAGTAGTTTGCGATTGGTAGGTAATGAACAATCAATTCATATTAACAATGATTTGAAACTTTTGTCTATGTTTTTCTTGGCTATACAGCACATGGGAGGCCTTTATTCTCGAGTGAAACTTTATCCCATAACTATAAATCACAAATATTATATCGTGGATGTTTAAAGCGCATTCGTGTTCGTAGTGCTTACTCCAGAAATTGTATGTGACAATAATGTGATATTGGCAATGTTGGACTGTTAGATTGAAACCTATGTAAAAATAGTATTCAATTACAGAAATAAATGAAATTTAGAAGTATGTCTCATTAATGTTTCACCAATGATTGTGTAAAATTTCAGTGAATTTAAAAAAAATAACTTTGAAAAATAATATTATGTATGTTTTGCGTTTCTTTTGTCCCTGAGTGTATTCAACATAGAAATTAAATTCACAACCAACAATCTAGCAAATATGCCACTATGATATAACTTAAGTTGAAATATAAATGATAACGCACATTTCGCCGGATTTTTACATTCTACAATCGGCAAATGGAGTCCAGAAATCCAGATAAATATCAGTCCAGATAAAGGTTCTTTCGCCGATATTTCATGGTTTACGGTCGTATATGTTCAAGATATTATAGAACTAAGTTGGTATATGGAGTTCCTTTCGCCAATATTTTAGCCAGCATTCTACCTACGTTTCCAAGTCTACCGTATGCGAAAGAAAGCTCCTTTCGTCGATATTTTATATTCCATCGTCGGCGAAAGGAGGCTTTAGTATAATTAAGTTGGTATGATAAAGCTCCTTTCGCCGATATTTCATGGTTTACAGTAACTGCTGAAGAAAGGATACCATACAATAACTAAGTATGTATGATAAAGCTCCTTTCGCCGACATTTTACATGCTACCGTCGATGAAAGGAGGCTATAGTGTAACTAAGTTGGTATGCTAAAGCTCCTTTCGCCAATATGTCATGGTTTACAGTCGGCGAAAGGAGACTATAAAATAACTAAGTATGTATGACAAAGCTCCTTTCGCCGATAGTTTACATGCTACCGTCGGTGAAAGGATGTTATCACATTACTAAGTTGGTATGATAAAGCTCCTTTCGCCGATTTTTCAATGTTTACGGGTGGCGAAAGGAGACAGTCATATATAAGGTCCATCATATAACTAAGATGGTATGATACAGCTCCTTTCGACGAAAATTAACATTCTACCGTCGGCGAAATGAGGCTTTATCATTACTAAGTTGGTATAGCCCCATTCGCCGACAATTTACATTCTATCGTGAGCGAAAGGAGGCTATAACATAACTAAGGTGGTATGATAAAGCTCCTTTCGCCGATATTTCAATGTAAACTTACGGGCGGCGAAAGGAGACAGTCATAAAGCTCCTTTCGCCGACGGTAGAATGCAAATTGTCGGCGAAAGGATCTTCATTCTTGATTGGTATGATAAAGCTCATTTCGCCGACAATTTACATTCTACCGTCGGCAAAAAAGTTAAGTTAAGTTACCAATTTTCTAGGGCTCTTTTCAGCTGTTAGGCCGCTCAAGCACCCTTTGACATTTCAACTTCCCCTGGTCATTGGGCTACAAATGGAAACCTACACTCGTGTCTCCCTGGGGAGACTATTTCTCTCCTGTGGTGTGGCAGCCAACATCGATCTGCGGCGCCCAGTAATAGACACTGCCCTCACAGGTACCATTTTACACCATGGTGGAGTGGAGCTGTGGGTCTTGCTCAGAGATTTTAACCAGTGGTCCAGACGAGGATCGAACCCGGGACATCTCGATCCCGAAGCGCACGCCCTACCTCTAGACCACCGCTCCCCGCTCCGAAATAAGGCTTTATCATAACAAAGATGGTAATTTGGTATGATAAAGCTCCTTTCGCAGATAGTTCGTGATCTACGGTCGGCGAAACCAGCCTAGAGTATAACTAAGTAGATATGCTTAAGCTCTTTTCGTCAATATTTTACCGACGGCGAAAATTAGTATCATAAAGCTCCTTTCGCCTATATCATATAGTCAACAGTTGGCGAAAGGAGGCTTTTACATAACTGAGTGGATAGGTAAAGATCCTTTCGCCGATATTTAAATGTCTATAGGGTCGGCGAGACGAGGCTTCAAATAAGATTATTTAAAAGGAATGTGATTATTAATTGAAAGAAACAAGTTAATGCCATCAAAATACACAATTTATTTAATTGGAATGAATATTTGTTACAAATAATAACTAGAATTCATATAATGTTAAATTTTTATCCTCGTTTCGCCGTCATATACGTTCCGATTTGCGTTCTTAGTCGTTCTACCAACTAGATCACACCGTCTCTATACAGATGTGAATGCTTCTTGAATTGCAAAGAATCTGGCCAATGTACTTGATGTGAAAGACTATAATATATTGTATACATACAGTTTGGAGCGGTTCTCTGAAGATGAAAATATGTATAGACACTGTGTCTTGGTCCAATCTATATAGACAGCTGATGTGTATTGACACTGGGACGACTCTATAATTTTATAAATGAAATCTGTATAGACTTTCGCCTTTTCGTTCACATCTGTATGCCCAGCAAACAAAATATATGGGACACATGAGGGTTGCGTCTGGGTTTCTATATGGGTCCAACATGGGCACCCCATGTCGGGCCCACACATGATTTGCAACAGGGCATCATGAGGGGCCATGTGGGCTTGCAATATGGGCCCTATATGGGTCCATTGATTCCTTCAGAAATGGGACCCATATGGGCAGACTTTATTCGTATGAGCACTTCAGATATATTGTAAATCGGAAATTGTATTTTTCAGCAAACACCACTCTATCCTCTGCTTTGCGAATACTATGCGTACATAGTGTCCTTGCAGGAAGGAGCAGTTGAACAGCTTCTTTTTTTACAAGGCGTTCTATATTATAACTGTATTTACAAGCTATATATCACATATACATTTAAAGTTTTCAGGCAACCATGTGGTAGAATTTAGAAAAAATGCACATATATATTTTTACTTTGAACTTATGAAACACTATTATTTGTACTGAAAGTAAATATAATAGCAAGAAGAAGATTTATATTAAATTTACTTATATTTCTTTTCAAGGGAGGTAATACTTGTTTTGTTCTATATGGGCTTGCCCAGGAATAGCCCATATGCGACCCGTATGGGTACCCCATATTGGTACCAGATGGAAAAGCCCATATGTGCTTGCACAGGAATAGCCCATATGGGACCCGTATGTGTACCAGATAGAAAAGCCCATATAGCCATGTCGAGGAATAGCCCATATGAGACCGTAGGGGTACCCAGATGAGAAAGCACATATGGGCTTGCCTAGGAATAACCCGTATCGGACCCGTATGTGTACCAGAGGGGAAAGCCCATTTAGGCATGCCCTGGAATATCCCATATGAGACCCGTATGGGTACCATATGGGAAAGCCCATATGGGCTTGCCCATGTATAGACCATATTTGACACATATGGTCATGTTTGCTGGGTAGACACAGAACCAAATCTGTATAGACATTGAATCAAATCTGTATAGACTTTCGCCTTTTCGGTCGAATCTGTGTAGGCACCCACTTGTTCAAATCTGTATAGACTTTCGCCTTTTTGAACGTCCTTCTGTCTATTCATCAAAAGTGAAACCAGGTTCAGAGCATATTTGAAAACTTATTTGTATAGGCAGTTTCATCGGCAATGAGTGTGCTCTTTATCATATGACTAAATCTAGTTTCTAGAATCCAGGTTTTAAATTGAATGTTTTTGAGTGAATGTATATAATTGTGAAGCGCATAGAATATGATTTTATAATTTTTGCGCTATACAAATGACATGTATTTGTATTTGTATTTGGCTGTCTACAATATACAGATTTGAACCCGTTACCGTTCCTATAAAGAAACGATCTGTCTATACAGATTTGTGACATTGTCAGAGCGATTTAAATCTATATAGACATCAGTTTCGTTGTTAAAATCATACATTAGGTAAATTGCGACATTACACCGATATTACGACAATCCAAATCAGTATAGACATATAATTCCTAATTTGCATAGACTTTCGCGCCTTCCCGCAACAATTTATCAGTATTTTAGTGGCGTTTAACCGCTCTAACGTTGACCAACTATCACGCTTGCACAAATGTTACGTACACTTAAAAGATTTTCGCCAATGAAGTTTATCACAGGTGGTCTCTTCCAGTACTGTCTTGTTTAATGTAAGTTTAGCTCGTGTGTTTTGGAGTTTTAAAGATAAATATGAATGTATTTTAATTCAGGGCTGTACTTGCCGCTTGAACACTCTGTATTTGTTTATCATTCGTACGGTGTCCAGGCTATTTGCCGTTCAGTATCGGTCCATTCCCAATAAGGTCAGAGGGTACTAAAATTCTACCACTAAACGTATGGATAATCTCCCTTAACGTACATGGGTATCTTAAATCTCCATGTGACCACAGTCAAGCTTTTGTTAAAAAAAAAACATAGGGATAGATGTTAGTCAAGAATCTGGATCTGGATAGGTACGTCGCAGGGCCTATTCAGCGTCGTGCGACGGGAGAGAGAGCTAGTCCCACTGATGAACGGCTGATCTGAAGCCGCCTATTGTCTCTGCACACACAACACTACTGTCCAGCTGGTTCCAGTCTATTATTGTACGCGGAAAGAATGAAAACTTGAAGAGGTCACTTCTGCACTGTATAGGTTTAAAACACTTGTTATGGTTGACGGATTGTCTTTCAATGATATTACTGCTTTTAAAGTCTTTAAAGGTTGTGGGTTTGATTTTACGTTTGTTAGTGATAGGTATTAAGTAGTCATGACAAGGTAAGGCTGGCACCAACCCCTCAACCACCTTATAGAAGAACGTCAGACGGGCTTAAATTCTTGATTTATCTTTGAAGATATCTCCTCTACTGTTGTTGTTTTTACAAATCGGTAAAATAAAAAAATGACATAATATGTTGTAGTCTACAAATATAACCATAGACGCCCATTTTATGTCTTTCAGTATCATCAAAGACCCAAAGTACAGTTAAGTAATTTAGGTCTTTGGCATCATCTAACCGACCTTACTGTAGACATTAAATTCACATGTATGTTTAAAATCCGAGTTACCGTAAATTTGTCAAATGATTAGGCATGTACGTTATCATTATCAATAAAGTCTTCAATCAAAGACCTAAATTACTAATTTAGGTCTTTGCTTCAATCAAAGTTTAAAAAACGAGAAAGTTTCACGTTTAACTTGTTACAAACATTTTCGCGGCTATTTGCTTTTGCGAATTCCTTTAATCCGCGAACTTAAATTGCGCTAAATAATTTCTTGGTTTACAGTATACACTTACGCACACTCCAACCCAACATTTACCCGTTTCGTGATTTCTCCACTAATGGTTCAAAGTTGGTATTTATATCAACTAAATCTCGCTGAATGTCTCCTGGAATTTTTGTGAATTGTGATCACTCACCGTCCGTCTGTATGTTCGTCGTCCGTCCACACTTAAACAACATCTCCTCTGAAACAGTTTGGCCAATTTTAATGAAATTTTGCGGGAATGTATGTCACTATGTGGCATTGGGGGATTTAGTAATTGCTCAAACTATGGCCCTGGGGTAAATTGCCCCGCCCCGGGGTCACCGTTTTACATAGACTTATATAGCGAAAACATATAAAAATCTTCTTGTCTAAAACTACAATGCCTAGAGCTTTGATATTAGGTATGTAGTTTCATCTAGTCATCAACTACCAAGATTGTTCAAGTTATGCCTCCTGTGGTCAAAATTGGTCCCACCCGGGGGTCATCAGTTTTACATAGACTTGTATATATATTTAGGGAAAACATATAATAATATTCTTGTCTAAAACTACAATGCCTATAGTTTTGATATTTGGTATGTAGCATCATCTTGTGGTCATCTACCAAGATTTTTTTCAAATTATGACCCTTGTGTCAAAATTAGCCTGGCCCGGGGAGCATGTTTTTAATAGACTTATATAGGGAAAACATACAATAATCTTCTTGTCTTAAACTACATTGCCTAGCCGTTTGATAATTGGTATGTAGCATTATCTAGTCACAGTGGTCCCATAACCAAGTTTTCTCAAATTATGGTCCTGGGGTCAAAATTGGCCCCACCCTGGGAGTCACCAGTTTTACATAAACTTATATATAGGGAAATCATATTAAGATATTCAAGTCTAAAACCACAATGCCTAGAGCTTTGGTATTTGGTATGTAGCATCATCTAATGGTCCCCTACCAAGATTTTTCAAATTATGCCCCCCTGGGATAGAAATTGGCCCCACCCGGGGGTCACAGTTTACATAGACTTATATAGGGAAATCATATAAAAATCTTCTAGTTTAAAACTGCAATGCCTAGAGCTTCTATATTTGATATGTAGCATCATCTAGTGGTCCCCTACCAAGATTGCTCAAATTATGCCCCAGAGGTCAAAATTGGCCCTGCCTAGGGGGTCGCATGTTTTACATGTACTTATATAGGGAAAACATATAAAAATCTTCTCGTCTAAAACTGCTATGCCTAGAGCTTTGATATTTGGTATGTAGTATCATCTAGTTGTCCCCTACCAAGATTGCTCAAATTATTACCCCTGGTGTCAAATTGGCATTCAGGTTCGCTAAACAAAATGGCCGCTAGATCTAAAAATAGAAAACTCTTTAAACAACAACTCCTTAACCGCTTGAGTCATTTTGATAAAACTTTATAGGAATGATCTATGAGTGACTTTTCACCAAAATAGCTAAAATTGCTCTGCTCCCCTGAACAAGATAGAACTATAGGAACTATCGATCTTCATATGCCTTTAGTGCAACAGCTTTGTGACTTTATGGAATACAACATAATTTTGAACCGTGGCTAGCTTTCTATATAACAAAAACTTTAGAAACCATAGCGCCAAGGTGTTTAACATTTTGTTGGTAGTATCATATCAAGTACTTGGCGCAAAACTGAAATTTCCCCACATGATTCAGGTGAGCGTAACTGGCCCCTCAGGGGCCTCTTTTTATGTCCCCATATCGATAGATTGGGAGTCATAAAATAATTCACCTGTCCGTCCGTCTCGCCGGCCGTTTGTTCGTCCGTCCAGCCTGGTTAACCCAAATTGACTGTTTCTTCTAGCATTAATATGGCTTGCTACAAAGCTTTCAAACTTGCATGGATGTTGTATATGACCACTCTCCACACACCTGTATCACCTGACTCCATTTTGACCTTCACCTTGACCTAATTTTGGACTTAGACTTATTGAAAGGACAAATTCTTGGTTAACCCAAATTGACTGTTTCTTCTAGCATTAATATGGCGTGCTACAAAGCTTTCATACTTGCATGTATGTTGTATATGACCACTCTCCACACACCTGTATCACCTGACTCCATTTTGACCTTCACCTTGACCTAATTTTGGACTTAGACTTATTGAAAGGCCAAATTCTTGGTTAACCCAAATTGACTGTTTCTTCTAGCATTAATATGGCGTGCTACAAAGCTTTCATACTTGCATGGATGTTGTAAATGACCACTCTCCACACCCTTGTATCATCTGACTCCATTTTGACCTTCACCTTGACCTAATTTTGGACTTCCACAGGGGCATAAGCGTTTATTGAACGCAGTCTTGTTATAAATACAAATGCCAAATTTAAAACCTAATCCCTTTACATATAGTTGATTAATCCTGAGAAATATAAGTGTTGCTTGAGGAGTGTGCGGAAGTATACTGGTTAATGGTACCAACTGTATTGTGGTATTTTAGTATGCTCAATTATAATATTTTTTCAGAAAAGGTTATGTACCAACAACAAATTTTCAATGGCTTAGCAGAGGTATTTGTACACCATAGTGACAACATGAAATGATGACAGTGTGGAGAGGGTTGTGTATCATTGGAACTGACAGTGACTGACATGAATATTCCGTTTGCAGATTTATTTCTGTTATGATTGACTAAAAAGTCATCATTTACCAAAAGCTATATGATGGAAAATGTTGAGGAATGTTTCGTCTGTGGAATATGCAAATCTTTCTTCCCATGTAGTGATGAATTAATAACTCACATGGGAATACATTGTAGTGCAACCCAATTCTTTTGTTGGGTTTGTGGAACGTCTTTCTCAGACAAGATTAGTCTAACCGAACACATGGAAATACACACTGTTGCAAAACCATATAAATGTGGTATTTGTGAGTCTGAATTTGCATTGAAATGTCAACTCAACCATCACATGAGAAATCATACTATGGAAAAATCATTTAAATGTGATATTTGTGAATCTGCATTTCGCCTAAAAAGTAATCTCATTCGTCATAGAAGGATACATACTGGTGAAAAACCATTTGAGTGCAAGGTATGTGGAAAAGTTTTCGCTCATTCCAGTACTTTGACCAACCACTCAAAAATACATACCGGTGAAAAAACATTCAAATGCGATATATGTGGATCCGCTTTCGTTGACAAACGTAATCTTATCAGTCATAGAAGGATACATACTGTTGAAAAAACATTTAAATGTGATATTTGTGGATCTGCATTTCGCCAAAGGGGTAATCTCAGCCGTCATAGAAGGATACATACCGGTGAAAAACCATTCAAGTGCGATGTATGTGGATCAGTTTTCGCTCATTTAAGTTCTCTGACCAAGCACTTAAAAATACATTCTGTTGAAAAACCATTCAAATGTGATATATGTGGATACGCTTTCATTCACCAAAGTATTCTTTCCCGCCATAGAATGACACATACTGGTGAAAAACCATTCAAGTGCAATGTATGTGGAGCAGGTCTCTCAGATCAGAGTGGTCTAATTAAACACATGAAAATACATTCTGGTGAGAAACCATTTAAATGTGATATTTGTGGATCTGCATTTCGCCAAAGCAGTAATCTTGTACGTCATAGAAGGAAACATACTGGTGAAAAACCTTTCATGTGTGACATATGTGGGTCTGCTTTCTCTGACCCAGGTAGTCTAACTATACACATGCGAATACATTCCGGTGAAAAATCATTTAAGTGTGATATTTGTGGATTTGCATTTAGTAACAGAAATAATCTCTCCTGTCATAAAAGGATACATACTGGTGAAAAACCGTACACATGTGATGTATGTGGAACTGCTTTCGCCCACTTAAATAGTTTTAAAGTTCATAAAAGAATTCATTCTGGTGAGAAACGATATAAATGTGATGTTTGTGGATTTGCATTCACACACAAGACTAGTCTTACTAACCATAAAAGAATACATACTGGTGAAAAACCATTCAAGTGTGATGTATGTGGATCTGCTTTCTCACGAAAAGGTCATTTTAATATTCATAAAAGAATACATACGGGTGAAAAACGATTTGCATGTGATATGTGTGGATCTGCATTCACACACAAAAGTAGTCTTATTAATCATAAAAGAATACATACCGGTGAAAAACCATTCAAGTGTGATGTATGTGGATCTGCTTTCTCCCATTCGAGTACTCTAACTACACATGTGAGAAAACATCCTGGTTAATGATCATTAAAATGTGTTGTTTGTGAATTCATAGGGTTATTTTGATCAGGTGGCAACTGATTAATCAACAACTGCACGAAGTGGTCAAATCAAAATGATGGATACGTACCTCAGGTTGTATGGGCAATTTGAGGTTATCTTGGTTAACAGCAACAAAAATACTATAATGCACTAAATAACAGTTATTGAATAATGAAAGCAGTTTTATACCAGGGTGTTAATAATTCATAAAATTTGTAAGTTGCCAATGCCCGACTAGCTCAATCAGTAGACAGACTGTTATACATGGAGATCCTGGTTCGACTAGCTTTTTCAATTTGTGTGCCGTTTAAATGTTTTGCTTCGCTTTATTTATGTTATATCAAAAATATATATTTCTTCATTGTTTTCTTAATAAAAGCATGAACTATTTTAAAGTTTATACATATATAATTCATGTTTTGGAACAAAAAATATAATGCTATTACCGGATTCGAACCAGCAACACTCACTCTACTAGTTTGACGCTCCACCAATTGATCTAACTAGAGACTGAGTTGTGTCGTGGTGTTTCTAATTTCTGTACTCGGCTGGTTGGGTTGAGTGCTACCTTCCCTGTTGGATTTTCTCAAACTTATTTGACTTCAAATTCAATTCATGCACAGGTTATATACAGGCTTATGCAGAAAATTATCTTGCTTTGATTTGTGTAAAGTGCAAATATCAGTAGTGTTGTTTTGATGTCAAATATGTTTGATTGAAAAGGTCATACAATAGTAACATTCGGAGCTACAGATAATGTTTTAACCCATTGGATAGTTTACCCCCAATTTTCAATTTTGATTGGATTTTGACAAATTTTATTTGGGTATTTAATCAAAGTCATATTGTAAATGATCTTTTATTTACTGTTTTTCACTATATCATCCTTTTCTATTTGGGTATTTCAGATTGTAATTGATTTTTCTTACTCCCTCCTCTCAAAATCTATTGGGTTTTAAGAAAATTAATTGGGGAATTACCCCAATATGCAGCTTATCTGTTGCTCTGAGCATTTTCAATTAGTACACAAAGTATCACCAAAAAGGCCATCAAGAAATAGGGTGATTATCTATGATTTCCTATATGAACTAATGTATACTGAGTACGAGGGATGATCCAAAATAACGTGGACTTTTGCTACAACCTACAAATGTGGTGATTGATCTTTTACCAACTTATATCATCATAAATCGGAATATGTCCGACACATTCCTGAACATTTCCTGAACATTTTGACGGAAAAATAATTATTCAGTGAAAAGTTACAGTTAATAGAAAATGTTCACTACCTGCAACCCGATGCACGTCAGAGTTGATTTCGTTACGTCGTTGACGTTGTGTATCGATGCTCGTCACTATAGCAGTTTTTAACATGTTCATTTTTGTCTGGTATGTCATACAATTATGTTAATTATTAATTCAGTATCTAGAATAACTTTTGACATGAACCTGCGCAAGAAGTTACGGCTCCATAGCGACTAGCTAATCACATAGTAGGCAATCATTGACCAGTGTCAACGCATCGCCGATAACGTCACTGTCGTCGCGCCGTATTTTCTATTTCATCCGGGATGCTTGCGCTCTCCTGTCTTTATCGGTCAACATAATTACAATGCCCATTGAAAATAAGAGCTCAATCCATAGGACATATTCTAGATAGTAGTCTGCTTAATCATTTTAAGCGATATTGTTAACATTTTTTCCCGAAATAATGGTAGATCTAGATCTTTATTATTAGTATTGGTATTTCATGCCATTTTGTCGACGTCATTTTAACGTAAGTTACACATATGGGTTCTGTTTTATCAACGCATTTGCGCAAATCTTAAACTTACGATCAAATTTTAATTCTTAATCAATATTTTACAACTATAAAGATGTTATACTAATTAAGATATAGTTAATGAACGTCTGCAAACAGTATTCGCCCCAATTTGCAATAGTTAAAGAATTATACATAATTAAAATTTGAACGTAAGTTTACAATTTCCGTAAGTCTGTTGATAAAACAGTACCCTGGTACCGCATAAAGAATAATATGAATGTTCAAAACGCAATGCTGTAATGACGTCAATTTTTAGCTCACCTGTCACATAGTGACAAGGTGAGCTTTTGTGATCGCTCTTCGTCCGTCGTCCGTCCGTCAACAATTGGCTTTTGTACACTCGAGAGGCAACAGTTTTGATCCAATCTTCATGAAACTTAATCAGAATGTTGTTCTCCATGAAGTCTAGGCCAAGTTCGCAACTGGGTCATGTAGGGTCAAAAACTAGGTCACTAGGTCAAATCTTAGGAAAATCTTGTGTACACTCTAAATGTCACCAATTTGTTCCAATCTTCATGAAACTTGGTCAGAATGTTATTCTCTATGAAATCTAGGACAAGTTCGAAACTGGGTCATGTGGGGTCAAAAACTAGATCACTAGATCAAATCTTATAAAAACCTTGTGTATACCCTAGAGGTCACCAATTTAATTCAATCTTCATGAAACTTGGTCAGAATGTTGTTCTCTGTGAAATCTAGGCCGGAGAAACAACCCTTAAACTGTTAACATATTTGAGTATAAACATTTATTAAACACGTCTTATCGCGAAAACTATATACAACGGATGCAAAACGTTGATTCGTTTTGTAACCTCCCCCGATTTCAGAATTTCTGAAAACACTTTTAAGTTCATTTAAAAAATTTAGCCTAGCAATCGTCATGAAATTTGCTATGAAACGTCTATAATTGTTACTGTACTTGTTGCATATAAGAAAACTGTATGTTGTTCAACATATTTTAAAATGTTGTTTAAAAATATAAATAACTTACAAAATATATAATAAACTTTACTTTTGTTTGATTCCTTACATGTGTAATTACATGTATGCCAAGTTTTATGCTTTTTGAACGAAAACCTTTTTGGAAAAAAACATTTTTTAGATTTTAGGGGTTGTCTTAGAATATCTTAAAAACTAGCCGAGCAAAACTTTTGGAAATTTTCTAAATGATTGACATTAATCTGATCTTCATAAGAATAACAGGTTTTATATACCTTGTACAGAAAAATTCAAAAGGAACGAATGTCCTTAAGAAAAGTAATTGCCATTTTCATGCGTTAACTGAATCCTTATGCATCCGTCAGAACTTTATAGCAATATGAAAGTACAAAATGTAGTTATTTTCTACGAGTAATATGGCCAAACACAGGGGAGTTAGTTCTTCTTCTTACAAAATGGATGTTTGTAAGTTCACGCATCAATAACTTCACTTATATTTTGTTCGCAAATGTTTCCCAGAAATTAATGTTGATTGTCCACGGAATACTTTCATATGCCATATGCCAAAGTCGAACCAATAAGACTACTTAAAACATTTCTTAACAATTTCATGCTTTATAAATGGGCTCGTTGTGAGATCTATTTTCGCGATTTTATTTCGTCAAAAATACTCAAAATAGAATTATCAGGTACAGCAAATGATATTTACATGGAAGGTATTCGCGTAATTGACAGCGTACGTAATGGATGTTGAATAAGATTATTTCCCTAAATAAAACAATTATTTTCGAAAAGCCTTATAGTGCCTATTACTGGCCCATGTTAACGACAACAGAAATACCAATCCAGTAATTATATTTTGATGATAGTTTCTATTTATAAAAACGGAATTGTTGAAGATTCATGAAATGTAAAAGTTTTCCTGAATTCAACGTATTTTCTAATTTGTGACATTATTTATTGAACGTCCCTCGTATTGTTTCCTCTATCACCGAGCATTACCTTGCACAAAAGCGATGCATCGCCGGACTCGGAATATGGAATTGACCCCTAACCAATGTCAACGGTGTCGATTGTCATTTCTAGATCGACATGCGAGCCAAAAATTTGTTTTTCACTAAATTAATATTGGACATGTTGTCTGTTTTCTTCGGTCAAGTTGATTAAAGTCTAGCACATGTAAGTTGTAATCAAGTTTGTCAGTAATGTACCGGACCATTACATGATGAATTGTGAGGCTATACACGTTAAAATACTGCATGACGTTGTTTACTGTCGCTACCAATCACATGAATCACTTAACGTCATATCGGGACGACGAGCAATATAGAAATTTAGAAGTTTTTCTGCTGACTTTGAATCTGCGCCCTAGGCACTTAAAATTAGGCAAGCTACTAGTAACACACCCAGCATTGTTATTGTAACTGCAACGACCTGCGCGTTACAGGCATGCAAATGTTGACGTATTGACTGAAAACACGTGACACATAATGTGTTAATGCAAAATGCACATACATGTTCTCTGTTTTCATGTCCCACTGGATTTATTTACTGATAGCTTTATATTTAAACGGCAATTGAAAATAATGACTAAACAATATATCCGCCATCTGTTCTGTTCTGTTGGTTGGTTCCCCCTTTCTCTTGGAGACCTCTCCTATTGAATAGGACGATCAAGTCAAGTATTATGATAATGGTTATAAATACACCAACTTATAAGGCGTATATATTTTTTTATCATACATGATATCATGTTCATCTTTTGCATGTCTTCGTGCGAGTAGTATAGCAACAATATCCGATGATTGTAATTTGCTCGCTGCAAGCAGTGAACTGTGGATTTTTAAATTATGGAAAATGCACATGCAAATCAAATGTTTTTCGCACGAAGTCTCAAAATGTTACCTACACATTGGCAATCAACACTCACAGCAAGAAAACACAAAACTTGAAGAATTCCGACAACAGAAAGTACAAGAGAGGTTTTTGAAACATACACGTCTCATGACAGAAAATAGTCTAGTCTAATTAAGGTCACATTGACCCATGACCTATTGACCTCAACATTTGTAGGAGTCTACAGGTGGTAATCAGTAACCTCTCTGTAATGTGTTACGATCTCAGAACCTATAGTTGTCACGCTGTGGACCTGAGACGGGTGTGTATTCAACTGTCACGGTGATTTTGACCTTGAGCCAAATGACCTTGAAATTTAGCCGTACCGTCTGTAGAGGATGCTCAATATCCACTGAGAATTTTAGAATCCCAGATCCACCCGTTCTTGAGTTACTGTTGGAAAACCATCGACATGTCGACCGACCGATCGACAAGCATGCGCTGTACATAACAACACATCTACAGTTTACCAGACATTAAAACTTAAATACTTAAAAAATAAGATTTTTAAACATAATAAGTCATGAACGTATTATAACTGTTATATTTTGTCATTTTCCAAGCTAGAAACAATTTTATATGCGCTGTTTTCTCGTATCGCTATGTAATGTGATGATGTACTTATAACATTTAATGAGTGTATATATGAGCCGTTCTAAAAAAACCGAGCTTAGTGACAAAGTTATGAAAATCAGGAAACTATGGCGTTAGAAAGACAAGACTTATTAATTATAACTGAAAATTTGTGCAAAATATGAATTTAACTTACAAGGTTACAGACATTTAAAACTTACCACTTCCGTTTAAATTTTGAATGACGTCGTAAAGCCACCCAAACGCCATTTCAGAAAGGCAGTATTTTATTAATTCTTGTGACATAAAGGTTCATACATATAAAATCTCTATGGATGCAAAAAGATAGATACTGTTAAAACAATAAAACATTTAAGTCTAAATAGAAACCAAAGGAACTCCGTTGATACAGAAAATAGGCTACAAATGGCTAACAAGACGCTCTACTCACTCCTAGGACCAGGTTTATACGCCAGACAAGGCATGTCACCAATTACTACCCTGAAGATGTGGAATACGTATGTTGCACCAATGTACCTCTATGGAATAGAAGTGTTGAAATTGACTAAAACAGATGCTGAGAAGTTCGCTATTCAACAACGCAAATGTCTCAAACATTTACAGGGACTACCCATAAGAGTCGCTTCGGCTGCAGTTTATATTCTCATCGGTGCGGAACCCGTTGAAGCTATCATCGACAAGAATAGAATATCACTTCTATACAACATCATCAGTCAACCAGACTCAGTGGAATGTAAAGTGCTCAAGAGACAACTCCTTTATGACAACCGGGAAAACAGTTCACTTCCAAGTGAGATCAGAATTACATTGAACAAGTTTAATCTCCCAACATCTGAAAATTTAATCAATACTCCACCTGCAAAAGAACACTGGAAATGTATAGTTAAGCAAAATGTGAATGAATACTGGGAAAGTAGAATGAGGTACAAAAACATCCTACCAAAAATGTCCACAATATCTGGATTGCTATTAGACCTAGGAGCCATGAAGTGAAGAGAGCTGAAGTGAAAAGTAGAATTCTCACAGGAACCTACATCCTCCAAGCAAATACTGTGAAGTTCAACCACAATGAAGTTGACAAGACTTGTTAGCTCTGCTCAGTTGAGGACGAAACAGTAGAACACTTTCTACTAAGATGCCCATCACTGCATTCAGTAACAAGTGAAAGCCTTCAGAAACTTCTCAATATATCAAAGATCTCTACAAATGACTGTGACACACTTGTCTAGCTTATTATAGACCGTACCCACACCAAACTGCAAGATGTTGTACAGCTATCACACGACCAGATCCGATGGGTCTGATTTCTTGTAAATTGGGGTGACATTTGCTAGTTTCCAACTAGATGGAAAGTAAGAATTCGTCAGCAAATGATTGTAATAGACCGAAAGAGGAGTTGCAATGATATTGGCTCCTTCGCGGATAAGGCTAGGGCTTATAAGGTCTGGTCCGCTGGCCTTCGAGGTGTCCATAATATGTATGGCATCTTTCACGCGGTAGATTTGTACGCAGAGAAGTGTTCACTTTATTATCTCTTTTTTCCGCTGATCCACTCGAAGAGATAATGATGTGAAATCTACCGCTTTCTCCGGGTGAGAACATATTGAGATCGAGCCAAAGTATGAGCAATTGACCAAAAGTATCAAAAAGACTGGAACCAAAGACATTTTATCACATAAAAGACCCACAACTGGCCCTTACCCTAACATATATAAAGTATACACAAGTAAAGTAAAACGGCACTACATCAAATATAAACTACTTTATAATGTTGCACTTATAAATTATTGTTTTACTGTTCGCGAATATATTAACATTTTTCCTTTAGTAGAATAATCACTCATATTCTGTATTTACTGTTCGCGGATATATGACTTGTGTTGGTGGTTCACGAATACTGAACAAAAAGCTTAATGATGCTTATCATTATTTTGTATGTACGTGTATA